>JABWTJ010001008.1:0-170824 GCA_016801875.1 Solanum sitiens | reverse complement strand
TTAAATTGTTTTCTTACAAAAACCTTTTTTAAAATGGTTTCTTAATTTTTCCTAAAAAATTAAGTGGCGACTCCTAAACTATAAAATTTTCCAAAACTTTAACAAAGTTGTCAAAGTTGCGAAATCCGCTTCGAAACCCTTAAGTTTTCGAAAGCGGGTCGTAACAACCCCACGTTATTAGTGTTTGACACTTGAGATACCCACGTTATTTGTGTTAGAAACTCAAAAAAGCAAGTGAAAATCACGTTATTTGTGTTAAAAACTATGTAAGAAGGCAATACCTTACGTTATTTGTGGTAAGACTCCAGAAGCCCACGTTATTTATGCTAAAACTTTAAAAGAAGACAAAGTAATGTGACCACCTCTATTTGTAATGATGCATAATATTATATAAATAATTAAATAGGAATAGGTGTTTAACAAGAAAAAAATGCTTGAGCCATTATTCGAAAACGCTAAGAACCCTACCCTCCCAAAACTCAAGCTAGCCACCCTTGACAGTTCTAGGATTTTTGTGTACTCTATGTACAGGGAATCAAACCATAACAAGAACTCCATTCATCTAATAAATCGACATGAATGTACATATCAATCATTCTTAACACATTTCTCTTTTTCTATCTTACTTATTTTTGACACCTCATGTTGATTTTATAACTTATATTCTTCTTTGATTTTTTAATCTGTTTCAAATCAGAAAGGTAAATCCATCATGATCGAAAGCACTGGTAGCTCGGAAATTGATAATGATGAATATTGGCCACTTTATGGAAAATCGTACGTTGATATGATTCTCACTAAGAGCGCCGTCAAACCCACCTACAGTTTGGTAACTCTTATTTCCCCTCCACGTTCTATATAAAGCATTCCATTTTCAGTAATTGCTTAAAGATGACTCTTTGTAGTAGTGACAATCATCCTTAATTAGAGATCTCGTAATGATTATGTTGTCTTTGAAAACTTTTTACTCCAATGTTGGACTTTCTGAGATAGATCTAATTTATTGGAAATATGGGTATTGAATGGACAAATGATTTTCTAGCCCTTTACAAAAAAAAAAATGATTGTATGTCATTTTTACGAGAGATTCTCAATTTTTATACATAAGAGGTCTTTATTTTTTAAACATAAAATATTTAAAAAGGTTATTTTTTGTAAGAAAAAATAAATTCCAAGTTATAGAGATCTCATTTCCTCGGTATCGAATACCAAGTAAAAACACACACAAAAAAAATTATTTACAGTGTCAAATTTTATTATGAGATATCACATGTTTTAGGCTTACCGTTTATGTTTATATATATATATATATATATGTTGGAAGCTTTGTGTTCTTTTGGACTCATGATTCTTATATTACTAAATTTCTTTGAATGTTTAATAGTACTTACCCAAGAAAATGAGCAAAGAGCTTCCTTCTGCTGGAGCCCCTGTAATTCTTACTTGTGGTCGTAAGAAGTGGAATATGTTTTACGGTGGAGTCAGATCTACTTATAAATTTATTAGCACTGGATGGAGAAAATTTGTGGATGATAACAATTTGAAGGAAGGGGATGGACTTTTGTTTGAACTGTCTGAGTGCAGTACTAGCAAAATTGAATTCAGAGTTCAGATTCTCAGAGGTGATTTTTCAGCTGAATTGACTCCTGAAAATGTGTAGGGTACAAACAATGACTACCAATAATACTTGGTTAAAAACTTATCAATTTCAGTTGTTTTAATTTTTTTTTTAAAAAAACTTTTATCAGTTTTAGTAGTTACATGTTTTAAAAAAAACTTTATCAATTCCATTAATTTCATGTATGATGCAGGCCCCATTTTATTGATATTGATTTCTCATTTATGTGGTTTATCTATTGGCTCGTATTTGATTATATATCTCTGAAACTTCTGTAATGATGTTTTCATCCGTTTTACTATGCGTGCAATTAAATTGTTTACAACATTTAAATCGAAGTTGAAATATCAAATTATATTAATTTCAAAATAGTACTTTAAATTAGTACTCCTATCTAATTATAACTCTGATACCTTATAGATCATCTTTTACTTGCTCATTGACTCCATATTAACGTGCAACTCATGTACACATAAATTAATTATATTAAAGGCATGAATACTCTTAATAGGAAGAATGAGAAAGAAAATGTAGTGCAATTCTGTTATTTTGTAATCGAATAGATAATTACATGAGAAATATATGTCTAGAGTATAATTATTGTATAGCCTTTTTTTTCAATAGAATTATTATAAGTTATTATTTTCATTGATAGAATTATTATTATTTTAGTCTAATCTCTCATCCTTGTGTAAGGGTATTTCAAAACATTAGTTTATTATGTAATCACTACAGTATCGTTCACTTTAATAAATTTAGGACTTTGAATTCAATCAATTCTTTCTTATTTCTTTGCATTTAATTATGCAACATAATATAATTAAAAATAAAACAACACATGCACAATTAATCAGCAAGCTTAATCCATAAACACATGTCCTCTTCTTCGCATAAAATATGATATAATTTAGTCACGCCATATTTTGATATTTTGTTTATGAATTATAATTTGTCAATTTCATAAGATAAAACAAGAATTAGACTATTTCTTTTCAATTTTTTCACGACTTATAAAACTTTTATACTTACAATTAAAAATATAATTTAAAAAATTCATATTACATTTGCAAACAAAATTTTAATTTTATCTATCTGGTTTCAAATAATATTCAAACGGACTTACATGCAATGTAAAATCGCCAACTTTTTGCTGAGCAAAAATTTATGCACGCAAATATTAATACAGTTATTAGATTACTCATTAAATAATGATAAAAATATTATTGATACTCAACATACTTCAGTCCGCTCTACCTTTGTTAATATTATTGATACTCAACATACTTCAGTCTCGCTCTACCTTTGTTAAATAGCTTTTTACTTCTCAGTTAAGAAAAAAAATTCAACGTTAATTCAAATTTAATCAGATTTTAAATGGTTAGTAGCGTTTTACTCTTCAATTTAAGATTTTTCAACGTAAATTCAAATTTCGTTTGTTTAATTAAACATACAGAATACATAGCAAAATCATTTTTTTTAAAACCCAAACCCAAAACCCTTTATGTAAACTAAGAACTCCAATCATCTGTCAATCGACTATGGAGGTACATTCTCATCATTCTGTAACAAATTTCTCTGATACTTTTTTGTCTTTATTTCGAATTTTGACACCCCTATAGATTTTAAAGCTTGCACGGTTCTCTTGATTTTTTTAGAGTAGATCATATTTTGAATGTATTTTAAACCACAAACAAAGTTACTTCACCACGAAACAACCCGAGTTTGAGAGCTCTGGAATTCAAGAATTGACAATGGTGAATACTGGCCACTTTCTAGGAAACCCTTTGTTGATTTGATTCTCACAAAGACCGGTATCAAGCCCATCTACAACATGGTAACTCCTGTTTTTCCCCTTCCTCACGCTCCTTTCATAGTATTTGTTTAAAGATGATTCTTTGTAGGGTACTAAATCAACTTAATTATGGGATTTTCTAGGGAGGACTCAAATTTAGTTGGAACCCAACCAAAAAAGAAGATTTTTTGTCGTGGTGAATTCAAGATTACATGTGGCGGAGGATAAAGTGGGAGCTCCTAAAGAAGGGTTAACAATAAGTTATGAAAAATGTAAAAGTAAATAAATATATATAGTTATACTCAGACATATGGTTTCAGTTGGAAGCTTTTTGGGTTCTTGTGGGCTTTTATATAGTACTAAATTTCTTTGAATATTTGACAGTATATACCCAAGAAAATGACCAGTGAATTTCTTTCTGCTGGAGCTCGTGCAGTCCGTGCAGTCCTTACTTGTGGTTAAAAGGAGTGGGATATGTTTACGGTGGAGTCAAACTTGGTCACAAATTTAGAATTTTAGTGGAGAAAATTTTTGGATGATAATAATCTGAAGGAGGGGGTGGACTTGTGTTTGAACTATTGAACTCTCATCCTTTCTTGCCCAATCATTACTTCAACCCTAACTATAAAAACACCATTCTTTTCCTCAATAAATTTCTATATCTCTAAAATCTTATAAGAACAAAAATTCAGGTCACTTTTCATCCTCTATAAATATCTAGAACCTAGAAGATAGTGATCCTAATCAAATCTTTCATTCAACCAATTCAACAATAGTTTCATGTTTTTTTTACTTTTCGTTCAATTTCTCCATTAAACAATTCGAGATACACATTGAATGGGCCATGAACATTCGAGATCAGATTCAACCTCCAATGATTTCACCGACAACTCAAAGCCATCAGATATAAGAAGAAATTTGAGTCCAATTCGTAACACCAATGTGAGCAACTTCTCTCTCTCTCTCTCTCTCTCTCTCTTCCCCATTCTTTTCCCTCTATATTTTTCATGATTACTGTATAATTTGAGTTTTTAAATTTGATTCTTCATGGGTTTTATAACATGTAGGATCCCTCTTTTAAAATGTAGAAGAAAATGTTTTGTTTCAATCCCTTCTAATCAGTTTGAAAATATTTTTTAAGCGAAGTTGGTTTACTTTGACTTTGCTACTCTTGATGTAACATCTCGTAAATTGAAAGAACTAGAAAGAACTAGAATGTCACGATCGGGGAGCACCCCATAGACATAACCGTTAGACTAGCCATTATCATTCATCATTACATGTCATAGGTCAAAAATGAGGAAAATTTAAAACTTTTACATAGTCAATTATACTTAGACTTCTCACATATCATATATGGAGTTTACATAGATTCCTCCTTTAGGAAGTATACATAGACTTCTCGCTTAGCATACATAAATCATAAGAGTCTAATATCTTGTATCACATATAAACCATTTAAAAGGAGTACAACATTTGGACATAACCATTACAAGTACGATATGCCATTATAGGCTTACATCAATACTCTCAAACAATAAAGAAAGAAACAACTGTCTTTAGACATAACAATCCTACTAGGCTAGATAGATGGCACCATCCTCGAATCATTGAGGACTCACCAATAACTTGGGAAAGATGTCCAAGTCTTCTTGCAATTGGCCTCAAAGTACTTCAACGGCCCGAACCTACATATTAGTTGAAATATAAAGAATATGGGTTAGTACAACCACTTGTATTAAGTATGGAAACATATGCACATAATACCATTTGAAATGCATGAAAGGGAACATTTCTTTAGAAACATGCTAAGTAATTTGAAAAGCCTTTATGCACAAACAAGAGCATATACAAGTCAATAAGCATCACTTCACTTAAGACAAGTTCATATCCAACACAAGACCAGCATTATCATAAAGCCATGTCAACATGAATAACATCATCATAAGGTTAACTTAGCATGAATAGATTCAACATAAAGTCATAATCAGAATTCATGTACTAGAGTTCATAATAACATCATACAATACCATTAACAACAATCCCATCCCAAGCCTACAAGTGCAATGCTCATTTGAAGCCCCATAACCCCCCCCCCCCCACAATCATAAATAATGCCTTGCTTCATGTACATAATCATCATGTGTAATCATCTTCATATATAGCAACTTAGAACAATATCATGTTCATCAATGTAACCAATATTATATAAGAGCAACATCATATAGAGTCAACATATATACATTTCATGATATCATAAGTGCATAATAACATAAGAACAACCTCCTAGGACTCCCGTCAAGGCCAAATTGTGCAATGTATAGGTAGAGTCCCACACACCTAACTACACTAAGTAGAACCCCTTAAGTCGCCCTAGTTAATCTTCAACTTCATTACTTTATTCATTCATTTTACTTTTGGGAACAATTGCCTTAACAGACACCATGTGACCTAAACATGAAATCCGGTGTCATGAAACCCTACACCGAAAGAAGGTTCTTTACTTGCCAAGGTAGAACCAAACCAAGAACATAGTATTCTAGGTGGATCCACTAGCTAGTATTCCTATGGGGGCAACATAGTTAGGAACTAGGAGATGTACTAGAGACCCTCTTTATGCACAATTGCATTGTAATCTCCATCTCGTGAGAATCATTGTGAACCTACCTTTCCACATTGGAAAGGGACACCTATCATATCTAGTTCGCTCAGTGCTAAGCTAAAGTCCATTTTTGAAATGCCTTTAAGTCATTCATAATAGTCAAATTTTAGTTTAGGTCATAGGAGACTAACCCCTTGTATAATCATAATCATCATTAGATATAGGATGAGAACTTTCTTTCATCACAAATTCACCATTGGTGAGATCATTATATCATAATCATATCATAATAAGGCACACAAGAGAATCATATTCAAACTTGCATGAGGATACCCCTATAAAGATCTCACAATCCATCATACTCATAACATAACATCATAATATTCATATAATCATCTTCTTAATCTAAACACATAATCATACTTCAATTGAATATTATAATCAAGAATACACCATCATTATTAAAGTAGAAAGTTCATAGAATCAATGTCTTACCAATAGCCTCCAAGCATCACCTTCAAGATCTTACCCCCAATTCATCACAATTATCCAGTGAACCACTCATCATCATCATAATAATAATAATATAGTGAATTATACAATAACATAAACAATTCCAACAACTCTAATCATCTACAAGTTTGATTCATAGCTAGGGTTAGGGAAAATGGTTCAATCATGAAGCTTTCATGGAAACTAGGTCAAAGACTAAGAACTACAACAACTAACCCATAAACAATCATAATCTATCAATAATAATAATAATAATCAAAGGAATTCAAGATCACATAAATTTGAAAATCATTCACGAATTTGGAAGAAAGCCTATGATTTTTTCATCTTTAGAAATCAATTTTGAAGAGCCTCTTGGGGAAAGAGATCCCAGGAGTGAATAGCTTCCATACGTTAGGATTTCCTTGATATATGATGGCGAAAATGTGTGTCTTTGGAGCTTTAGTGAACCTTGAATCTTGGTATTCAATGGGGTCTTGGAAAAGAGAGAGAAAGTGGAGAGAAGGTGTAGAGAATTGGGTTTGGGAATTTTGGTGAGTTGAGTTAGTTAAATGAGGTTTAATCCTTATATAGTCCCCCAACTAACTTAATTAAACACCCCTTAACCCTAAATTAATTAATTAACCAACTAACTAATTAACTCCCTAAACTAAAACTTGGCAGTCAACTTTGGCACCAAACAACGAACCCCCAACGATGGCCTGTCGTCCAGTCGATAACCCATGCTGGAAGACGTCGTTTGTGTCAGAGAGGCCATCTTTTGGACATTTTGGGAAATTGACTAAGTTTCAACCAATGGTGCCATCGACGGAGCGTCGATCAAAAGATGGCTCGTCGTTTGGCTCGTTGTTGCAGATTGTCTCCCAAGACAGTTTTGGGTCAAATCTTAGGGTCCTCTCCAAGGACCCTTAATGTGGTCCTTGGGGATTCGTACCCAGACGTTTCGACCCTAAACTTACTCTAATACGTTTTAGTACCTTTTTATCAAATTTCATTAAATCCGGACTCTTAAAACCCCTTCAAACATGCCAAAGACACACTAGTTCACATTCGACAATTCTCTGGACGTCATGGTAGTTTCTTGACGTTTTGATTCTAAAACCTTCCAATTAGTTTCAATACATTATTTTAGGCCTAGAAATAGTTTTTTAAGTATTGGTTCATCATGTGAGGCTCTAAGTCATGAACATCCTGAGTGTTACACAGAACTAGAAAGAGTGTTTTTTGGAAATAATAAAAATCTGGAAAATTGGTTAAGTTAAGGGTGTGTTTGATATGAACGAAAATGTTTTCCATGGAAAGTATTTTCCTGGAAAACAAGTAGATTTTATATTTATTTTCTCATGTTTGATTTGTGAATAGAAAATATTTTCTGGAAATGATTTTTAGTATTCGAAATTTAAAATATTTTTCTAAATTTTTTTTTTTGGTGTGTGTGTGTGTGTTTGAAAACATCTTTTAAAAAATATTAATTTTTTTGGGATGGGGCGTGGGGGGATAGTAGGTGGGGGTGGGGTAGGCGTAAACAAATTAATATTTTAAGTTGAAAATGTTTTTTTAGAAATAAACTTAAAATTTATTTGGAAGGGGGGGGGGTGGGGGGCTGGTAGGTGAAGGGTGGGGGTCAATGGTCGGGCATGTTTTAGGGGAGGGGGGGGGGGGTCGAGGGTTAGAGGTGAATAATGAATTTGAAATAGAAAATGTTTTTTAAAAATAAAGTCAACTTCTTTTTTTTTGGAGGGGGGGGGGTATAGTGGCGGGGTCGGTGTTAAAAATAAAAATTTTAAATTGAAAATAGTTTTAAAAAATAGATTTAATTTTCTTTTTTTTTGGGGGGGGGAGGGGTTCGGGGGAGGTTGGAGGGGGGAGGTTGGAGAGGGAGGTTGGGGTGGATGAAATAAAAAATAAAATATTGAAATTGAAAATGTTTTTTTTAAAAATAAAATTAATTTTTTTTTGGAGGGAGGTGGGGGTTGATTGGGGGTGGGGTGAAAAAATAAAAATTTGAAATTGATTTTTTTTTAAAATTGATGTTTTTCCGAAAAAATGCAATTTGAAGTTGGATGAGAGTTTTGAAAAAAGTTTTCCTTAATTTTTGAAGGGAAGTCATTTTCCTTAATTTTGAGGAAAATGAGTTGATTTGGAAAACATAATCCAAAACTTATGTCCCAACCAAACATGAGAAAATTGGAAAATCCTTCATACCAAACACACTCTAAGTTACGTTTGAGTTTTTTGTCAACTTCAAACACACATAAGTCCTAGATCAGGATGATTTAGGTGTACTTCAAGGTATGGTTGGAAATCTCTTAGAATAATCTTTTCAAATCCGCAAAGTTTGAGCAATTTCGAGTTCATATGACTGAAATATGCCCTTCGGAAGTTGGATTGTTCGAATAAGGAAATGTCCAATCCGGATTTTTAAAGGATGTTTTCGTCTTTTCCTTACCCAATTATTTTATTTCGTTCTTGGGCAATTAATCGGGGTCTACACTCATCATAGTCAGTTTATGCTTTTGGGAAAACAGTTAGGGTTTTGGGAAAAGAGAAAAGAAGAGGAGAAAGGAGGAAAGGAAGCAAGAATTGTCAAGATCTTCACAAATCACTTGTGGATTTCGTCAAGGGGTGATCCCTACGAGGTATGTGAGTCGTTTATAGCATTGGGTTCAATCATCCATGCGCGAATCACTTTTATTTCAGCGAAGTTCATTTTAGAAAGTTGAAAAATGATGAATCTTGAATGTTGTTCTTGAAATTGACTTTCGTTCTTGAGTTAGGTTGAGATTGAGGAGTTGCTTGAGGTTAAAATGTTGTTTCCTTGAGTTGTTTGAGTTAGATTCTTGTGTATGCATATTGGGTATTTGAATCTAAAGGGAATTTGAGAAAAGAACCGAGTTTAGGTGAATTAGGGTCAGAAAACGACGAAGGAACAAATTCAGAAAATTTGGGTACCAGGTTAGCGTCGCGGACATGTTCCTCAGATTTGACAAAAACGTTTTCGCGTCTCAGAGCGGTCATAGACAGTTCTGCCTCAAAAGTTATTTCACGACTAATATTTTAATTCATATCCGCGTCGCTGAGTAGGTTCCCAACAATGATTTCTTCATCGTTTCTCATGATTAACTATATTTATCACTCCTAAACATCATGAGATCATTCCTATCACAAATCTCAATCCTTGAATCCATCATTCAATTCAAGGATCAGTTAAGCGTCAGGTCAAGAGAAGTTTATAGCCAATTCAAGAGAAGTTCATAGAGTCTTCCAAGAGTCTTTTACAATTGTTTTAACTTTATTTTAAGACTTGAGTTTTGAGTTGAGTAAAGAGTAAAGTTTGAAGTTTATTTCTTCAAAGGAGTATATCGGGAAAATGTATTCCCAAGGTGTAAAATGTTTTCACGTTTAAAGAAGAAAGGAAACCTTGATATCCAAAAGAACTTTTAAGCTAGTTATTCAGTAAAGAGGCTTTGAGCTAGTTTTCAGTAAAGAGCCTTTGATCTAGTTTTTAAGTAAAGAACCTTTGAGCTAGTTTTTTAGTAAAGAGCCTTTAGGCTAGTTTTCAGTTATACAGTAAATGCTTCCACAATTAAGAAAGAAAGGAAACTTTGGTTTCCAAGATAGCCTTTGAGCTAAGATTTTGAGCAATTAACTCGAATCACAGAAATAAGTATGTTATTAAAAACATAAGAGCTAGTATCATATTTTGGGAGCAGTATTGAGAATCGATATGGGGGAAAGTTCAGACAACTCACATCCATCATAAACCATGAGTCAAAAAGGGAATACTTTTTAAATGATTCCCAAGTTCTTCTTAGCATAGATTAGTGGATCCACTTACTAGTTCATGTTCTATACTCATGGCAAGGTATTATAAGACAACCCTGGCAGCGTGAGGCAAAACGATGAATCATTACGATAGATCTTAAGTGATAGTTGTTGGTTAGAGAAACTCCCACAATAATATTTTGTATGTGTGTGTGTATATATATATATATATACATATATGTATGTATGTATATATACAAACAGAGTTCATCATGTATCTTTTAATACATACAGAGTTATTATTGTATTTATAAATACACAAAGTTGAAAACCATGTTTTAAAGTTTTTCTTAATACTACATTTATTTACACTGCTTTATATTGAAATCAATTCAGTTTAGCTCAGTTGAGACCAGGTTTGTTTCTACAGTTTCTTTCAAGCCTATGTTATGTTTAGCATTCCAATTCGCATACTCGTACATTCAATACACTGATGCCAGTTGGCCTACATAATTTTATGGTGTAGACACAGGTAACCAAGATCAACATTTAGTGCATCGTTGATCCAGTTGAGCACTCAGATTCAGGTGTTGAGCCTCCTTACTTGCCGGAAGATCCCTTTTATTGCTTTGTGTATTTTAGTTCTTTAGAATGTTGTGGGTCTTGTCCTGACATCCATCTCAATTATTAGAGGCTTCATAGGTAGACATCCAGTTAGTTCATTTGCCTTTATCTTGTTATTCACTTATGTCATGCCCCGAGCCTACACCCCGGACGTGGCTTGCCCTTAAGAACCATTGTTGGCCCCAAGCGGACCCTTGGCATGTCTTATTTAACTCAGCGGAAGACTATATGAATATTTATAATGATCAATAAAGCAATACTCAATTTAACTAATAAAATAACTTAGAATGTTTAAAATTCAACATTCAACTTTGCCAAAATGGCAACTCAAGTCTTAAAATATGAAAATGGTAATGTAAATACAACTGAACTACTAACTGACAGACTTTCTATGAAGCCTCTAAAACAACTGAGATGGATGTTGGGACAAGCCCCACAACTTCCTAATGAACTGGAAAAAAAACTCGAAAGCAATACAAGGAGTCCTCACAAATGCAAGGAGGCTCACCAACTAACTCTGAACTACTCACTAGATCAATGATACGTTGGAACGCCGATCTAGTTACCTTCCTCTGTATCATAATACGATGCAGGCAAATTGACATCTATACATTGAATGTATGAGTATGCGAGTTGGATTGGTATATACAATGTAGGCTTGAAAAGAATCTGAAGAAATTACCTGACTCAACTCAAGTCAACATAACTGAAATCATTTCAATACAAAGTAGTTTGAAACAGGTGCAATATATAGAAAATTTGTTTAAAACATGATGTCAACTTTGTGTGTATGAAAATTTAAAAACTCTGAGATGTATGCAAAATACAAATAAACTGACGTATATAAAAATACAAAGTACTGCTCTGGGAGTTTTTCTAACCTACAACCATCACACTAGAGCTATTGTGATGATACAACGATCTCTCTCACTCTGCCAGCGCATCCTATACCCTGCCAAAGGTATAGAACCTGAATTGCTAAGCAGATGCACTAGTCTATGCAAAAGGATTCATCTAAAAAGTATGACCCTTTTCTACCCATTATGGCTGCAGGTTTATTGGGGCTGTGACTTGTCTCAACTCTCTCCCATATCGGTGCTCAATACTACTCCTAAAAATATAATAGTATTAGCTTCTATGTTTAAAAACATATTTCTTCTGTGATTTGAGATTAGTGCTAAAAAACATAGGTCAAAGGTTATCTTAGAAATCTTAGTTTCCTCTCTTGATTCATTTAGAAAGCGATTACTCTTTTCTGAAAATCTAACCCGAAGGCTTTAAAGAAATCTCTCTTTCCGTTCTTATTTAAATGTGAAAACATTTTAAATCTCTTTGGTGTAACACTCCGAAAAGTCAAGACTTAATCTTGACCCTAACATGAGTAAATAAAGGTTTAAATATTGTTTTAAGACCTAAAATAATGTATATAAGTCATCCAAGAAGTTTTAGAGCCAAGACGTAAAAGAACATCCATGACGTCCGAAAACTAGCTTAATTGAATTACTTGACTTCGCTATGTTTGGGGATGGTTTCGGAGGGTCAAATGAAGTCCAAAACTTTTAAAAATACTTTGGTTAGGTAGAGTGTAGTATATAGGGTATAAATATCCAATAACGACGTTCCAAGGACCACCCGAAGGGTCAAGGAGGAGGACCCCAACATAGGTGGGCAGGATGCCAAAGCAGCATGCGAAAGTCAAGAATCAGAGGGATTCTGTGCGACACGCAGCCAACACAGACCTCACTACCTCAAATTATATTTGAGAAATAAAATGTGTGATGGCCCCGCAACGTGGAGCAACTTCCCAGATCCGGTAAAATCGTATTTTTGACATTTTTACTTCACTAAGAGACCATTTTAAGTGAGGGGTGTTTTGGGTAATTTAGGGGGTGATTATATATTGAATTAGGGTCATTTTAAAGACATTTTATCTCACTCCAAACCCAAATCCCAAAACAAAACCCAAAAGCTCTCACCTCTCTCTACTTTCTCTCTTCCCAATTCCTCCATTGAAGAAGGAACAAAGCTTGAAGAAGAAGGTCAATTTCTATAGTATTTCACTTCAATTTAGGGGATTAATATTCATTAAGGTATGGGTTCTTCACTCTTGAGATTTCTTTCCCCAGGAGGTCCTTTCAAAGTTTATTTTCCAAATACCCAATTCCATGGGGTTTTCCAATTCTAATGGGTTTTCTTCTAAACTTCAAATTGATGATAAATTGTGATTTCCTATGACTAATTGAGTATAGATTATTGATTAATTGATGTTAATTGATGTAATTTCATGTTGATCATGTTCCCTTCCACAATTTCCCAAATCTTTGATCTTGGTCATGAATTAATGGGAATTGAAGAATGATTTGATTATTAGACTTGTTTTATCCATTCTAATTCATATATGGATTGACTAGGGTAATGTATTGTTAGGATTGGATCAAATTCATGATGATCCCTAATTCCCCTAACCCTAGGTTATGAATTGATGTTAGTTGGGATAGTGGTGATGCAATTGACCCAGTTCTTGTATTAATTGTTGACACCCAATTTTGAACTTCCACAATAGAAATTAATTCATGAGCTTCTTAAATTCTCAAACAACTTAAAATAATTAGTTTTGTGAATTTAGGAAAAACATAACGATTGCGTTATTTTGAATAATAATTTTTGCCATTTCTTAAAGTTTTTAGATAATATCTATATTTTACATAATTATGTATATAATTAGATATTTTATGATTATCCAAAAATCATCTCAAAATATTTTAAATTTAGTAAGTAGTCTTTTAAATTAGTTTTGTTTAAATCATAGTTATATATATATCTATATCTATATCTATATATATATGTATATATATATATATTATTATTTTTTTGAATCACTAAGTTTACAATTAAATTAATTATTTTATTTTTTTGTTAAGATTAAGAAGCTTGCTAAATTAATTTATGTAAATTCATCATATTAATCAATTACTTTGAACCATTCAAATAGAAATTTTGAAATTTTTGCATTTGTCCCACATTGCTTCCCACATCTATTTTGAACCAAAAATTGGTCCTATATGAGCCCCTCTTCATTGCACCAAAGAGGAAGAAAAAAAAGGGAGGAGACCAAAGAGTACCCAGAAATTTTTTCGGGAATTCTTGGTTCCATAGTTTAATATTTTTTAAAAATATTTTCGCAGCTGTTCGAGTTTAGAGAGGTGGTGGAATCGTCTCTGTCAAACTCGTAGTTCCGGTTCGCTGCCCAGAACCAGGTAAATTTTTTTTTTAGCTTTGTATTATTTAATTTCCAGCTTTTCTATCTGTTATATGTTAATTAGCTTTGTTTTAGCTTTCGTGTATTAGGTTTTGGTATGACATTTTAGTTGCGTTTCTCTTGTTTCTACTGTTTTATTTACTGTTAGTTGTAATTTTTTTTTTTATTTTTTTTCCTTTAGTTTGCTTATGTTTCTTTAGGAATTTATTTGTGTATTAGTTGTAGTTTAGGAGTTATGGCCATGTTCTTAGTATAATCTGCATTCAGTAGCCTATTTATTCTTCATTTTATTTAGCTCAATATCTGTGTAAATTTGTTGTTTTAATATATTTCGATCTAGCTGCCATTTGTTTTCTACTTGATTTTATAATCAGAATTATTATTTATATAATGTGGTGTTTAGTCCTATTCTTATGATTGAATCTTCTAGGCATTAAGTTCATATACAGAGGAAGTGATGTAATATAGTCAATTCGAATGAGTGCTGGTCTGTTTTGGTTGATCTTAATTTTTTATTTATATGCATATATATATATATATATATATATATATATATATATATATATATATACATATATATAATTTGTCAATTACTCAATTTGCAAACTATTTGGATCTTAAGTTTAATTAGTATTAATGTTTAGTTGCTATTACTATCATACTTCTATGTGTGTATTAATTTGCCATAGCAAATTGGATTCGTTTCACATCATGGTCTAATATATTTATTTAGTTATTCATGCATCATTGTTATATTTAATTCTAAGATTATTACATATTTTGGATATTACTGCTTATCTATTATGTGTGCTTTTAGATAAAATTAACGACATCATTGGCTTCTCCTATTCAATCTATTTATTTATTTACTCATTTTGGCTTTAGGTGTTAAGTTGTAATCTGCTTGGGTACATTCATTATTTTAAAATCGTTTAATCTTCTTTAAGATATGATTTAGGGATATTATTTTCAAGTGCTAATTTTTATTTTTGCTCTTCATTGCATGTAAAATTCGTTCGAGTTTCAACGTGAACTCTCACTCTCTCCTTTGCATTCCATGAGAAGAGCCGTAAAGGCTCAAAGTTCCTCTTTTCCAGTCAACCTATTAAGCCGATGGACGGGTCCCAAGATTTAAAGAATTGAAGAAAGTCGGAGAAGATGAATTAGAAGACCCATTTTATATTTTGCATTTCGTATTGTATCTATTTTAAGGCATTAGCCCTTGTCGTCTTTTACTTTTCTATATTTATTTAGTATTAATTATTTGCTTAGTCTAGGACAGGTACGAAAGGAAATGGGTCAAAAACCCAAAACAGGTGGATCCAAAAATCGATCAAGGCGGACAGAGAACCCGATTTTGGACCCAATTCTCTTTCCCTCTCTCTCTCTCTATTTCTCTCTTTTACTTTATTTGCTTACTTGTTTGCATACTTGTCGTTAATTTTAAAGTTAGAAAATCCGAATCCCCGCGAATGCCGTAAATGTTTTTATCGACTCAAAATTAAAATAATTTTGCAAAATAAAATGACCTAAAAAATAAGTTAGTATTTCAACTCTCTACTTCTAAATATTTTATTCAAGTCAAGTTAAAAGCAAAGTTTTAGCCAAATTTGTTAGTTGCTGGAAAATCGTTTTAGACGGATGTTTTAGGTGCCTAACACCTTCCTAAAACATTAATTTGAATCTCCGAACCCTTTGAATGTTTTCAAGCAATTTTCTATGTTAAGTTATTTGAAAACAATAGTTTTCTTAATTTTCTCAAAATTAAGTGGCGACTCTAAAAAATCGAAAACTCTTATAAAAAGGTAAGGATTTCGATAAAACAGAAATGGCGACTCTGCTGGGGACTTGGAGGATTCTAACCTTAAAACTAACATTATTTGGCTATTTGTGATAAATTATTTACTTATTTAGTTTATCTTAGTTTTTGAATTGTTGCATTTTTCATGTCATCTTTCCGCCAAATGGCAAATAGTATGCATTAGGAAAACGAAAATTACGTGGCTTTCCACGGCTTTTTTCAGAAATACACAAGAGTTTCATTTGGAAGTACAAACGAATAGTTGGAATGCGGTCATCCGACGTCGTTTGGTAGCTTCACCCCGTTGTTTGTCCGACTCGGGTAACCGTCAACTTGAAAACTATTCTAGTGAGCCTAAGATAGAGCAAAACCAAATCCAAATCTAAGCATTGAACTAAGATGACCCAACACCCAAGGCGTGTTGGGCTCATTAGATAGACCACCTTGAGTCCAAAAGGGTCTACGGCCTGAACGGGCGATCATATTTATTTGTTTAAATTTGAAGGATATATACATCATCTGAAAAAATCATTGTCCTCGGGATTGGAAGTATATTGTAGCTTATTCTAGTCAAAGAAAGAGCTCACAAGTTACTAGTCTAAGACGTGGGAACCCGGAGAGGAGAAGAAATGAAGAGGAAAGGACCTTCTGTGGAAGCATAGTTCAGAATTGTACCCCTGCGTGGGACTGATTATTTTGTATCCCGTTTTCCCCAATTATGTATCCCCATTTAAGTTATATTCATAAATTTGTATAAATTTGGGTTTTGGGACAATGGGATATTTCAAATGACATATACATCCTTCAAATCGTTAGGCCTACCCTTGGCATAAAAGGGTCACATATCAGTTTAGAACGCGCAATAACTGTTTATGTGTTATAATTGTTTGTATGATTATGTTGCTTCATTTGGAGATATTTTAGCCTACTTATTCTCGAAAAATATTTTCTAGAACTCCTTAAGCATAAATATCAAATCACTATCGAAAGTACGTCCAAATACTCTTCGAGTCTTTAGTCTCCCAATAAATTCGAACTTTATTTTTCAAAAAGTACTCTCTCATATCAAAAAAAAAAAAAGAAGATTCAAAAATGGGTCGAACTACGTAGGACCTGAATTCTCTTTTATGAGATACGTAGGCAGCCTTCCAAGGTTCGGTCCCCATTTTGAGAAAATTTTATCTTTCCCAACTCTTATAAAGAAAGTAGAGTTACATTTCAATAAAAAATCAGAAGTACGACAATTTACTTTGTCCCGACTCAAGTCGACATTTCTGACTCATTAGTCCTAAAATAATATAGACAAATTTCTGTCTATTTAGTCATATTTCTATATACGTGGGCTAATTTATCTTCAAATGAAGCGACCCTTATGTGTTTACAATAATGTGTGTGATATTTTGTGTTAATTATCATCGACACAGACTAACACATTTTGCCTTTGAGTTGTTTTTCTTTGTCAGGTATTTTGAACTGATCTGTGTTGATTAAGCTGGCAGATCATCCTTACTTCACCAGGTCAAAAGGTCCCGCAGATTCCTTCCCAAGGAAAAATTCTAACAAAGGAAAGACGATTATGGGAGATAATAGCGAGGAAGTAGGTCTTACTGATGTTGTGGTGGCTCAACCCACCATAGCGGACCAAAACGAGTTGATTCTGTAGTTGATGCAGCAAATTGCAGAAATGAGAATAGAAATGCAAAGGAGACATGATCTACCTCCGCCGGGTTTTGCTGTTAATGCTGCAGATGGAAGGCCTCCTATCTACTTCCCTTCCTCTAACATGGATCCAGCTCAAGGCGTGCCGCTCGCTCAGAATTCCCCCGCTATAGACCCAACTACCCAAAATCCGCAATATGCTTCAGCCTCTTATCAAACTCCACCACATCCTCAGAATCATCATTCTCAAACGCCCTCTCACCCTCAAAATACCCAACCTCAATCCGCTCCACCACCGCAAAACCAAAATCAAAATCCAAATCAAAACACTTTTAATCCCCAAACATCCCACCACCACTTAAATCAAAGTACTAATCCTCAAACTTATCCACAAAATTACCAAGCTGCTCAAAACGCCCAGAGTCCTTCCATAGCTCCACCCTTGCCTAAAAGAACCGCTTTCCAAATCCCTGTCCATGCTGAGCACGACCTGCATGGTTCTGAGTTGGACCACTATGAGGAACAGGAAAGAGAGTGGAGGGCGAAGGAAGAAGCAAAAGTAGACATAAAAGAGGAGATTAAGAAGGCTATGAAAGAGCTTCAATGCGTCCCCGATGCCACCGGCCTAAGTTATGAAGATTTATGTATTCATCCAAATCTGGACCTTCCAGAAGGTTTCAAGATCCCGAAGTTTGATACCTTCGGAGGAGTGGGAAACCCTATGGCTCATTTAAGAGCCTATTGTGACCAGCTCGTGGGAGTTGGTAGGGATGAAGCTTTGTTGATGCGGCTTTTCAGTCGAAGCCTGTGTGGAGAAGCTCTTGAGTGGTTCACCTCCCACGAAACCCGACAATGGCCCACCTGGAATGCTCTAGCAAAAGACTTCATCGAGCGATTTGCTTATAATGTAGAAATTGTTCCTGATCGTTACTCTTTGGAGAAAATGAAGCAGAAATCATCCGAAAGCTATAGAGAATTCGCTTACAGGTGGAGAAAAGAAGCGGCGAGGGTGAGGCCACCCATGTCTAAAAAAGAAATCGTCGAGGTGTTTGTACGGGTGCAAGAACCAGAGTATTATGACAGAATTATGTTGCTCGTTGGGGCAAAGTTTGCCGAGATAGTCAAGATTGGTGAGACTATCGAGGACGGTTTAAAATCAGGGAAGATAGCCCGTGTAGCCGCATCGGCCGAATCTTCAGGGTTGTTAAAAAAGAAGAGAGAAGATGTGGCTGTTATTTCATATGAGGGCGAGAAAAACCCAAGAAGATCTTCGTATTCCCATTTCCAAGGTCGTTCTCGACCTTCTCAAAACTCTTACCAAGCTAGTCAAAAAAATAATTCTCCTCCAGTATACCAAAATCCTCCTCTAATCTACCAAAGTTCACCTCCAATTTACCAAAATCCATCTCCCACATACCAAACCCATCCTCTACTTTACCAAGTTTTGTCTCCTCACTACCAAGGTATTGCTCCCAACTGTGCCAACGTCCAGTCGAGCTACCAAGCACTCCCTCCTGCATATCAAGTCCAAGCTCCACTATATCAAAATCCCCACCCAAATTGCCAAGCTCCATTGCCAAACTACCAAGCCAATTCCTATCCCAGAGGTCAAGCTCCGCATCCAAATAATCGAGGTTATCAACAGATGCCTCCCCCACAAAGAAGTTATGATCCACCTCGACCTCGGTTTGAGAAGAAACCTGCAAGAAATTTCACCGCGCTCGCGGAAAGTCGAACAAAGCTATACGAGCGACTAGCTGCGGCCGGATATATCCATCCTGTGGGGCCTAAGCCCGTGGATATCAATTCGAAATTCTATAGGCCAGATCAGAGATGTGCTTATCATTCCAACAACGTTGGGCATGATACTGAGGACTGTATCAACCTCAAGCACAAAATTCAGGATCTAATCGACCAAGAGGTGGTCTCTCTACAACCAGCTGCACCTAATGTCAACACCAACCCTTTGCCAAATCACGGAGGCGACAATGTGAATATGATAGAGACAGACGACGATTGGTGTGTGACAAAGGTGATAACTCCAATCGACCCTGACGACGTTGGGGAAGGAATCTGCGGCCTTTTCGAGGAGATAAATATTGTTGTTGAGGAAGAGGTCGAGCTAGCTGGTATCCGTGATGCTGAACCAGGAGAGATTCTGCAGAATGGGACCTCCACGCCAATCCTGATTCCCCGAACTCCTTGGTAGAATGGCATCGTTTAATGCATATTTAAATCGGTGGTAGTCCGGAAGAGGCCCGAGACCCACCATTTTGCATTTCCTTAATTGCATGCATTTTAAATTTCCCTCGTGATGTTTGAAAAAAGGCAACATGGCCCTTTGCCATAGCCAAAGTTTGCATCATTTTCCTTTTTGAATGAAAGCCTCTTTATTTAAAATTTGGTTTATTTACTTATTTACTTGTCTAACTTTGTCTATTTATGGTTTCGGTAATATAAGTTTTAAACCTACCAATGTTGTGTCATGTCATGAGCTGAACGAACAAAGTGAGGCAGGTGGTGACGAGGTTAATGAATACAAAGAGGAAAATGAGGCACCAAAATATGTTGCTGAAGAATTTCTGCAGTATGAAAATCAGCACAAGCCGAATTTAGAGGAAACTAAGACTGTAAATCTGGGAGATCAAGAGTACGTTAAAGAGGCCAAAATCATGAGTTCATTAAAATGAAACTCAGAAGAAGGATCTAATACACTTACTCACCGAAAACATTGATGTGTTCATTTGGGAAGTCGGTGACATGCAAGGGTTGAGTACCGATGGCGTATCTCATAAATTACCGATTAATCCAGGGTTCGACCCGGTGAAGCAAAAGGTTCAGAAGTTCAAACCTGAGTTGAGTTTAAAGATTAAAAAAGAGATCACCAACCAAATTGAGTCTCGATTGGTGGAAGTAACACAATACCCGACTTGGTTGGCAAATGTCATTCCGGTCACCCCTTATCCCCTTTAAATATTCCTTTGAACTACGTTCGACCTGAATTCTCAAGAATGAGATACGTAGGCGGCCTATGTCGGCCTCGGTCGATTTCTTTGTAACTTTCTTATCTTTATTAACCTTTGAGGGGGAACTACGTTTGACCTGATTCCTGCCTCAACGGGATACGTAGACGCCACAAGGGTTCGGTCATATCTCCCCAAAGATTTCTATTCCTCTTATAATAGAAACTGGGACAGAATTTTTGAGAGGGACTCAAAAATTCTCGAGAATAAGATATTTCCTCAACAAGTCAAGACTAAAGATATTTTGAGACTTGCAACTGGGACAGAATTTTTGAGAGGGTCTCAAAAATTCTGCAATTTACTCAGCGATAGTCAAAGATAAGCCAAGACAATTAACTGGGACAGAAATTTTGAAGATGGCCTCAAAATTTCAAACATGGATTTATCGACAAGTCCAGAGTGACTTTGAATACTCCCCAGCGAATAATCAGATATACTTCCAGCCATCAGACTCGAATAAGTTCACTAAGTCGGACGTGACATGACACTTGGCAGTGACCTTTTTCAAAATTACTTTTCGAAAATTTATTTTCTTAAAGTTTTTCCTTTTTTGTTTCATTTGTTTTGCCATAAAATATTTTGTCTTATCTATCAAGAGTTGGGACATCAGGAAGATCTGCCGGAGATAGCAGGACAAGGAGAAGACAACTGAAGAATCGACACAGATCAGTCCTTTAAAAATTAACGATTTTTCTGTGGATGCAGGTTTATAGCTTTGCTTTGATACCAGCAGATTTCTTCTGATGGATGAATATGGGAAAGTCAAAGGAAGAGAAAACTCTCCCAAAATCAACAGTTTTCCTAAATAAAGAAATCATGTTATATCGCTTATAGCGAAAACTTGGGAATATGATTTGTTTATTTCAGTCAATTCCCAACAACGTGAAGTTTACAAGGAATGTCCAGCTGGATTCGAAGGTGAATCAAACGAAATCTCAAGGAAGAGTTTAGGATTTCCGTAAAGGACGTCGTTTATTGTCGATCAAGATAATACATCACCCGGAGGGGTCATTTATATGGTTGCCGAACAAGACGATATACTATTTGAAAGTCATTTTATCGTTATCATCGTTTGAGATGATATGATTATCTAAATGGCACCCAAAAGATCGCTATGTTGCTCAACTTAAGCACTATTTTCAGTTGTCATCAATGATGACATCAAGAGCGATATTCATGTATCGATGAAGATCATGCATCGCAAGTTAATATTCATACATCGCAAGAAGATTTTATACCTTGCGGAATTTATGCATTGCGGGAAGATATTCATGTCCCGCAGAAGATCATGCATCGCGAGTCAATATTCATGCATTGCGGAAGATCATGCATCGCGAGTCAATATTCATGCATCGCGGAAGATCATGCATCGCGAGTCATATTCATGCATCGCGGAAGATCATGCATCGCGAGTTAATATTTATGCATCACATATTAATCGCGAGAAGATATTCATGCCTCGCAGAAAATTATACATCGCGAGAAGATTTCATACCTCGCTGATATTTATGAATCGCAAGAAAATGTCATACCTTGCGGAATTTATGCATTGCTGAAGATATTCATGCCCCGCAGAAGATCATGCATCGAGAGTCAAATTCATGCATTGCGGAAGATCATGCATCGCGAGTTAATATTTATGCATCACAAGTTAATCGCGAGAAGATATTCATGCCTCGCAGAAATTATACATCGCGAGAAGATTTCATACCTCGCTGAAATTTATGCATCGCAAGAGGATTTCATACCTTGCGGAATTTATGCATTGCGGGAAGATATTCATGCCCCGTAGAAGATCATGCATCGCGAGTCAATATTCATGCATCGCGGAAGATCATGCATCGCGAGTTAATATTTATGCATCACAAGTTAATCGCGAGAAGATATTCATGCCTCGCAGAAATTATACATCGCGAGAAGATTTCATACCTCGCTGAAATTTATGCATCGCAAGAGGATTTCATACCTTGCGGAATTTATGCATTGCGGGAAGATATTCATGCCCCGTAGAAGATCATGCATCGAGAGTCAATATTCATGCATTGCGGAAAATCATGCATCGCGAGTTAATATTCATACATCGAGGGAAGATACACATGCCCCGTAAGGAATCATGCACTGCCAGAAAGGGAATCGTGCATCTGAAGAAAATATTCACTCATCGACATCAACTGCATCATTTTATTTTTGATCAAAGTAAACATCAAGAAGAACATCAAAGAGGACATCAAGATAAATATCAGCACACTGCACCTATTTTATTTATTTCAACATCAAATGAAGAATACATTGAAGATTGCATTACATACATAAGACATAAGCTCTATTTGCATACGTCAAACCGATCGAGTTGACGTCAAATGTCGAGGAGAATAATTAAGTGTCGACATGGTAAAAGACACTGTCTCCCTTTTTAATTGAGTTTTTATGCTAACGAGTTTTATCTCAGTGTTTGTCGAGAGCATCCGAAAGGATGAATTCTCCAAAAATAAACCACAGGTGCGGACAACATCAAAAGGATGTAGCACAACGTGGAACTTTTTCTTAGCAGCGAACTGGGATATGGTCCAAAGAGGAGTGTCAAACTCTTAGGACGCGAGCAGAGGAGCGACTTCCACCACAATCAAACCACACCCCTATCAGAAGGCATGTGGGTTTTTCTTTAGGTTTTGTCAGTTTCGATCTCGCATTCGGAAATTTTGGTCTACCGGAAGCAAGTTTCTAATCTGAGTGACAATGCACCGAGAGCTTTGGAAATTATGTCCATGTGAGTTCTTAATTATGGGTGTGAAGTGCACCACATTCATGGCTAAGAGGTTACAAGCCTCCTTTTCATACTCGTTTAATTTTGTCACTTGTCCAGAACCAAAGGTTATCTAGTATAATAGATTTCCTTTTAAACTGATTGAGTCGAACTACAAACAGCCTGATTCCTATGGTTTAAGGATATGTAGGCGGGCTCGATGTTGAAAACTCGGTTGTATTCTAACATTCCACTCGAATCTTATTTCCAAGTATCCCGATTCCCTCATAACTCGGTATCGAGATGACTTTTGATTTCTTTCAAAATCGTGCATTAAATCTAGCGTATCGAACTACAAGTGACCTGAATTCTCATATAGTCTGAGACATGTAGGAAACACATTTTCAGGGTTCGGCCATAATTCCTAAAGCCCATACCAAAATTCCTTTCCCCCAAGATGAAGATGTGATCGATCAAAATTGGATTCGTCAATTTCATTTGCCTCGAATTTCTTTCATCAATCCAAGTCAAACGAGGGACAGCTGTTGACACCCAATTTTGAACTTCCACAATAGAAATTAATTCATGAGCTTCTTAAATTCTCAAACAACTTAAAATAATTAGTTTTGTGAATTTAGGAAAAACATAACGATTGCGTTATTTTGAATAATAATTTTTGCCATTTCTTAAAGTTTTTAGATAATATCTATATTTTACATAATTATGTATATAATTAGATATTTTATGATTATCCAAAAATCATCTCAAAATATTTTAAATTTAGTAAGTAGTCTTTTAAATTAGTTTTGTTTAAATCATAGTTATATATATATCTATATCTATATCTATATATATATGTATATATATATATATATATATTATTTTATTATTTTTTTTTTGAATCATTAAGTTTACAATTAAATTAATTATTTTATTTTTTTGTTAAGATTAAGAAGCTTGCTAAATTAATTTATGTAAATTCATCATATTAATCAATTACTTTGAACCATTCAAATAGAAATTTTGAAATTTTTGCATTTGTCCCACATTGCTTCCCACATCTATTTTGAACCAAAAATTGGTCCTATATGAGCCCCTCTTCATTGCACCAAAGAGGAAGAAAAAAAAGGGAGGAGACCAAAGAGTACCCAGAAATTTTTTCGGGAATTCTTGGTTCCATAGTTTAATATTTTTTTAAAATATTTTCGCGGCTGTTCGAGTTTGGAGAGGTGGTGGAATCGTATCTGTCAAACTCCTAGTTCCGGTTCGCTGCCCAGAACCAGGTAAATTCTTTTTTTAGCTTTGTATTATTTAATTTCCAGCTTTTCTATCTGTTATATGTTAATTAGCTTTGTTTTAGCTTTCGTGTATTAGGTTTTGGTATGACATTTTAGTTGCGTTTCTCTTGTTTCTACTGTTTTATTTACTGTTAGTTGTAAATTTTTTTATTATTTTTTTTCCTTTAGTTTGCTTATGTTTCTTTAGGAATTTATTTGTGTATTAGTTGTAGTTTAGGAGTTATGGCCATGTTCTTAGTATAATCTGCATTCAGTAGCCTATTTATTCTTCATTTTATTTAGCTCAATATCTGTGTAAATTTGTTGTTTTAATATATTTCGATCTAGCTGCCATTTGTTTTCTACTTGATTTTATAATCAGAATTATTTTTTATATAATGTGGTGTTTAGTCCTATTCTTATGATTGAATCTTCTAGGCATTAAGTTCATATACAGAGGAAGTGATGTAATATAGTCAATTCGAATGAGTGCTGGTCTGTTTTGGTTGATCTTAATTTTTTATCTATATGCATATATATATATATATATATATACATATATATAATTTGTCAATTACTCAATTTGCAAACTATTTGGATCTTAAGTTTAATTAGTATTAATGTTTAGTTGCTATTACTATCATACTTCTATGTGTGTATTAATTTGCCATAGCAAATTGGATTCGTTTCACATCATGGTCTAATATATTTATTTAGTTATTCATGCATCATTGTTATATTTAATTCTAAGATTATTACATATTTTGGATATTACTGCTTATCTATTATGTGTGCTTTTAGATAAAATTAACGACATCATTGGCTTCTCCTATTCAATCTATTTATTTATTTACTCATTATGGCTTTAGGTGTTAAGTTGTAATCTGCTTGGGTACATTCATTATTTTAAAATCGTTTAATCTTCTTTAAGATATGATTTAGGGATATTATTTTCAAGTGCTAATTTTTATTTTTGCTCTTCATTGCATGTAAAATTCGTCCGAGTTTCAACGTGAACTCTCACTCTCTCCTTTGCATTCCATGAGAAGAGCCGTAAAGGCTCAAAGTTCCTCTTTTCCAGTCAACCTATTAAGCCGATGGACGGGTCCCAAGATTTAAAGAATTGAAGAAAGTCGGAGAAGATGAATTAGAAGACCCGTTTTATATTTTGCATTTCGTATTGTATCTATTTTAAGGCATTAGCCCTTGTCGTCTTTTACTTTTCTATATTTATTTAGTATTAATTATTTGCTTAGTCTAGGACAGGTACGAAAGGAAATGGGTCAAAAACCCAAAACAGGTGGATCCAAAAATCGATCAAGGCGGACAGAGAACCCGATTTTGGACCCAATTCTCTTTCCCTCTCTCTCTCTCTATTTCTCTCTTTTACTTTATTTGCTTACTTGTTTGCATACTTGTCGTTAATTTTAAAGTTAGAAAATCCGAATCCCCGCGAATGCCGTAAATGTTTTTATCGACTCAAAATTAAAATAATTTTGCAAAATAAAATGACCTAAAAAATAAGTTAGTATTTCAACTCTCTACTTCTAAATATTTTATTCAAGTCAAGCTAAAAGCAAAGTTTTAGCCAAATTTGTTAGTTGCTGGAAAACCGTTTTAGACGGATGTTTTAGGTGCCTAACACCTTCCTAAAACATTAATTTGAATCCCCGAACCCTTTGAATGTTTTCAAGCAATTTTCTATGTTAAGTTATTTGAAAACAATAGTTTTCTTAATTTTCTCAAAATTAAGTGGCGACTCTAAAAAATCGAAAACTCTTATAAAAAGGTAAGGATTTCGATAAAACAGAAATGGCGACTCTGCTGGGGACTTGGAGGATTCTAACCTTAAAACTAACATTATTTGGCTATTTGTGATAAATTATTTACTTATTTAGTTTATCTTAGTTTTTGAATTGTTGCATTTTTCATGTCATCTTTCCGCCAAATGGCAAATAGTATGCATTAGGAAAACGAAAATTACGTGGCTTTCCACGGCTTTTTTCAGAAATACACAAGAGTTTCATTTGGAAGTATCAAACGAATAGTTGGAATGCGGTCATCCGACGTCGTTTGGTAGCTTCACCCCGTTGTTTGTCCGACTCGGGTAACCGTCAACTTGAAAACTATTCTAGTGAGCCTAAGATAGAGCAAAACCAAATCCAAATCTAAGCATTGAACTAAGATGACCCAACACCCAAGGCGTGTTGGGCTCATTAGATAGACCACCTTGAGTCCAAAAGGGTCTACGGCCTGAACGGGCGATCATATTTATTTGTTTAAATTTGAAGGATATATACATCATCTGAAAAAATCATTGTCCTCGGGATTGGAAGTATATTGTAGCTTATTCTAGTCAAAGAAAGAGCTCACAAGTTACTAGTCTAAGACGTGGGAACCCGGAGAGGAGAAGAAATGAAGAGGAAAGGACCTTCTGTGGAAGCATAGTTCAGAATTGTACCCCTGCGTGGGACTGATTATTTTGTATCCCGTTTTCCCCAATTATGTATCCCCATTTAAGTTATATTCATAAATTTGTATAAATTTGGGTTTTGGGACAATGGGATATTTCAAATGACATATACATCCTTCAAATCGTTAGGCCTACCCTTGGCATAAAAGGGTCACATATCAGTTTAGAACGCGCAATAACTGTTTATGTGTTATAATTGTTTGTATGATTATGTTGCTTCATTTGGAGATATTTTAGCCTACTTATTCTCGAAAAATATTTTCTAGAACTCCTTAAGCATAAATATCAAATCACTATCGAAAGTACGTCCAAATACTCTTCGAGTCTTTAGTCTCCCAATAAATTCGAACTTTATTTTTCAAAAAGTACTCTCTCATATCAAAAAAAAAAAAAGAAGATTCAAGAATGGGTCGAACTACGTAGGACCTGAATTCTCTTTTATGAGATACGTAGGCAGCCTTCCAAGGTTCGGTCCCCATTTTGAGAAAATTTTATCTTTCCCAACTCTTATAAAGAAAGTAGAGTTACATTTCAATAAAAAATCAGAAGTACGACAATTTACTTTGTCCCGACTCAAGTCGACATTTCTGACTCATTAGTCCTAAAATAATATAGACAAATTTCTGTCTATTTAGTCATATTTCTATATACGTGGGCTAATTTATCTTCAAATGAAGCGACCCTTATGTGTTTACAATAATGTGTGTGATATTTTGTGTTAATTATCATCGACACAGACTAACACATTTTGTCTTTGAGTTGTTTTTCTTTGTCAGGTATTTTGAACTGATCTGTGTTGATTAAGCTGGCAGATCATCCTTACTTCACCAGGTCAAAAGGTCCCGCAGATTCCTTCCCAAGGAAAAATTCTAACAAAGGAAAGACGATTATGGGAGATAATAGCGAGGAAGTAGGTCTTACTGATGTTGTGGTGGCTCAACCCACCATAGCGGACCAAAACGAGTTGATTCTGCAGTTGATGCAGCAAATTGCAGAAATGAGAATAGAAATGCAAAGGAGACATGATCTACCTCCGCCGGGTTTTGCTGTTAATGCTGCAGATGGAAGGCCTCCTATCTACTTCCCTTCCTCTAACATGGATCCAGCTCAAGGCGTGCCGCTCGCTCAGAATTCCCCCGCTATAGACCCAACTACCCAAAATCCGCAATATGCTTCAGCCTCTTATCAAACTCCACCACATCCTCAGAATCATCATTCTCAAACGCCCTCTCACCCTCAAAATACCCAACCTCAATCCGCTCCACCACCGCAAAACCAAAATCAAAGTCCAAATCAAAACACTTTTAATCCCCAAACATCCCACCACCACTTAAATCAAAGTACTAATCCTCAAACTTATCCACAAAATTACCAAGCTGCTCAAAACGCCCAGAGTCCTTCCATAGCTCCACCCTTGCCTAAAAGAACCGCTTTCCAAATCCCTGTCCATGCTGAGCACGACCTGCACGGTTCTGAGTTGGACCACTATGAGGAACAGGAAAGAGAGTGGAGGGCGAAGGAAGAAGCAAAAGTAGACATAAAAGAGGAGATTAAGAAGGCTATGAAAGAGCTTCAATGCGTCCCCGATGCCACCGGCCTAAGTTATGAAGATTTATGTATTCATCCAAATCTGGACCTTCCAGAAGGTTTCAAGATCCCGAAGTTTGATACCTTCGGAGGAGTGGGAAACCCTATGGCTCATTTAAGAGCCTATTGTGACCAGCTCGTGGGAGTTGGTAGGGATGAAGCTTTGTTGATGCGGCTTTTCAGTTGAAGCCTGTGTGGAGAAGCTCTTGAGTGGTTCACCTCCCACGAAACCCGACAATGGCCCACCTGGAATGCTCTAGCAAAAGACTTCATCGAGCGATTTGCTTATAATGTAGAAATTGTTCCTGATCGTTACTCTTTGGAGAAAATAAAGCAGAAATCATCCGAAAGCTATAGAGAATTCGCTTACAGGTGGAGAAAAGAAGCGGCGAGGGTGAGGCCACCCATGTCTGAAAAAGAAATCGTCGAGGTGTTTGTACGGGTGCAAGAACCAGAGTATTATGACAGAATTATGTTGCTCGTTGGGGCAAAGTTTGCCGAGATAGTCAAGATTGGTGAGACTATCGAGGACGGTTTAAAATCAGGGAAGATAGCCCGTGTAGCCGCATCAGCCGAATCTTCAGGGTTGTTAAAAAAGAAGAGAGAAGATGTGGCTGTTATTTCATATGAGGGCGAGAAAAACCCAAGAAGATCTTCGTATTCCCATTTCCAAGGTCGTTCTCGACCTTCTCAAAACTCTTACCAAGCTAGTCAAAAAAATAATTCTCCTCCAGTATACCAAAATCCTCCTCTAATCTACCAAAGTTCACCTCCAATTTACCAAAATCCATCTCCCACATACCAAACCCATCCTCCACTTTACCAAGTTTTGTCTCCTCACTACCAAGGTATTGCTCCCAACTGTGCCAACGTCCAGTCGAGCTACCAAGCACTCCCTCCTGCATATCAAGTCCAAGCTCCACTATATCAAAATCCCCACCCAAATTGCCAAGCTCCATTGCCAAACTACCAAGCCAATTCCTATCCCAGAGGTCAAGCTCCGCATCCAAATAATCGAGGTTATCAACAGATGCCTCCCCCACAAAGAAGTTATGATCCACCTCGACCTCGGTTTGAGAAGAAACCTGCAAGAAATTTCACCGCGCTCGCGGAAAGTCGAACAAAGCTATACGAGCGACTAGCTGCGGCCGGATATATCCATCCTGTGGGGCCTAAGCCCGTGGATATCAATTCGAAATTCTATAGGCCAGATCAGAGATGTGCTTATCATTCCAACAACGTTGGGCATGATACTGAGGACTGTATCAACCTCAAGCACAAAATTCAGGATCTAATCGACCAAGAGGTGGTCTCTCTACAACCAGCTGCACCTAATGTCAACACCAACCCTTTGCCAAATCACGGAGGCGACAATGTGAATATGATAGAGACAGACGACGATTGGTGTGTGACAAAGGTGATAACTCCAATCGACCCTGACGACGTTGGGGAAGGAATCTGCGGCCTTTTCGAGGAGATAAATATTGTTGTTGAGGAAGAGGTCGAGCTAGCTGATATCCGTGATGCTGAACCAGGAGAGATTCTGCAGAATAGGACCTCCACGCCAATCCTGATTCCCCGAACTCCTTGGTAGAATGGCATCGTTTAATGCATATTTAAATCGGTGGTAGTCCGGAAGAGGCCCGAGACCCACCATTTTGCATTTCCTTAATTGCATGCATTTTAAATTTCCCTCGTGATGTTTGAAAAAAGGCAACATGGCCCTTTGCCATAGCCAAAGTTTGCATCATTTTCCTTTTTGAATGAAAGCCTCTTTATTTAAAATTTGGTTTATTTACTTATTTGCTTGTCTAACTTTGTCTATTTATGGTTTCGGTAATATAAGTTTTAAACCTACCAATGTCGTGTCATGTCATGAGCTGAACGAACAAAGTGAGGCAGGTGGTGACGAGGTTAATGAATACAAAGAGGAAAATGAGGCACCAAAATATGTTGCTGAAGAATTTCTGCAGTATGAAAATCAGCACAAGCCGAATTTAGAGGAAACTAAGACTGTAAATCTGGGAGATCAAGAGTACGTTAAAGAGGCCAAAATCATGAGTTCATTTGAATGAAACTCAGAAGAAGGATCTAATACACTTACTCACCGAAAACATTGATGTGTTCATCTGGGAAGTCGGTGACATGCAAGGGTTGAGTACCGATGGCGTATCTCATAAATTACCGATTAATCCAGGGTTCGACCCGGTGAAGCAAAAGGTTCAGAAGTTCAAACCTGAGTTGAGTTTAAAGATTAAAGAAGAGATCACCAACCAAATTGAGTCTCGATTGGTAGAAGTAACACAATACCCGAGTTGGTTGGCAAATGTCATTCCGGTCACCCCTTATCCCCTTTAAATATTCCTTTGAACTACGTTCGACCTGAATTATCAAGAATGAGATACGTAGGCGGCCTATGTCGGCCTCGGTCGATTTCTTTGTAACTTTCTTATCTTTATTAACCTTTGAGGGGGAACTACATTTGACCTGAATCCTGCCTCAACGGGATACGTAGGCGCCACAAGGGTTCAGTCATATCTCCCAAAAGATTTCTATTCCTCTTATAATAGAAACTAGGACAAAATTTTTGAGAGGTACTCAAAAATTCTCGAGAATAAGATGTTTCCTCAACAAGTCAAGACTAAAGATATTTTGAGACTTGCAACTGGGACAGAAATTTTGAGAGGGTCTCAAAAATTCTGCAATTTACTCAGCGATAGTCGAAGATAAGCCAAGACAATTAACTGGGACAGAAATTTTGAAGATGGCCTCAAAATTTCAAACATGGATTTATCGACAAGTCCAGAGTGACTTTGAATACTCCCCAGCGAATAATCAGATATACTTCCAGCCATCAGGCTCGAATAAGTTCACTAAGTCGGATGTGACATGACACTTGGCAGTGACCTTTTTCAAAATTACTTTTCGAAAATTTATTTTCTTAAAGTTTTTCCTTTTTTGTTTCATTTGTTTTGGCATAAAATATTTTGTCTTATCTATCAAGAGTTGGGACATCAGGAAGATCTGCCGGAGATAGCAGGACAAGGAGAAGACAACTGAAGAATCGACACAGATCAGTCCTTTAAATATTAACGATTTTTCTGTGGATGCAGGTTTATAGCTTTGCTTTGATACCAGCAGATTTCTTCTGATGGATGAATATGGGAAAGTCAAAGGAAGAGAAAACTCTCCCAAAATCAACAGTTTTCCTAAATAAAGAAATCATGTTATATCGCTTATAGCGAAAACTTGGGAATATGATTTGTTTATTTCAGTCAATTCCCAACAACGTGAAGTTTACAAGGAATGTCCAGCTGGATTCGAAGGTGAATCAAATGAAATCTCAAGGAAGAGTTTAGGGTTTCCGTAAAGGACGTCGTTTATTGTCGATCAAGATAATACATCACCCGGAGGGGTCATTTATATGGTTGCCGATCAAGACGATATACTATTTGAAAGTCATTTTATCGTTATCATCGTTTGAGATGATATGATTATCTAAATGGCACCCAAAAGATCGCTATGTTGCTCAACTTAAGCACTATTTTTAGTTGTCACCAATGATGACATCAAGAGCGATATTCATGTATCGATGAAGATCATGCATCACAAGTTAATATTCATACATCGCAAGAAGATTTTATACCTTGCGGAATTTATGCATTGCGGGAAGATATTCATGTCCCGCAGAAGATCATGCATCGCGAGTCAATATTCATGCATTGCGGAAGATCATGCATCGCGAGTCAATATTCATGCATCGCGGAAGATCATGCATCGCGAGTCAATATTCATGCATCGCGGAAGATAATGCATCGCGAGTTAATATTTATGCATCACATATTAATTGCGAGAAGATATTCATGCCTCGCAGAAAATTATACATCGCGAGAAGATTTCATACCTCGCTGATATTTATGAATCGCAAGAAAATGTCATACCTTGCGGAATTTATGCATTGCTGAAGATATTCATGCCCCGCAGAAGATCATGCATCGAGAGACAAATTCATGCATTGCGGAAGATCATGCATCGCGAGTTAATATTTATGCATCACAAGTTAATCGCGAGAAGATATTCATGCCTCGCAGAAATTATACATCGCGAGAAGATTTCATACCTCGCTGAAATTTATGCATCGCAAGAGGATTTCATACCTTGCGGAATTTATGCATTGCGGGAAGATATTCATGCCCCGTAGAAGATCATGCATCGCGAGTCAATATTCATGCATCGCGGAAGATCATGCATCACGAGTTAATATTTATGCATCACAAGTTAATCGCGAGAAGATATTCATGCCTCGCAGAAATTATACATCGCGAGAAGATTTCATACCTCGCTGAAATTTATGCATCGCAAGAGGATTTCATACCTTGCGGAATTTATGCATTGCGGGAAGATATTCATGCCCCGTAGAAGATCATGCATCGAGAGTCAATATTCATGCATTGCGGAAAATCATGCATCGCGAGTTAATATTCATACATCGAGGGAAGATACACATGCCCCGTAAGGAATCATGCACTGCCAGAAAGGGAATCGTGCATCTGAAGAAAATATTCACTCATCGACATCAACTGCATCATTTTATTTTTGATCAAAGTAAACATCAAGAAGAACATCAAAGAGGACATCAAGATAAATATCAGCACACTGCACCTATTTTATTTATTTCAACATCAAATGAAGAATACATTGAAGATTGCATTACATACATAAGACATAAGCTCTATTTGCTTTACGTCAAACCGATCGAGTTGACGTCAAATGTCGAGGAGAACAATTAAGTGTCGACATGGTAAAAGACACTGTCTCCCTTTTTAATTGAGTTTTTATGCTAACGAGTTTTATCTCAGTGTTTGTCGAGAGCATCCGAAAGGATGAATTCTCCAAAAACAAACCACAGGTGCGGACAACATCAAAAGGATGCAGCACAACGTGGAACTTTTTCTTAGCAGCGAACTGGGATATGGTCCAAAGAGGAGTGTCAAACTCTTAGGACGCGAGCAGAGGAGCGACTTCCACCACAATCAAACCACACCCCTATCAGAAGGCATGTGGGTTTTTCTTTAGGTTTTGTCAGTTTTGATCTCGCATTCGGAAATTTTGGTCTACCGGAAGCAAGTTTCTAATCTGAGTGACAATGCACCGAGAGCTTTGGAAATTATGTCCATGTGAGTTCTTAATTATGGGTGTGAAGTGCACCACATTCATGGCTAAGAGGTTACAAGCCTCCTTTTCATACTCGTTTAATTTTGTCACTTGTCCAGAACCAAAGGTTATCTAGCATAATAGATTTCCTTTTCAACCGATTGAGTCGAACTACAAACAGCCTGATTCCTATGGTTTAAGGATATGTAGGCGGGCTCGATGTTGAAAACTCGGCTGTATTCTAACATTCCACTCGAATCTTATTTCCAAGCATCCCGATTCCCTCATAACTTGGTATCGAGATGACTTTTGATTTCTTTCAAAATCGTGCGTTAAATCTAGCGTATCGAACTACAAGTGACCTGAATTCTCATATAGTCTGAGACATGTAGGAAACACATTTTCAGGGTTCGGCCATAATTCCTAAAGCCCATACCAAAATTCCTTTTCCCCAAGATGAAGATGTGATCGTTCAAAATTGGATTCGTCAATTTCATTTGCCTCGAATTTCTTTCATCAATCCAAGTCAAACGAGGGACAGCTGTTGACACCCAATTTTGAACTTCCACAATAGAAATTAATTCATGAGCTTCTTAAATTCTCAAACAACTTAAAATAATTAGTTTTGTGAATTTAGGAAAAACATAACGATTGCGTTATTTTGAATAATAATTTTTGCCATTTCTTAAAGTTTTTAGATAATATCTATATTTTACATAATTATGTATATAATTAGATATTTTATGATTATCCAAAAATCATCTCAAAATATTTTAAATTTAGTAAGTAGTCTTTTAAATTAGTTTTGTTTAAATCATAGTTATATCTATATCTATATCTATATCTATATATGTATATATATATATATATTATTTTATTATTATTTTTTTGAATCACTAAGTTTACAATTAAATTAATTATTTTATTTTTTTGTTAAGATTAAGAAGCTTGCTAAATTAATTTATGTAAATTCATCATATTAATCAATTACTTTGAACCATTCAAATAGAAATTTTGAAATTTTTGCATTTGTCCCACATTGCTTCCCACATCTATTTTGAACCAAAAATTGGTCCTATATGAGCCCCTCTTCATTGCACCAAAGAGGAAGAAAAAAAAGGGAGGAGACCAAAGAGTACCCAGAAATTTTTTCGGGAATTCTTGGTTCCATAGTTTAATATTTTTTTAAAATATTTTCGCGGCTGTTCGAGTTTGGAGAGGTGGTGGAATCGCCTCTGTCAAACTCGTAGTTCCGGTTCGCTGCCCAGAACCAGGTAAATTCTTTTTTTAGCTTTGTATTATTTAATTTCCAGCTTTTCTATCTGTTATATGTTAATTAGCTTTGTTTTAGCTTTCGTGTATTAGGTTTTGGTATGACATTTTAGTTGCGTTTCTCTTGTTTCTACTGTTTTATTTACTGTTAGTTGTAAATTTTTTTATTATTTTTTTTCCTTTAGTTTGCTTATGTTTCTTTAGGAATATATTTGTGTATAAGTTGTAGTTTAGGAGTTATGGCCATGTTCTTAGTATAATCTGCATTCAGTAGCCTATTTATTCTTCATTTTATTTAGCTCAATATCTGTGTAAATTTGTTGTTTTAATATATTTCGATCTAGCTGCCATTTGTTTTCTACTTGATTTTATAATCAGAATTATTATTTATATAATGTGGTGTTTAGTCCTATTCTTATGATTGAATCTTCTAGGCATTAAGTTCATATACAGAGGAAGTGATGTAATATAGTCAATTCGAATGAGTGCTGGTCTGTTTTGGTTGATCTTAATTTTTTATCTATATGCATATATATATATATATATATATACATATATATAATTTGTCAATTACTCAATTTGCAAACTATTTGGATCTTAAGTTTAATTAGTATTAATGTTTAGTTGCTATTACTATCATACTTCTATGTGTGTATTAATTTGCCATAGCAAATTGGATTCGTTTCACATCATGGTCTAATATATTTATTTAGTTATTCATGCATCATTGTTATATTTAATTCTAAGATTATTACATATTTTGGATATTACTGCTTATCTATTATGTGTGCTTTTAGATAAAATTAACGACATCATTGGCTTCTCCTATTCAATCTATTTATTTATTTACTCATTTTGGCTTTAGGTGTTAAGTTGTAATCTGCTTGGGTACATTCAGTATTTTAAAATCGTTTAATCTTCTTTAAGATATGATTTAGGGATATTATTTTCAAGTGCTAATTTTTATTTTTGCTCTTCATTGCATGTAAAATTCGTCCGAGTTTCAACGTGAACTCTCACTCTCTCCTTTGCATTCCATGAGAAGAGCCGTAAAGGCTCAAAGTTCCTCTTTTCCAGTCAACCTATTAAGCCGATGGACGGGTCCCAAGATTTAATGAATTAAAGAAAGTCGGAGAAGATGAATTAGAAGACCCGTTTTATATTTTGCATTTCGTATTGTATCTATTTTAAGGCATTAGCCCTTGTCGTCTTTTACTTTTCTATATTTATTTAGTATTAATTATTTGCTTAGTCTAGGACAGGTACGAAAGGAAATGGGTCAAAAACCCAAAACAGGTGGATCCAAAAATCGATCAAGGCGGACAGAGAACCCGATTTTGGACCCAATTCTCTTTCCCTCTCTCTCTCTCTCTATTTCTCTCTTTTACTTTATTTGCTTACTTGTTTGCATACTTGTCGTTAATTTTAAAGTTAGAAAATCCGAATCCCCGCGAATGCCGTAAATGTTTTTATCGACTCAAAATTAAAATAATTTTGCAAAATAAAATGACCTAAAAAATAAGTTAGTATTTCAACTCTCTACTTCTAAATATTTTATTCAAGTCAAGTTAAAAGCAAAGTTTTAGCCAAATTTGTTAGTTGCTGGAAAACCGTTTTAGACGGATGTTTTAGGTGCCTAACACCTTCCTAAAACATTAATTTGAATCCCCGAACCCTTTGAATGTTTTCAAGCAATTTTCTATGTTAAGTTATTTGAAAACAATAGTTTTCTTAATTTTCTCAAAATTAAGTGGCGACTCTAAAAAATCAAAAACTCTTATAAAAAGGTAAGGATTTCGATAAAACATTAGATACTATTGATTAATGTTACTACATCTATTGTTGGATGTAATTGGTTGGTTTATGGTAAGACCATGATGATGGCTTTTGAAGGAGATTTGGTAAGTCTTCATGATCCTAACCTTTACTTCAAGTATGATGGCTTGTGATTAATGATGTAGTTCCATTGAAGTATACCGTGTGAATAACCTACATAGGTGTTGGTATGATGTTGAATTGAAATGTCTTGACTATGTGATTGTGAGATTATGCTTAAGATGAAATGATATAAGGTTGGTGATGACTTGCCTATGTGCCTTATTATGAAATGATGATGATGATATGATAATCTCACATATGAGGGTTGCCATGAAAGAATATTCTCGTACAATACCTATTGAGCTAAATGACTATGATTATACAAGGGGATAGGCCCTATGACCTAACTAAGTGATGATTAATAAAAGAAAGACATTTCAAAAGGACTTAGCCTAGCACCGAGTGAACTTGACAATGGGAGGTGTTGACTTCCCATAGAGGAAGATTCACCCTATAGTTTCATATGAGGTGTTGACTCCCCTATGAGGGACACTCACCCAATGGTTTCCCATTAGAGGAGGCTCCAATTGCCAAATTTCATGTAGAGATATCATACATATGTCTTAGTTCTTGAACAATGTTGCCACCATAGGAAGACTAACTAGTGGATCCACCTAGAAAGCAACGTTTATAGTTGGATCTACTTTAGACGGTAGACCACCTTCCATCGATGTAAGGTTTTACAACACTGGATTCCACACTTAGCTCTTGTGGTCTATGTCGGTTAAGGCAAATGTTCCCAAAAGTAAAATGAAGTATTGATGTGAACTCTAGATAGGGTAACTTGAGAGGTTGGCTTAGTCTAGGTAGGGGTATGCGACTCTACCTAGGAATTACACTAGTTGCCTTTGAGGGAAGTCCTAGAAGGATGTTCTTATGATATAATGATCTTATAAATTAAATGTTATGCTTATGTTGACTTTACATGTGATGATCCTATATCATGTTAGTTTCATTGATGAACATGCTATTGGTCTATATTGCTAAATTTGATAATGGTTATTATTGATGCTATGTTATGTTAAGTTAGGCATTATTTGTGGTCCTTTGTTTGGTTTACTTAATTGAGTAAGGTTATGGGGCTTTGCTTGGTCATTGCACTTGTAGGCTAAATGGTGAGTTATGAGTAAGGGTCTTGCTTATATTATGATGTTATGAACTCTTGTATATGATGACTTGACTATTACTTGTTGATGTTGGTCTTGTGTCGTACATGGGTTTGACTTATGGATTATGTATTATTGGCTTATATGGGTTATTGATTGTGCATAAGGCTTTTCAAAGTACTTTAGCATGGTTTTTGATCAAATTTCTTCTTTAGCATGATTTCATTTGTTTTATGTGCATATACCCATACTTAGTACAAGTGTGTACTAACCCATGTTTGATGTTTACTACAAATGTAGGATCCGGCCGTTGATATTAGAGAAGGCTTTGAAGACTACTTGGATTCTTATCTTCCAAGTTTGGTAGGTCCTCACTTTCCGAAGACGATGCCATTATCTACTTATTGGATGTTGTTTTGTCTTAAAGACACTTTGTTCATTCTCTTTCATTTGGTACTATAATTGTAAAGCCTATATAAGGCTATAATTGTTGATGTAAGGGTTATGCCCAAATTGTGTTACTCTTATTTAGATGGTTTAATATGAGACAACGTTATAGACTTCTTATGAGACTATCTTATACGATGTATGTGCAATAAAAGTAGAAGACTATGTAATCTTCTTATACGAAGGGTCTATGTATACTCGATATGAATATATATTGTGTGTATGTAGAGGTCTATGTAAACCTCAATGTAGAAGTAATCGAAAAAGTTTTAAATTTTTCGCATTTTTAACCTATGAATATATGATGTAAGCTAAGAGGCTAGTCTTAGTCCTCTTAGAGATCGACGACGCCTGTTACGTCTAGGGGGTGTTCCTTTATGTGATAAACTTGGTATCAGAGCATAAGGTTGAATACCTTTAAGATTGATGTCTCATTAAACCACGTTTACGTCGATTCTTATTTATAATTGTGAAGCGCTCCATACTTATGAATAAGAGACTATGTGATGCTTAGGAAACTCTCATCTCCTTGTAATCCTATGTCGTGCCTCTAGAGTCTACTTTATGTTTACTTTCACCTAAACCTTGTATGGTGGTTATAGGTATGAATACTCGAAGAGCAGCCTCTAGAAGGGCTGAGGAAGGCATTGCTAATGCGGGAGCACAAGACAACCAAGTGCCTCCACTTGAAGAAGTTGTTATGGAAGATCAAGTTCCGGTTGCTCCTCCTCCCATGGCGGATGGGGATATAAGGGCAGATTTTCTCCAAATGGCCCAAGCCATTACAACCCAAGCACAAGCTTTCACTACTCAAGCACAAGCTATGACAGTCCAAGCTAATCGGGAGGTGGTTCCCCGAGGAAACCAACAACTTAGCACCATGGCCTCCCATTTGAGGGATTTCACTAGGATGAATCCTCTTTCTTTCTATGGGTCCAAAGTTGAGGAAGACCCCTAAGAGTTCATTGATGAAATCTACAAGATCCTCTATGCCATGGGGTTGACTACTAGTGAGAAGGCCGAGTTATCCACTTACCAACTCAAAGATATGGCCTAAACTTGGTACGTCCAATGGAGACACAATAGGCCTCTAAGGAATGGTCCGGTGACATGGGAGAGTTTTAAGAAGGCTTTTCTTGACCGGTTGTTTCCTAGAGAGAAGAGGGAATCCAAAGTGGAAGAATTTATCAACCTTCGTCAAGGAGGTATAAGTGTACTTGACTACCTTTTAAAATTCACTAAATTGTCAAGATATGCTCCTTCTTTGATTACCGACCCTAGAGATAAAATGAGTCGCTTTGTGACGGGAGTGTCGGTTGACTTGAAAGAAGAATATCATTCGGCTATGCTACATGATAATTTGAACATTTCTCGTCTCATGGTTCATTCTCAACAAGTTGAAGAGATTAGGGTGAAGAGGAAGAGTAGAGATGCCAATAGAGCGAGGTCTTTTGATGGTGGTTTTTCAAAGGGTAGGCTTGATATCCAAGACAAGCCTAAGTTCAAGAAGAGGTTCTCCAACCAAGTTCCTTCTAAGTTACCTAAGGCTCGTGAGGATAAGGTGCCTAAACCTAAGTCCCAAAAGGGAAAGAGTGGAAACTCACCTAATGAGAAGCCTACTTGTACCAAGTGTGGGAAAGGTCACTTTGGTGAATGCTTAGTTGAACGGGCAATTGTTTTAGTTCTGGAAAAGGGGGTCACAAGGTGAGAGATTGCCATAATTTTAAGGGGCAAGACAAGGGGAGTGAAAAAACAAGTGGTTCAAATAATGATGCTCCGAAGAAGAACCACTTCTATGCTCTCCGCTCTAGGGGTGAGAAAGAGACTTATCCCGATGTGGTGACCGGTATGTTGAAAGTCTTTTCTATTGATGTATATGCTTTACTTGATCCCGGTGCTACTTTGTCATTTGTTACTCTTCTAGTAGCTAAGAATTTTGACATTTTGCCCGATATATTCAATGAACCTTTTATGGTGACTACCCCGGTGGGTGAGTCGGTTGTTGCTAAAAGAGTATATAGAAATTGTCCTGTAATGTTGCCCAATAGAGTTACTTATGTGGAGTTAGTAGAACTCAATATGGTTGATTTTGATTTTATCTTTGGAATGGATTGGTTGCATGATTGTTTCGCCTCCATAGATTGTAGAACAAGGGTGGTGAAGTTTAACTTCCCAAATGAACCCGTTTTAGAGTGGAAGGGGGGAAACTCTATTCCTAAAGGTCGTACCATTTCTTGTTTTAAAGCTTGTAGGATGATCTATAAAGGGTGTATATACTATATAGTAAGAGCCCAAGATTTAGACTCCGAAATTCCTCCCATTGGTTCGGTCCCCGTAGTGAGGGAATTTCCGAAGGTCTTTCCTAATGATCTTCCCGGTGTTCCTCCCGAACGCAAAATTGATTTTTGTATCGACTTGATACCAGATACATGTCCCATTTCAATTCCTCCTTATCGTATGGCTCCGGACGAATTGAAAAAGTTGAAGGCTCAACTCAAAGACTTACTAGACAAGGGCTTTATTCGGCCTAGTATTTCTTCATGAGGTGCTCCGGTATTGTTTTTGAAGAAGAAGGATGGTTCCCTTATAATGTGTATCGATTACCGTCAACTCAACAAAGTCACAATAAAGAACAAGTATCCTCTCCCTCGGTTTGATAATTTATTTGATCAACTCCAAGGTGCGAGTTACTTTTCCAAGATTGACTTGAGATCGGTATATCACCAACTTAGGGTAAAAGGTGATGATATTCTCAAGACGGCATTTTGGACTAGATATGGTCACTACGAGTTCTTAGTAATGTCCTTTGGTCTCACTAATGCTCGGCGGCATTTATGGACCTTATGAATAGGGTGTTTAGAAGTTACCTAGATTCATTTTTTATTGTGTTCATTGACGACATCTTGGTATATTCAAAAAATGAGGGTGAACACATGGATCATTTGAGAGTGGTGTTTCAAGTGCTTAAAGAACACCAATTGGTTGCCAAGTATAGAAAACGTGTGTTTTGGTTGAGGTCGGTAGCATTTCTTGGTCATATTATATATAGTGAAGGTGTGGAAGTTGATCCAAGAAAGACCAAAGCGGTGAAAAATTGGCCTAGACCCTTGTCTCCTACGGATATTAAGAGTTTCTTAGGCCTAGCCGGTTATTATAGAAGGTTTGTCAACGGGTTTGCATCCATTGCTTCCCCTTTGACAACCTTGACTCAAAAGAATGTGAAATTTGAGTGGTCGGAGGCATGTGAAAAGAGATTCCAAATGTTGAAGGATAGGCTTACTTCCGCTCCAATATTGACTCTACCGGAGGGTACCAAGGGTTTTGTGGTATATTGTGATGCATCTCGAGTTGGGTTGGGGTGTTTTCTTATGCAACATGGCAAAGTTATAGCCTATGCTTCTAGACTACTCAAAGTTCATGAGAAGAATTACCCGACTCATGACCTTGAGTTAGCAACCGTGGTATTTGCCTTGAAAATATGGAGGCATTATCTCTATAGGTTTCATGTTGATGTGTATACGGACCATAAAAGTCTCCAATATGTATTCACTCAAAAGAAGTTGAATCTCCGACAAGGAGATGGTTAGAGTTGTTGAAAGACTATGATATGAGTGTTCTCTATCACCCCGACAAGGCTAATGTGGTAGCGGATGCTCTAAGTTGATTGTCCATGGGAAGTGTGTCCCATGTGGAAGAATCCAAGAAAAACCTAGTGAAAGATGTTCATAGGTTGGCTCGTTTAGGGGTTCAAATTGAAAGTTCTCCAAATGGTGGTATGGTGGTACATCATAACTCTGAATCGTCTTTGGTGGTTGAGGTGAACTCTAAGAAATACCTTGATTCGTTGTTGATGGAGTTGAAAGAATCGGTTCTTGGTAAGATGAATGAGTCATTCTCCCAAGGGGGGATGGTGTTCTTAGGTACCAAGGGAGATTGTGTGTGCCTAATGTGGATGATTTGAGGAATAGGATCCTTGAGGAAGATCATGGAGCCCGTTATTCTATTCATCCGGGTTCTACAAAGATGTACCATGACCTTACAGAAGTGTTTTGGTGGGATGGCCTAAAAAGGGATATTGTGGAGTTTGTTGCAAAGTGTCCCAATTGTCAACAAGTGAAGGCCGAACACGAAAAGTTTAATGGTCTACTACAACAAATCCAAATTCCTACGTGAAAGTGGAAAGATGTTAATATGGATTTTGTAGTGGGTTTGCCTCGAACTCGAAAGCAATATGACTTTATATGGGTGGTAGTGGATAGATTGACCAAATCCGCTCACTTTATTCCTGTTAAGTCTACTTATTCGGTGGAAGACTATGCAAGGATCTATATTGACATGATAGTGAGTCTTCATGGGGTTCCTTTGTCCATTATATCGGATAGAGGTGCTCAATTTACATCCCCGTTTTGGAGATCATTTCTAAAAGGTTTGGGTACTCAAGTGAAGTTAAGCACTGCTTTTCATCCTCAAACGGATGGTCAAGCAGAGCGGACTATTCAAACTCTTGAAGATATGCTTAGAGGTTGTGTCATCGACTTCAAGGGAAGTTAGGATGAGCATTTTCCCTTGGTGGAGTTATCACATAACAATAGCTTTCATTCATCCATCTCTATGGCTCCTTATGAAGCCTTGTACGGTAGAAGGTGTAGATCTCCTATTGGATGATTTGATGTTGGCGAATCCTCGCTTCTTGGTCCTGATTTGATCTATACTTTGGAGAAAGTTCATATGATAAGGAACCGGTTGCAAACAACCTATAGTCGGCAAAAGTCCTATGCCGATCATAGAAGAAGAGACCTTGAATTTGAAGAGGGTGATAAGGTTTATTTGAAGATTTCACCCATGAAAGGGGTGGTTAGATTTGGCAAGAAAGGGAAGTTGAGTCCTCGTTATGTGGGTCCTTATAAAATCTTGCAAAGGGTTGGTAAGGTCGCATGTGAGTTGAAACTCCCTAGTGAACTATCTTCGGTTCATCCGGTTTTTAATGTATCCATGCTTAAGAAGTGCATTGGAAATCCCGAGTCTATTATTCCTATTGAAGGTCTTGGTGTGAAAGAGAACCTCTCCTATGAGGAGGTTCCGGTTGATATCCTTGATCGTCAAGTGAAGAGGTTGAGGAACAAAGAGGTGGCCTCCGTGAAAGTGTTATTGAGAAATCACCTAGTTGAGGGAGCAACATGGGAGGCCGAGGAAGACATGAAGTCCCGTTACCCTCATCTCTTTTCTAATTAAGGTTAGATGTTCTTCTTAATAATGAAAATAATGAGTTAATTGCATTTGACTTGTTTTGCAAAATTATGCATATTTATGGTAAAAGGATTTATGCTAAAATGATTTATCATGGAAAAATGCTCTTTTGCTTGACTTGCACTTATTTGTGTATTTGGTATATTGTTGTCCTCATAATGTGATATTGAGCATTTTGATATGTTGAGAAAGGAAATTTGGCATAATTGACTCTTTAAGGATATGTTGAGCTCATGTTGTTGTTGTGAGAAGGAAAATCCTTCATGTTGTGGTTTTGAGCCTTATATGTGCAAAATTGATATTTTGAGTCATTATGTAAATGCCATTTTGTTATTTTGAATTTAGTTGTAACTCATGTTGATGATGTATATTGTTGGTTGGGATGGTAGTCTTGAGTCTATCCTTTTCCTTTCAAAAGATTAGTGTCATTCGGGGACGAATATCCCTAAGGGGGGGATAATGTAACACTCCGAAAAGTCAAGACCTAATATATAGCCTAACATGAGTCTCTAAGGGTTTAAATATTGTTTTAAGACCTAAATTAATGTATATAATTCATCCAAGAAGTTTAAAGCCAAGACGTCAAAGAATATCCATGACGTCCGAAAACTAGCTTAATCGAACTAGTTGACGTCACTATGTTTGGGGATGATTTCGTAGGGTCAAATCAAGTCCAAAACTTGTAAAAATACTTTTGTTAGGTAGAGTGTAGTATAGAGGGTATAAACATCCAATAACGACACCCCAAGGTACACCCAAATGGTCAAGGAGGAGGACCCCAACATGGGTGGGCAGGCTGCCAAAGCAGCATGCAAAAGTCAAGAATCGGAGGGCTTCTGTGCGACGCGCAGACAACACGGACCTAACTGCCTCAAATTATTTTTGAGAAAAAAATGTGTGATGGCCCCTCAACGCGGAGCCATTTCCCCGATTCGGTAAAATCGTATTTTTGACATTTTGACTTCACTAAGAGACCATTTTAAGTGAGGGTGTTTTGAATAATTTAGGGGGTGATTATATATTCACTTAGGGTCATTTTAAGCCATTTTAAATCAATCCAAACCCAAATCCCAAAACAAAACCCAAAAGCTCTCACCTCTCTCTACTTTCTCTCTCCCCAATTCCTCCATTGAAGAAGGAACAAAGCTTGAAGAAGAAGGTCAATTTCTATAAGATTTCACTTCAATTTGGTGGATTAATCTTCATTAAGGTATGGGTTCTTTACTCTTGGGATTTATTTCGCCAAGAGATTCTTTCAAAGTAAAATACCCAATTCCATGGGGTTTTCCAATTCTAATGGTTTTCTTCTAAAATTCAAATTGATGATAAATTGTGATTCTCTAAGACTAATTGAGTATAGATTAATTATTAATTGATGTTAATTGATGTAATTTCATGTTGATCATGTTCCCTTCCCCAATTTCCCAAATCTTTGATCTTGGTCATGAATTGATGGGAATTGAAGAATATTATTAGACTTGTTTTATCAATTCTAATTCATGTATGGATTCAATAGGGTAATGCATTGTTGGGATTTGATCAAATTCATGATGAACCCTAATTCCCCTAACCCTAGGTTATGAATTGATGTTAGTTGGGATAGTGATGATGCAATTGACCTAGTTCTTGTATTAATTACTATTGATTGATGTTACTACATCTATTGTTGGATGTAATTGGTTGGTTTATGGTAAGACCATGATGATGGCTTTTGAAGGAGATTTGGTAATCTTCATGATCCTAACCTTTACTTCAAGTATGATGGCTTGTGATTGATGATGTTGTTCCATTGAAGTATACTGTGTGAATAACCTACATAGGTGTTGGTATGATGTTGAATTGAAATGTCTTGACCATGTGATTGTGAGATTATGCTTAAGATGAAATGATATAAGGTTGGTGATGACTTGCCTATGTGCCTTATTATGAAATGATGATGATGATATGATAATCTCACATATGAGGGTTGCCATGAAAAGATTTTCTCGTACAATACCTATTGAGATAAATGACTATGATTATACAAGGGATAGACCCTATGACCTAACTAAGTGATGATTAATAAAAGAAAGACATTTCAAAAGGGACTTAGCTTAGCACCGAGTGAACTTGACAATGGGAGGTGTTGAGTTTCTATAGAGGAAGATTCACCTTATAGTTCTATATGAGGTGTTGACTCCCTTATGAGGGACACTCAACCAATGGATTCCCATGAGAGGAGGCTCCAATTGCCAAATGGCATGTAGAGAGATCATACCAATCTTAGTTCTTGAACTATTTTGCCACTATAGGAAGACCAGCTAGTGGATCCACCTAGAAAGCTACGTTTATATTTGGCTCTACTTTGGCCGGTAGACCACCTTCCATCGATGTAAGGTTTTACAACACCGAATTCCAAACTTAGGTCTTGTGGTCTATGTCGGTTAAGGCAAATGTTCCCGAAAGTATAATGAAGTATTGATGTGAACTCTAGATAGGGTAACTTGAGAGGTTGGCTTAGTCTAGGTAGGGGTATGTGACTCTACCTAGGCATTGTAGTAGTTGGATTTAAGGGAAGTTCTAGAAGGATGGTCTTATGATATAATAATCTTATAAAGTAAATGTTATGCTTATGTTGACTTTACATGCGATGATCCTATATGATGTTAGTTTCATTGATGAACATGCTATTGGTCTATATTGCTAAACTTGATGATGGTTAATATTGATGCTATGTTATGTTGAGTTAGGAAATATTTGTGGTCCTTTGTTTGGTTTACTTGATTGAGTAAGGTTATGGGGCTTTGCTTGGTCATTTCACTTGTAGGCTAAATGGTGGGTTATGAGTAAGGGTCTTGCTTATATATGATGTTATGAACTCTTATATACGATGTCTTGACTATTACTTGTTGATGTTGGTCTTGTGTCATACATGGGTTTGACTTATGGATTATGTATTATTGGCTTATATGGGTTATTGATTGTGCATAAGGCTTTTCAAAGTACTTTAGCATGGTTTTTGATCAAATGTCCTCTTTAGTATGATTTCATTTGTTTTATGTGCATATACCCATACTTAGTACAAGTGTGTACTAACCCATGTTTGATGTTTACTACAAATGTAGGATCCGGCCGTTGATATTAGAGAAGGCTTTGAAGACTACTTGGATTCTTATCTTCCAAGTTCGGTAGGTCCTCACTTTCCGAGGACGATGCCATTATCTACCTATTGGATGTTGTTTAGTCTTAAAGACACTTTGTTCATTCTCTTTCATTTGGAACTATAATTGTAAAGCCTATATGTGGCTATAATTGTTGATGTAAGGGTTATGCCCAAATTGTGATACTCTTATCTAGATGGTTTAATATGAGACAACGTTATAGATTTCTTATGAGACTATATTATACTATGTATGTGCAATAAAAGTAGAAGACTATGTAATCTTTTTATATATGAAGGGTCTATGTATACTCGATATGATTATATATTGTGTGTATGTAGAGGTCTATGTAAATTCAATGTAGAAGTAATTGAAAAAAGTTTTAAATTTTCCGCATTTTTAACCTATGAATGTAATGATGTAAGCTAAGAGGCTAGTCTTAGTCCTCTTCGAGGATGATGACGCCGGTTACGTCTAGGGGGTTCTTCCCCGATTTTACATTTGGGAATAGTTAGTCCCCATATACTCTTGCAGAATTGAATTCTAACTTTACTATTTACTCATTACTCAACTTGAACTTTAAGTCCTCAAACAAAGTTAAAACGTTTGTAAAAGACCTTTAAAACTTTGATGGAATTCTCTTGATTGGACTCTTAGATGTACTTGAATTGACTCTTAAATAATCCTTGAATTAAATTATGGATTCAAGGATTATGATTTGTGATTGAAAAGATCTCATGATGTTTAGGAACGATTTTTAATAGCTAAACCTGAGAAAAGTTATGAAATAACCGTATTGGAACAAGACCGCGACGCAAAGATGATTTTAAATAAATGCTCCTGAAATTTAATTTTAAGACAGAGGAGTTCGTGCCCTAACCACGACATGGATCAAATCTTTGCTCACTAAGGGAATAGGTCTGTGACGCGGACGTGGTACCTGTTCCTACTTCAGTTTTTTCCTCTTCATTTTCAAGCCCCAATTCGCTTAAACTCGATTAATGATCTCAAATTCATTTAGATTTTGATACCCAACATACGCACTGAAGAACTAACTCAAAACAACTCTAAAACTTAACGTAAAGATCTGAGAAACTCCACAACTCAACCCAATTCAAGAACAACATTAAATTTCAAGAATACATGACAAGAACATCAACTTTCAAACTATTTTAGGACAAATTTCGCTGAACTAAACATGTTTGGAGTGTGGGTGAACGAACCCAATGCCATGAATGACTCACATACCTTGTAGGATCAATTCCTTGGCGAATCCACAACAAAAATCGATCAATCTTGGCGAATCGTGCTTTCCCACTTCTCTTTTCTCTTGCGTTCTTTCTCCAAAAACTCTAACTCCATTTTTCAAAAGCGTAAACTCAACTAAATCAAAATGTTACCCCAATTAATTTACTAAAAATGAATTTAATTAATTGGATAAGGAAAATACCAAACTACCCTTAAACAGACAGATTGGGTATTTGCTTATTCGTTCAGCCCAACTTCTGAAGGGCATAACTCACTCATAAAAACTCAGAATCGCGCAAACTCAACAACGTTGGAAAGATTATTTCAAAAGATTTTCAAACATATCTGGAAGTACACCTAGTTCATATTGACCTACAAGTTATGGTCGTTTGAAGTTGACCAAAATCTCACTTTTAACACACTTACCAAATCTCCATATTTTTAATTTCTTTCCAAAAATAACTATTTCCCATTTGTAACTTCCTTCAAGTTCCTTCTATTTGAGAGATGTTACAATATATCCCCCTTGGAAATATCCGTCCTCGAATGAGATTACTCTACTAGAATAAGGGTGTAACATCAAGTTCAAACACCCAACAAGCAAACACAGGCAACAACATGCTCACTTATAATTTAAAGAGTACTAAGAAGAAAATTAGTACCTTGGTCTGCATTTTCTCCAGATTGAAAGAGATGTGGATATATCTTCTTCATATCCTCCCAGCTTCCGAAGTATCTTTTCAACAATTTTGTTCTTCCAAAGGACCTTGACTGATGCTACATCGTTTTTTCTCAAATTGCAAACTTAGCGATCTAGAATCTGAACAAGAATATCCTAATAAGATAGGCTATCCTTGATTCTAATATTTTAAGTTTGTATGATCAATGAAGGATCACCCATGCATTTCTTCAACATGGAGACGTGAAACACCGGATGAAACACTGCTAACTCTTGTGGTAGCTCCAACTTATAAGATACTTTGTCAATTTTCATGGTTATTCAATAAGGTCTAATATACTAGGGAATATGCTTCCCCTTCTTACCAAACCTCATTACACCCTTCATGGGTGATACTTTGAAATTTACCCAATTATCTACTTCGAACCTAACTCCCTTCTCCTAAAATCAGTGTAGGATTTGGGATGACTCTGTGTCTTTTTCAACCTCCCTTGAATCACTTTCACCTTCTCCATAGCTTGATGAACTAAATATGGCCATATAAATCCTGCTTCACCAACTTCAAACCATCCAATGGGACATCGGCGTCTTCTCTCATAAAGAGCTTCATAAGGAACTATTGTTGCAAGAAAACTCAATGATAGGTAGGTGATTATCCCAATTTTCTTTAACAAATCACACAAGCCCTAAACATATCTTCTAATGTCTAAATATTGTGATATGCTTGCCCATTTGTTTGAGGATGATAGGAGGTAGTTAAGTTCACCTTTGAACCCAAGCCTTTTTTGAATGACTTACAAAAATGTGCAGTAAATTACGCAGCTCTGTGTCTGAAATGATTGTGATTGGAACCCCATGAAGTCTTACCACCTCTTGAATATATTAATGGCATAATCCTTTGTTAAATGGGTAGTCTTTACCGGCAAAAAGTCGGTTGATCTCGTTATTCCATCGAAAATCACCCAAATAGGATCATGCTGCCTCTGAAACCTTGGTAAACCTGTGATGAAGTCCATATTAATAATCTCCCACTTCCCTTCCAAAAGTTCAATATTTTGACACCAGGCTTTGTGCGTTACTTTAACTTTTGGCAATTTGGAGACTTAGCAACAAATTCTGCAATGCCCTTCTTCTTGCTACTCCACCAATACACCTCTATCAAGTCATGATACATATTTGTGGAACCCAGATGTATCTATAGCTATGAGCTTCCTCCATGATCATCTATTGGAGACCATCCACCATAGGTACACAATCTACCTTGATATCTCAATACACCATCTCCCCCTTATTCTAAAGCTAATAACTTTTGTGTATGAACATTTGCCTTCAATTCAAACAAAATGGGATCTTGTTCTTGCTTTTCTTTCACTTGTGACACTAATGAAGATTCAACCCCATTCAACACTACTATTCCGACTTCTCTAGATTCCATTAGTTGGAATTCTAAGCGTGTAAACATATGCACATCTTTCGCTAACTCTCTCTTTTCCTCGTCAACATGGGAAGTACTACCCATAGAAAACTTGCTTAAAGCATTACAACAACATTAGCCTTACCTGGATCGTATAGAATACTCATGTCATAATCCTTGAGTAACTCTAACCACCTCCTTTATCTTAGATTAAGTTCTTTCTCAGTGAACACATATTGAAGACTCTTGTGATCAGTGAATACATCAACATGGACACCATACAAATAATGACGTCATATCTTCAAAGCAAATACTACAACAGCCAAATCTAAGTCATGGGTTGGGTAATTCTTCTCATGAACTTTAAACTATTTGGAGGCATATGATTTAACTTTGTCATTCTGCATTAATACACAACCTAAACAAACTCTAGATGTATCACAATAGAAAACAAACCCTTGAGTACCTTCTGGTAAGGCAACACTGGGGCCGTAGTCAACCTATTTTTCAATTCCTGAATGTTTTTCTCACAAGCTTTAGACCATTGAAATTTTACTGTCTTCTGAGTTAATTAGGTCAAGGGATACGAAATGGACATGAAACACTTTACAAACCTTCTATAATAACTATACAAACCCAAGAAGATCCTAATATAAGTTGGAGATGTGGGTCTAAGCAAATTCTACACAGTCTCAATCTTTTGAGTACCAACTTTAATTCCCTCTCAAGACACAAGTGGACTAAAAACGCCATGGACTCAAGCCAAAATTCACATTTAGAGAACTTAGCATATAACTCCTTATCATTCAAAGTTAGAAGACCTATTTTGAGGTGACTAGCGTGATCTTCTTCAATCCTTGAATAGATTAGTATGTAATCAATGAATACGTTAACAAATATATCTAAATAATGTTTGAATACTCTATTCATAAGGTCCATGAAAGTTGCATGTGCATTAGTTAACCCGAGCGGCATGCCCATAAACTCATAATGATCATAACGGGTCCTGAAGGATGTCTTTGGAATATCACATTCCCTTACTCTCAACTAATGATAACATGATCTAAGGTCGACTTTTGAGAAACAAGAAAAACCCTTAAGCTAATAGAAAAGATCATTATTTATCGGAAAAAGGATACTTATTCTTGATGGTAACCTTGTTAACTAACGTTAATCCATACACATCCTAAGGGAACAATCTTTCTTTCTCACAAACAAGACCGGAGCGCCCTAAGGTGAGATATTTGGTCGAATAAAACCCTTATCTAATGGACCCTTCAACTGATCTTTATCTTTTTCAACCATGTGGTGTCATTCTATATGGCGGAATAGATATAGGACGAGTACCTGGAAGAATATCTATACCAAAGTCTATTTCTCTCTCATGAGGGATTCTGGGAAGTTTATCTGGAATGACTTCTGGAAATTCTTTTACTACTGATAGTTACTGAGTAGGAGGTATATCAATACTAGAGTCATTAACTTAGACAAAGTTATAGACACAACCCTTGGAAACTAACTTCCTTGCCTTAAGGTACGAAATAAAATGACCCTTAGCTATTGCTAAACTGCTTTTCCACTCTAAGACTGACTCATTTGGAAACTGAAACTTGACAAGTCGAGTTCTACAATCAACAGAGGCATAACAGGTGTAAAGACAGTCCATACAAAGAATGACAGTCTACCATGTATAACTAAATTAAATCAGCCATGGCACTCTTGTGATTGATGAAAACAGGACAATCACGATAGACTCTACTGCTAGAATAGACTCACCAATAGGTGAAGAAACACTGAATGGTTCACTTAGTTGCTTTGGAATAACATCAAATTCGTATAAACATATGGAGTTTCAAAATATAAACTCACTCCAGTATCTAGGAAAGGATAAATAGTAATTTCAACGATTTGGATCATACCAGTGACAACATCTGGAGAATCCTCTTGCTCTTGGCGACTGTTGATAGCATAAAAACAAATTTGTTCCTCCGCTAGTACCACCTCTAGGTGCAATCCTGTCTAGTGGAGAAACTGAAAAAAGCTGGGCTCTATTTCCCTATTATTATTTCCCTGCTTGTTCTTAGGACACTCTCTCATAAAGTGACCTTCTTGCCTGCACTTGAAGCAACTACTAGAGTCATAACGACACACCCATGAGTTGTTCCTACCATACTCAGCACATGCAGGAGTTGTATTACCTCCTTGTGCAACACTGTCTTAAGAATATGGAGGTCTAGCTCTAAACTTCTGGAAATTCTGACTATTGTACTCACCTTTGTTCCTTGTTGCAAGTGCACTAGCAGATGATAGAATAAGTCCTTTCTGTTTATGTTGGAAAGAAGACCAGTTTGCATTACTCTTTTGCTGTCTATATTCAATCCCTAATAGCTTAACTCTCTTGTTCTTTAAACTCTTCTTTATCACTCAGATTTTCCTCCTCAACTTGTTACACATTGTTCATCAGCCTTCTTGTGCCCATGTAATCTATTATGAAGTCTTCCTTAATTTCCTAACCTGAAAGATGAGTCCACCCAAAAACAAATAAATGTATCTTGTTCCTCATGTCAGCAACAATATCTTTGATCCTCTTAGCTCACGAGGAACGAAACGCCTCATGAAGGCACACTCGACCAAAGTAAGCACAAAATCGGTTACGCGTAAGTACAAGTTAGAAAGAAAATTTTAGAAAGATACTTTCTATTGCATGAAATGAGTATGAAAGAAGTGAAGGAATTCCTAATGTTGCAGTCTCTTAATTATAGGTGTGACGCGATTCACACTGATAACTAGTGTTGGGTTTTAAAAGATGCGAATGCAAAATGAATAGTTACGACATTTATGAAGAGTTGCGACTTTTATGAAAGGTTGCGATTTTTATGAAAAGTTATGACTTTCATGAAAAGTTGTGACTTTTATGAAAAGTTGCAACTTTTATGAAAAGTTATGACTTTTATGAAAGTTGTGACTTTTATGAAAGGTGACGACCTTTCTGAAAGATTGTGACTTTTCCAAAGGTTTGTGACCTTTCGAGTAAGGCACAATAAGAACTTTTTTGCACTACCCTTTGTTCAATAAATTGAGGGATTTTCTCTCAATTTAAAAATATAATATATAATTTTTTGGACTTCTTCTACTACTATTAAATCTAGTATTCTAAGTGTACTTTACTGTCGTTGAGTGGCTTGCTAACACAAGCGTTTTGGGTATTAATACACTGGTGATTAAGATTATTTTATTCTGGGAAGATATATTCCAAATCAAACCTCGGATACTAGAGGGGAATAATTTCCTTATGGGGACACTGTGCATTCAGTGGGCTTGATCTTCGTTCTGTTTTTCCAATTCTGGTATGTGTTACAAATTTTAGATTTGTGAATTAATTTATGCTCTTCTATTCTTCACCGGTTCATTAAACTTTGGTAACTTCGTGTTTTTGCAAAGTTTGTTGGAATCAGTAAGATTCTGTAAACACATATTAACAACAAATCTTATTTAAGAAAAATATTTCATATATTTTTTTTCTAATCTGTTTCTGATTCTAGTTTCTCTACTAGTTTTAATTTTCTGTTGTGAAAATATTCTTAAACTTTGTTATCTTACCAAGTTCTTCAAAGTTCTGTTCTAAGTATGTTAGGAATACAAGATGAATAACAATCTTAAGAAAATTATTATACTGTTAATATTTCTTGTATTCTAGTGATTGAGATAATTTGATCATGGAAATAGAAGATAAATACATTACTTCTCCATAATCTATTGCTTTGTTTAGCAAGGTCGAAGTGAGAATGTTTAAAAAAAATGATGGTATTCCGATTAAAGATTACACCCGGTAACCTTCCTATTGTTTATCTAAGGAGGAAAATAGTTTCTAAAGGTTAATAATTTTGATATTTATCATGTGTGTATTTGGAAAAAGTTCTGCAAATCATATATTTGTAAAATGAATTTTGTTTTGGCAAAAGGTTCCTTTAAAATATACTAGTTTGCAGAATGAGATATGCATATTTTTGTTTGATAAATAGCATGTTTAAAATGTTATAGTTGGAAGACTATTTGAAAAGTAAAATATTTCTATGTGATGGTCTAAGAATATGTTTTATTCTGTTAGGAAAAGGGGAAAAAAGACTTGTAGTTTTGTACTCCATGTGAAATGTTAGTGTGTCTGATTTTTGTAGACTAAAAACTTTTGTAATTTTCTACTCTTGATAAATTATACTATGCAATTGGTTTGAAGAATATGAACACTTCACATAATAAGTCAGTGTTGTACTTTTGATTTTCTATAAACTTCAATGTTATATGGAAATAAATTCTACAATTTTTTTTGTCCTTATTGTTAGTATTTAGAATACTAAGTGGTATGTCTATTTATGATAGAGGAAAAATACCTGTGACTTAGAGTTTGTGATTTTATGCCTATATGGAATGAACTTTGACATTTTGTAAACATTGTCAAAGAGAATTGAAGGAGTACAATTCTTTTGTAGAATAATATTTCCAAAAGAAGTTTCATATTGTCAATGACATTTTGAGTGTCTAGAAAAATATGTGGAAAAATAATTTTCAAATACTTGAAAAATATTTTTGAGATCACATTTAAAATGTGGGAGTTTTTTGCTTATGATTAGACTTGGTGTCTAATTTAACTTTGGAGTAAAAGATATGAAATTCAATGATACTTTTGTATTATGTTAGACCCACAAAATATTTGGAGTATATTTAGTATTGTGATTGTTGAATTTTTCTATTACTAGTATATAGTGTGACTAGTATGAAACAACCAAATTATATATATACTTGTTCAAAATAATTGTGTTCTTTTATGAAAAAAAACTCCCTTAAATGTTGTGATTTTTCATGAAAAGATATGTCTATTATAATAAAAGTATTTGCATAGACATGAATATTGGTGCATAGTCATTTGTTATATTTTTGTAAAAGAAATATTTGGACTATATTGCCTTTATTGGACCCAATGAAATTTTTTTCATGGGTAGTTCTATAATACGCAAATTGAAAGTTATGTAAAGGTCCTTCTAAAAAGGCTATTTGACAAGGTGATGACTCTAAATAATGTTTCCTCGCGAAGAGCTTTTCAAACTCAATATTTTTATTTGTTCTAACTTTCTTGAGTAAGAGTCACATGAGCACTTGGGGAATTTCAATTAAAAAATATCTTGTAAGGAAAACTGATCAACTTAGAAGTTTTGTCTAACTTTGACTGCAATAAATAAAAATGTCGAGTTTGTGTGGAATCTAAGTATGCTGAGCATTCTTATAAATATGTTGAAAGGAATTTTAATCACTTAAAATTGATTTACACTGACATTTGTGATATGAAGTCAATACCATCTCGTGATGGGAAAAAGTATCTCGTTACTTTCATTGACAATTGCATTAAAAAAAGACTGTCTATTTGCTTAATGGTAAGGATGAAGTAATAGAAATATCTAGACAAATAATATCGAAGTTGAAAATCAGTTGGGAAATAGATAAGAAGTGATAAGAATGGAGAGTATGAATCTCCTTGTGCAGAAATATGTTTGGAAAGGGGATATATCCATCAAACTACTACCCTATTAACCTCAATCTAAAGAAAAAATCGAAAGTTGAAAGAAATGATGGATGCATTTTTAGAAGTTCAGGTTTACCACAAAACTTGTGTGGAGGAACTATCCTTACTACAAAAGGGAACAAAAAAAATATTTTTCTTTTCATAAAGAAAGCAATTTTGTTTGTTCAGGACACAATCTATTCCATACGAGAAATTGAAAGGAAGGAAATCCAACTTGAAATATTTTAAAGTGTGGGATGTCTAGCCAAATTCCAAGTTCCTATTTCTAAAAGGATTGAAATAAAACCTAAGATTGCCGTAAAATTTGACTTGAGTAGTCTAGTGAAAGGTCTAAACGACCTTGGAAAGAACAAAAGGAGAATGTACTTAATAAAGAGATTCAGAGGCATAGTAAATGTCAAGGGACATATACTTCCTTCGAATATGATTTTGTAACATTTCTTGTGTCTTATGTAGACTCATCCTTTTGGACAAATGGTATCAATAGTGAGATTGGTTCAACCTTGAGCAATCCTATTGGAAGTTGGTTGATCTTCCTCCAGGAAATAAACTTTTGGGTTCAAAGTAATCCTCAAAAGGAAAATGAAAGTCTATAGAACTGTTGACAAATATACAACAAGACTTTGTGTCAAAGACTTTAGGGAAAAAAAATAAGGTTTTGATCTTGTTGATATATATACTCATCAGTAACTAGAATTATATCCATTCGGATGCTAATATTATTAGTTGTGACATATGACCTCCAAATTCATCAAATAAATGTGAAACATTTCTCATAAACGAAAAATTGGAGGAAGAAATTTACATGAAACAACCTGAGGATTTTATGGTTTCTGGTAAATAAAAGAAAGTGTGCGAACTTTTAAGTCACATTATGGAATAAAACAAGCACCCAAACAGTGACATAAGAAATTTGACCAAACCATGTTGGCAAATGAATTTAAGAATGATGGAACTGATAAATGTGTTCACATTAAAATCATTGTTTGTTTGTATATTGGTGATATGTTGATCATCAATAGAGACACTAATGACATAAATGTTACTAAACATATGCTAGAAAGCAAGTTTAGAATAAAAAATTTGGGAGTTGCTGATGCGATCTTAGGTATAAGAATTCTTAGAATTCCATAATGTTTAGCATTTTCACGGTCTCATTTCATTGAAAAAGTAATTGATTAGTTCAAATATTTGGATGTCAATATTGTCAGGTCTCCAATAAATGTGAGTTTTGCATTTTAAAAGTGTGATGTGTATCATGAAGTGTGTGCGATGAGGTATAGCATTTGATATTAATAAACTGAATCATTTCACAAGTAATCCCAATCAAACTCATTAGATGACAATAAATAGAGTTTTGGAGTATTTAAAAAATACTTTAAATTATGCCTTGCATTATAACAATATCCAACAGTATTGAAGAATATAGTGATGCAAATTTGATCACTGAATAAATGAAGTAAAATTCACGAGTGGATATATACTTACTCTTGGTAGAGGAGCAGTCTCTTGGAAATATTTCAAAAGAGAAATGTATCATTAGCTCTATAATGATCTTTGAGCTAGGTGCTCAAGATAAGATCGGTGAATAAGTTGAAAGACTCCGGAATTTCTCTATAGATATTCTTTTCTGACTCAAATCATTGGCATTAGTATGCATACACTTTGATAGTCAAGATGCAATAGGTAGGGCATGAAGCATGATGTATAAAGGAAAGTCTCGTCATATAGGACATAAACATGATACCATTAGAAAACTACTCTCTAGTGGAATTATCAGAATTGACTATGTAAAATCAAAGGATAATGTGTCGGATCCACTTAAAAAAAGGCCTAACTAGAGAGAAAGTTTAAAGATCATCTAAGGGAATGGATTTATGGCTTAGGACAAGTCATCATGGCGGTAACTCTATCTAGCAGACTGGAGATCCCAAGAGCTAGATTCAAGGAGAAAAACAAAGTTGTTACTGACAGTTCGGCATTGTCAACAAACTCAATTCATTCTCATGATGAAGACAATGCTCAGGGACAAGGATACAACATTAAGACTTGTTAATGAGTTAATAAAGATTAATGGTTTTAATGATTTGCTAAGTTTGACAGAGTTGACCAAATAGTGTATCTACGCGAAAACAAGGTTAGAAATCACCTATGTGAGTGTGAAGTGTAAGCCGCTTCAAAGAGGATGATTTTTAAAAGCCCATCTCTCTATACACTCATGAAACCAGGAGGTGTTCATGGATGAAACGAACACAACCGTAAGAATCATAAACGGTAAAGGGTAAATTGTGTGACATATGGTTATCTAGGTATACACCAATACTCTACGGTTCAAAGATATTGCATCTACCGATTGACCGATTATATCCGACATATGTTCACTATGGAAAGTCCAAGGGGAAACCTACTTATCCAGATGCAATTAATTCTTGCTTGTAAAGTACACATATTTGTCTGTTTCTTTGTCTTGGAGTCATTCCCCATTCATGCGGGGGATTGTTGGGTTTTAAAAGGTGTCAATGGAAAATGAAGGGTTGCGACCTTTATAAAGAGTTGCGAATTTTATGAAATGTTGCGATTTTTGTGAAAATTTATGACTTTCATGAAAAGTTGCGACTTTTATGAAAAGTTACGACTTTTATGATAAGTTATGACTTTTATGAAAGTTGTGATCTTTATGAAAGGTGACGACCTTTCTGAAAGATTGTGACTTTTCCAAAGGTTTGTGACCTTTCGAGTAAGGCACAATAAGAACTTTTTCGCACTACCCGTTGTTCTATAAATTGAGGGATTTTCTCTCATTTTAAAAATATAATATAGAATTTTTCTGGACTTCTTCTACAACTATTAAATCTAGTATTCTAAGTGTACTTTACTGTCGTTGAGTGGCTTGCTAAAACAAGCGTTTTGGGTATTAGAACACTAGTGATTGAGATCATTCTATCCTGGGAGGATATATTCCAAGTCAAACCTCGGATACTAGAGGGGAATAATTTCCTTAAGGGGAAATTGTGCATTCAGTGGGCTTGATCTTCTTCCTGTTTTTCCAATTCTAGTATGTGTAACAAATAGATTTTTAAATTAATTTATGTTCTTCTATTGTTCACCGGTTTATTAAACTTTGGTAACTTCGTGTTTTTGTAAAGTTTGTTGGAATCAGTAAGATTCTTTAAACACATATTAACAACAATTCTTCTTTAAGAAAAATATTTCATATATTTTTTTTCTTATCTGTTTCTGATTCTAGTTTCTCTACTACTTTTAGTTTTCTAGTTGTGAAAATGTTCTTAAACTTTGATGTCTTACCAAGTTTTTCAAAGTTTTGTTCTAAGTATGTTAGGAATACAAGATGAATAACAACTATGACGCTACACACATGGCTTCAGATTTTAATTAGTGTTTTACTCTTCAATTTATGATTTTTCAACAAAATTAAAATATAATTAAATTTGAATCAACGTTAGAAATTTTTTTAATTGAAAAGTAAAAAGCTATTTATAAAGGTAGAGAGGACTGAAGTATGTGGAGTATCAATAATATTATTATCATTATTTAATAAGTAATCTAATTACTAAATAAATTTTTGCGTGCATAATTTTTTGCTCATCAAAAAGTTGGATGATTTTAAATTGAATCACGTTGGTCCGTTTGAATATTACTTGAAACAAGATAAATAAAATTGAAATTTTGTTTGCATATGTAGTATGAATTTTTAAATTATATTTTTTAATTGTAAACATATAAGTTTTATAAGTGGTGAGATTTTTTAAAAGATATAATCAAATTTTTATATTATCTTATGAAATTGGCAAATCATAATCCATACACAAAATATCAGAATATGGTGTCAATAAATTATACCCAATGTGTTGTCTTATTTTTAATTATTATGTTACATAATTAAACACAAAATCCTATAAAATAATTTTTAAAATAAGAAACAATTGATTGAATCCGAAGTCCTCAATTGATTAACATAAACGATACTGTAGTGATTACATAATAAACTAATGTTTTGAAATACCCTGACCCAAGGATGAAAAATTAGATTAAAATAATAAGAATTCTATCAATGAAAATAATAACTTATAATAATTCTATCGAAAAAAGAGCTTTACAATAATTATACTCTATACATATATTTCTAATGTAATTATCTATTCGATTACAGATATTGCACAATTGCACCACATTTTCTTTCTCATTCTTCCTATTAAGAGTATTCATGCCTTTAATATAATTAATTTATGTCAACATGAGTTGGACATTAATATCGAGTCAATTAGCAACTAAAAGATGGTCTATTAGGTATCGGAGTTATAATTAAAAAAGAATACTAATTGAAAGTATAATTTTGAAATTAATATAACTTGATATTTCAGCTTCAATTTAAATGTTGTAAACAATTTAATTGCACACATATCAATATGGATGAAAACATCATTTACTGGAGTTTCAGAGAGATAGAATCAAATATGAGCCAATAGATAAACCACATAAATGAAAAGCAATATCAATAAAATGAGGCATACATCATACACGAAATTACTGGTATTGATAAAAAAAATTGGAAACTATAACTACTAAAATTTGATAGAAGTTTTTAAAAATAAATTAAAACTACTGAAATCGATAAACTTTTAACCAAGAATTATTGGGTTGTCACTGTCTGTACCCTCCACATCTTCAGGAATCAATTCAGCTGGAAAATCGCCTCTGAGAATATGAACTCTGAATTCAATTTTGATGGTACTGCACTCTGACAGTTCAAACACAAGTCCATCTCCTTCCTTCAAATTGTTATCATCCACAAATTTTCTCCATCCAGTGCTAATAAATTTATAAGTAGATCTGACTCCACCGTAAAACATATTTCAATTCTTTTGACCACAAGTAAGAATTACAGGGGCTCCGTCAGAAGGAAGTTATTTGCTCAATTTTCTTGAGTAAGTACTGACAAACATTCAAAGAAAGTCAGTAATATAAAATTCACGAGTCCAGAAGAACACAAAAAGCTTCCGACTATATATATATATATATATATATATATATATATATATATATATATATATATACATATATATATATATATAACCTATTACACCTCATCATAAAATTCAACATATTAAATAATTTTTTTCTATCTGTATTTTTTTACTTGGTATTCGATACCAAGGAAATGAGATCTCGATAACTTGGAATTTATTTTTTCTTACAAAAACCTTTTAACATCTTTTATGTTTAAAATAAAGACCTCTTATGTATAGAAATTGAGAACCTCTTATTAAAAAGACGTACCAAACTGTAGGTGGGCTTGACAGCGCTCTTTGTGAGAATTATATCAACGTACGATTTTCCAGAAAGTGTTCAATATTCATCATTATCAATTTCCGAGCTACTAGTGCTTTCCATCAAGATGTATTTACCTTTCTGATTAGAAACATATTAAAAAATCAAAGAAGAATATAAGTTTTAAAATTAACATGAGGTGTTAAAAATAAGAAAAACAGAAAAAGAGAAATTTGTTAAGAATGATTGAAATATACATTCATGTCGATTGATTAGATGATTAGAGTTCTTGTTATGGTTTGATTCTGTGTACATAGAGTACACAAAAATTCTAGACTTGTCAAGAGTGGCTAGTTTGAGTTTTGGGAGTAGGGGGTACTGTTCTTAGTGCTTTCGAAAAATAACTCAAGTATTTTTTTTGTTAAACACATATTCCTATTTACTTCTTTTTGTAATATTATGGATCGTTACAAATGGAGCTGGTAACATAAATAGTGTTGGCTTCTGGAGTTTTAACACAAGTTGTAATGTTAGGTGTGTGCCTTCATACATAGTTTTTCACACAAATAACGTGATTTTTACTTGCTTTTTTAGTTTTTAACACAAATAACATGGGTTTCTTGAGTTTCAAACACTAATAGCGTGGGGTCTCTTTGGCTGCTTTCGATATTTTAACAAGTGTGGGGTCCATGTCTTCTTTAGATGTTTTTAACTCAAATAACGTGACTCGGTGCTTGCTTTTGAAGAGTTTACACAATTAATGTGGGATGAGAACGCGATGGGGTAAAATAGGCAATCATCCTTTCTCATTTTTATTTTAAATTTTAAATAAATATTTTATTTTTATTTTTATTTTTGTGGTTGGTGGGGTGGGATGGGTTGAGAGAAGATATTTTTAAATAAAGAATTTTGAAAATAAGATTTTTGAATAAGGAAAAAAATGTTTCTTTTAATAATGATTACCAAATTGAGAGAAAATTTCTTTAATGTTTCCATTTTAAAGCAATTAAATAGTAGAAAATTCATGACAAGTCATTGAATTTTTGAAAAACAAATTTTAGCTATCTTATCGAAAAAAGCTTCAATCATACAAACTGAGATTTGATCATAAACACATATATTTAGTAAAAGCATTGAAATATTTTTATTATTATTATTATTTAAATAACTTAGTTCTAAGACTTTTTACATAGACTCAACCCGTATTTTGAGTTCCACTAAGGCGAATATACGTAATACAAATAGAGAATAGTTTATAAGGGATCCCGCATGTATTGAGTTAGATTATCAGTGATAAGTGGTCTGAACCACTCCAATTTGATAGTGTCACATCAAGTTATAATTGATTACCCAATTAACTAACTGAACTCTCAATTTTTTAGAAAAGTCGATCTGTAATTTTTTCGGTCACTACCCAAAATTCTATCATATTTTTAAAGTTTTGCCTTTATTTTCCTTTTTTTTAATTAAAAAATCCCCCACCCCCCACCCCACTCACTACATTCCTAATCACTCAATTACTTTTTAGATATCTACATATGACCTCTCCCACATACATATAAAACTCATTTATCTGTACTACAACAGACAACACATACATTCGCGAAAACATAGAAACAACTCGGTAAAAGTTTTTTCAAGGTTTGCTTTCGTAGTTAGGAGAAAATGATCAAAATGGTCGTTAATGTATTGGGGTCGCTTTATTTCGGTACTTAATATATTTTAGGTGATTGAAATAGTCCTTCATATATGAGAAAATATGTTCAATTTAGTCATTTACCCTAAACTTAAGAATTTACCCAAAAAACTGCTAAATATAATGGTGGGGCCCATATAACTTACAAAATCCACCTTTTTTACCATCCTTATTAGCTCAAAGAAAGAGTTTCATGAATTTTAAAACACAATTTTCTCAAACATCTAACCAAATAATTACAAAATTATTATTGTAAAAATATTGAATAAAATGAATCATCAATAATTTGGTTTGTCGGTAGAACGTATGATGCTATTGTTTATATGAGTAATGCTACGGGTACTAGTATTCTTGGATATTACTAGTGCTTCTCAAGAATAATTATCTAACCACTTATATTATAACATGAGTGATACTACTGGTACTACTATTCTTGGATTGTGGACAACATTTTCAAATTGATTGCCCATTGTCTGGGCAATTGTTGTTGATTCTTACTTTGGTATGTTTAGTTTTATTACCTTTGGATCCATATTCACATAAATTAATTATATTAAAGGCATGGATACTCTTAATAGGAAGAATAAAAAAGAAAATGTAGTGCAATTGTGCAGTATCTGTAATCGAATAGATAATTACATGAGTATAATTATGGTAAAGCTCTTTTTTCGATAGAATTATTATAAGTTATTATTTTCATTGATAGAATTGTTATTATTTTAATCTAATCTCTCATCCTTGGGTCATAGTATTTCTAAACATTATTTTATTATGTAATCACTACAACATTGTTCGCGTTAATCAATTTAGGACTTTAAATTCAATCAATTCTTTCGTCTTTTAAAAATTATTTTACAGTACTTTGCATTTAAATATGTAACATAGTAACTACAAATAAAACAACACATCAACAATTAATCAAAAAGCTTAATCCATAAAACACATCTCCTCTTCTTTGCGTAAAATATGGGGTATAATTTAGTCACATCATATTCTAATATTTTATTTATGAATTATAATTTGTCAATTTCATGAGATAATATAATATTTTTGTTGTTTCATTTTAAAATTTTGATGACTTATAAAACTTTTATGTAAACAATAAAAAAATATCATTTAAAATATTCATATTACATATGCAAACAAAATTTCAATATTTGGGTTTCAAATAATATTCAAACGGACCTTCGTGATTCAATCTAAAAATCGTCCAACTTTTTGCTGAGCAAAAAATTTATGAACGCAAATATATATATATATATATATATATATATATATATATATATATATATATATATATATATATATATATATATATATATATATTAATTAGATTACTTATTAAATAATGATAAAAATATTATTGATACTCCACATACTTTAGTCCTCTCTACCTTTGATAAATACCTTTTTATTTCTCAATTAAAAAAAAAATCAATGTCAATTCAAATTTACTCAGATTTTAATTGTTAAGTAGAGTTTTACTCTTCAATTTAAGATTTTTCAACAAAAATTCAAATTTAGTCGATTTCATTAACCATACAGGACACATAGCAAAACCATTTTTTTAAAAACCCAAAACCCTTTCTATAAACTAAGAACTCCCATCATCTGATCAATCGACTTAGGAGGAACATTCTCATCATTCTGTAACAAATTCCTCTGATATTTTTTTTGTCTTAATTTTGAATTTCGAAAGCCTTGTAAATTGTAAAGCTTGCATGGTTCTCCTGATTATTTTCAGAGTAGATCATCTTTTGAACGTGTTTCAAACCACATACAAAGTTACTCCACCATGAAACAACCCGATATTGAATGTTCTGGAATTCCAGAAATCAACAATGGTGAATATTGGCCTCTTTCTGGGAAACCCTATGTTGATTTGATTCTCACAATGACGGTGTCAAGCCCATCTACACTATGGTAACTTCAATTTTTTTCCCTTCCTCGCCCCCCTTTGTTAGTATTTGTTTAAAGATGATTCTTTGTAGGGATTTGTTATGGGATTTTCTGGTGAGAACTCAATTAGTTGGAACCCAACCAAAAAAGAAAATTTGTTGTCATGGTGAATTCAAGATTAGGTATGGCGGAGAAAAAAGTGGGAGCTCCTAAAGAAGGGTTAAAAATAAATTATGAAAAATGTAAAAGTAAATCAATATATATAATTATACTCAGAGATAAGGTTTCAGTTGGAAGCTTTATGAGTTCTTGTGGGCTTTTATATAGTACTTAATTTCTTTGAATGTTTGACAATATTTACCCAAGAAAAAGACCAGTGAGCTTCCTTTTGTTGGAGCTCGTGCAGTCCGTGCATGTCATCATCCAAATCTACACCCTGATTGTGGCCGGCACTCAAGAATCATTGTTGGTCCCCAAGTGAACCCTTATCTTGGTTGATTACAAGCGGAAGACTAACTTAAACATGCACGAATTTAAAATTTAATAAAAATTAATAACTCAAATACAAAGCTTTAACTTAAATGATTTACGCTAAATAAAAATAATATATTCAACTCTCCATAAAACAGGAAACTTATGTCTTTAAAATATTTAATAAATAAATGAATAACATAGACTTCTCAACTATGTTGACTATCTATGAAGCCTCTTACTGATAATGATGGAAGTCGGGACAAGACCCATGACATCCCGACTAAACTCAAAAAGTAAATGAAATACTCCGAAAGTAAGGAGGCTCACAATAATTAACTCAAACTCTCGGATGTATCAACGAAGCTCTTATTGATGATCCTGATTACATGTGTCTGCATCATGAGAAGATGAAGACCAAATGGATCAGTACGTGAAATATACGAGCATGTAAGGGGAATTTTTAAGCATAACATAAGCTTGGATCTTGATAAAAAGAAACATACTTACCTTTCTCAACTCACTCTGCTCAAGAATACTCAAGGGTACTCAAAGATACTCAAACTTACTCAACTCAGAAGTACTAAGGATAAGACACTCAACTCAGAGATATGATATTCGACTTCTAAGATATGATACTCGACTCAAAGATTATGTACTCAATTTCAAAGATATGATACCCGACTTGAAATACTAAACTTTGGATACCCAACTCATGAATACTTAACTGAACTTAATTCATTATAACTCAGCTTTAAACAAGTGCAATATAAAGAAAAAGGAAAACTGTTTGAAACATGATGTCAACTCATAATCAATATATCATAAAAATATATCATGCTCCCACTCAAAGTCTACTTGTGAAATGGATGAATGAAGTCCCATCCCACCATTCATACTAAGCAGAACCCTGTGAGGAACCATGCAATTACTACTGTGGAGTTTCTCTAACCGATAATCACCACTATGAGCTTAAGTGGTGATACAACATCTTGCCTACGCTACCAGAAATATCCTATACTTTGCCGTCATATAGAAAGCTTAACTTAGTGGATCAACTAGCTTAACTTAAGTGATCATCTAAAAAGTATGATCCTTTAAAAGCCATGATAGCTACATGGTTTATGGAGACTTGAGTCAATATGAACTCGCATCCCCATATCAATGGTCAATACTACTCTCCAAAAAAAATATAATTAGCTCATATGTTTTTAAAACAACTTATTTCTTTGGTTTGAAATAATTACTCAAAACTTAGCTTAAAGCTTTCTTGGAAATGATGTTCCCTTTCTTTCTCAAATTTGAAAACATTTTTAAACTTCTTGGGAATACTTAGTTCCAATATACTCTGTGAAGAAATGAATTCAATTTTTACTTTTTACTAAACTTTAACTTTAATTCTTTAAAACAATGTCAAAACGTTTGTGAAAGACTTTGGAAACTTTATAAACTTTACTTGGACTTGCTCTTAACTTCTAGACTTGACTCTTAACTTCTCTCGACTTTGATCTAAATTTTCTTGAATTGGATTATGTATTTAAGGTTCGTGATCTCATGTTTATGGATAATTTCATGATGTTCAACTTGGAGGTTTCATGTGGAATTATGAGGATGAACTACTCAACTCAAGGACTCAAAGACACTTCTCATGTAAAGATTGTTCAACTTATAGGGTTCACGCGGAATCATGGGCATGAACGGTTCAACTCAAGGACTTCATGGTAACATGTTATAGTCCCATGATTAGAAATATAAACTCAAATGTGTTAGAAATTTATTACTCAAGACTTAGAACTTGAAAATGCTAGTCCTCTCAAAGGTACTTAACTGATGGAGTTCATGCGGTGGTTATGAGCATAAACGACTCGACTCGAAGGTCTAAATAACTAAATGAAACTCATGTATACAACTCTTCTCATCCTTATATACATCCTCAAAACGTAGTTAAAATCAATAGTTGATCTCACAGGATTCACAATTGAACTCAAAGGCTTTCTTGAACTCTACTCTTTAACTCTCTCTTGAATGTGAATTATCAATTCAAGAGTTATGGTTTATAATATGAAGGATCTCAATAACAATATAGCAATTTGATAATTAGGAATAGAACTTTTAAAAGAAACATGAACTCAAGAACTCATAATCAACTTTTGTTAACAATACTCAAATCTAGGGGTAAAATCCTAGATTAATCTTTTACTGGTATGAAAATAGATTTAGGGCGTGAGGACGAACTAATCAAACATTATGATAGACTTACATACCTAGAAGAACAAGATTATTGAAGAACCATTAAGAATCTTGAAGAAAAACTTGACAAGAAGCCTTGAAACCCTAGCTTGAAGGTAAACAATCAAAAAAATCTTTCTTGAGATTCATTAATTAGTTTCTTGAAATCTCTATGACCAAGGATTATGATTTTCATTAGTGAACATGAAAATATGATTGTTTCTAGCCTTCTATTAATCAAGAAATTTGTTATGGTTTTCTTGGAGGTAAAAATACAAAAATAACTATTTTTAATATTTTCCCGTCGGCTAATTCGTAACAACACATTATAGGTTAATAAACTAGTCATAACTTTTTACTCAAAAATTAGATTGACGTGAAATTATTGGCGTTGAAAAGAAGATTCAATTACTTTTCATTGAATAGGTATTGATAATGTAACTCTTAATATTCTAAGAGATATGATCGCTTAAAGTTGACCCAAGTAGAATCTTACATCAAGACTTAATGAAACTTTAAGAACACTTATCAAGAACTTAAATCCTTACATTTCAAGAACGAAATTACGCTGAATAAATAATGATTCGTGTGCTGGTGAACTAATCCAACACTATGGAAGCTTACATACCTCAAAGAACTAGGTTCTTGGCGAAATCTTGAATTTCTTGAACGAACGCTTTGATCATTTCCTCCTTTCTCCTCTTTTCTCTTCTTGAATTCTCAACTAAAACCATAGGCGTGTATTAGGATGATAAAACTGAACCTAATAGGATTGTACCTTTAAAACCTTACTAAAAACAAATTAAATCTGATTGGGTAAGGAAAAGACCAAAATACCCCTCACTATTTTCGGCTAACTTTTCTTAATTGGACAGCCTAACTTCAAAAGGCAATATCTCACTCATCCAAACTCAAAAATTAGAAAACTCGGTGGAGTTAGAAAGATAATCCAAAGATCTTTCCTAAGATATCTTGTAGCACACCTAAACCATTTTGTACTGAGAGTTATGATCATTTGAAGTTGACCTAAAACTTATACTTAAACATAACTCGCAAAATTTCAGATTTCACTCTTTTCGTCCAATTTAGTTCTTTTTATAACTCAAGGTGCTACATCTAGTGATCTGAATTTAATACAAAATAAATTTCAAATTCCTTGACAAAAAATTACTCACTACGAACGATGGTTCAAGTCTTAGCTCAAAATTTTTCCGGGGTGTTACAGTGCAGTCCTTACTTGTGGTCAAAAGAAGTAGGATATGTTTTACAGTGGAGTCAAATCTGGTCACAAATTAGCATTGAGTGGAAAAAAATTATGGATGAAATTCAGGTCAATTTTCATCCACTATGAATATCTGGAGCCCAGAAGATAGCGGTCCTAATCAAATCTTTCATTCAACCAATTCAACAATATTTTCGCGGTTTTTTACATTTCTTCGTTTTTCTCCGTTAGACGATTCGAGATACACATTGAATGGGTCATGAACATTCAAGGTCAGATTCAACCTCCAATGATTTCGTATACAACTCAAAACCATCGTAGATGAGACAAATTTGAGACCAATTTGGGACACCAATGTGAGAAACTTCTCTCTCTCTGTCTTCCCCGTTCTTACTGCCTCTAAAATTTTCTTCATTACTGTATAATTTGAGTTTTTAAATTTGATTGTTCATGGGTTTTAGAACATGTAGGATCCTTCTTTTAAAATGTAGAAGAAAATATTTTATTTCAATTCCTTCTAATTAGTTTGAAAATATTTTTAAATATACAGTTAGTTTACTTTTACTTTTCTACTCTTGATGTAACATCTCGCAAATTGAAAGAACTAGAAAGAGCTAGAATAAAAATGAGTGATTTTTTGGAAAGAATAAACATCTGGAAAATAGGTTAAGTTAAGTTTGAGTTGTTCTCAACTTAAAACAGACATAATCCCTAGATCAAGATGATATAGGTGTACTTCCAGGTATGGTTGGAAATCTCTCGGAATAATCTTTTCAATGCCGCAAAGTTTGCTCAATTCCGAGTTTGTATGACAGAGATATGCCCTTTGAAAGTTGGTTGTTCGAAAAAGGAAATGCCCAATCCTGATTTTTAAAGGGTGTTTTGGTCTTTTCCTTACCCAATTAATTTATTTCAGTCTTTGGGTAATTAATGGGGGTCAAAACTAATCTTATTCAATTTATGCTTTTGGAAAAAGAGTTAGGGTTTTGAGAAATGAGAAAAGAAGAAGAGAAAGGAGGAAAGGAGGAAGGAGTCATCAAGATCTTCACGAATCTCCTGTAGATTTCGTGAAGAGGTGATTGATTCTTCTATTTTTATTATCGTGATCAACGACACTAACTTCGGTCTGAGTATGTACGAATCGAAGTTAGTAAAGTAACCCAACCAAAGGTGGGGGTCGTGTCCCAATGGAGTGGTAGTGAAAATAGTAGTTAACTAGAATTCCATTCTAAATAGTGATAGTTTAAGATGTTATTGATTAAAAAAAGTCAAATTTAATTTGTGAAACTAATGTGTAAAATATCAAGATGGTTTGTCACAAGTAGCAAAATAGCAAAAATTAAAGGGAAAATCAAGTATAGGGGACAGTTGTTGGGGTGTGACCTCAATACATATTGACATAAACTAATGGGTACATGCTTTTGATAGGAAAATGCAAAACAATGGTAACTAGGCCAAGCTTTAGGTGAAAGTAAATTCCCTCTCGGGCAACTTACCCCATATCAAATGGGTTCCTCACAGAAAATGACTCGTCTAATTTATCCAGCCTACATCTTATACACACCCGCTCATCCGATGAAAGGTGCTTGGATATGAACCTAGGGCTCACCCTCTCGGGCTGAGCCTCTTGCCCCCACACTCCTTAGGACATAAATATAGTGGTCTTTATTTTGCAACCTCCCTCTCAGGAAGGCGGAAACACATGGTTGGTTTTGTATTTATAACTACAAACGAATCAAGTTAAACCACAACCACTAGGTGAAATCACCATTGAAATGCATTTAATCCTTTCAGCAAGCAACCCCCAACAATAATATCAACACATATTTGCTAAATCACACCCCAAAAATGGGGTTTTTTAGCTACACATAAAAAAAATTAAATACACCTAAAATGATAAAGAAATTAAAACCTTAATATGAGTAAAAGAAGAAGAATGGAGAAGACCCACTTCCGATTTGAGGAAGAAGAACCTCTTTCTTCAAGTCTCCCACAAAATCCCCTTTAAACTTGAGAGAAAATATATCTAAAAGCTATAATTACTAATTATGTTCGAACTTTTAAAAATAATATCTAAGGCTAGTATTTATAATTTTCAGATTTAGTGCTAGTGGATCCATTCGGTGTCTTAAGTCGTGAATTGCTGAGTGATTCGGCGATTCATCATTCGTTTAACTTATCGCCGCTTTCCTTTTGCCTTCTTTGTCTATGCGTATTGTAAAATTGGGCGGAATAACTCTGATTTGCGTGTCTGCTCGGGAAGCGCCAACTGCTCCTTTTCATAGCGTTTTATATCCACTTCCTTCAGGGCTTCACGTTCTCGAACAAAGGCGAAAAGTCTCTATTCGGCGGATCGCCAAGCATGCTTGGCAATGCTCAGGCTTCACATTCAGCTCTTTTTCATCCTTTTTGTTCCGTTTTACGCCTAAGTAACCATTCTTGCACTAAATCTCCATATACGTAAAACTTAAGAGTTTTCATCAAATATTGACATAAAATGAGCAATTGAGGACACTACTTACATTAAAATAAAACCTTAAATGAGTCCAATTTGAGGACTCATCAACACCCCCAATTTAAACTTTTGCTTGTCCTCAAGTAAAACTCAAGTCCAGCAGTTCAAATAGGATGTCTCAAGTAGTACTACACAAGACTCAATCATGAACATGCACAACAAGACTCGAGTTACTCATTCATAGCTCAATTTTATACCCAATGATTCAAGTTGTGACACACCATTATCAAAGATTCTCGTTCTCGCAATAATTGCTACGTTTGCAAGTTCAAGCTCAAGAAGATTATAGGCGATGGATAATGTAAGGTCTAGGTTTCATCAATGTTTTTTTTCAAAGAAGAGGTAAGCATCAAAGGGTGTTCAAAATAGTTTCACACACTCACGGGTAGGCCACAAAAGAGGTATATGTCAAAGTTGGCTTACACTCTTTAAAAGTTGCCTAAGATCATCTCACGAGGACACCTTTCTAAATCAATCGGACTAACATGGAAAATTCTAGGTTCTTTCATGCAAGGTTCAAAGTAAGCTCATCACACAAGACATTGACACTTAAGTCAAACAAGACTACACACTTTCTCTAGTGTGCAACGGTCATTACAAAAGAATTTATTCGATAATTGGCTAATCACAACGAGATGCCTAGAGGTCACATATTGTCTATGCAACTTCATTCGTTCTCGTTGTAGCCGAAAATTCTTGTTTGTTCGATTGAGAGCACTATTCAAGTCATCGATATTGATCGAAACCGAGACTTGAATTTTTGTGCAAGAATAGCCACATTCAACACAAGAGGTGGCAAAATTTTCAAAAATGAATATTTTTGGAAGGGTCAAAATTATTTTGAAATTAGGACCCCAAAAGAGAGCCATATGCTCAAACAATCGCGAAAGCAATTTTAAAACACAACTTAAAACAGACAACCAAAATATATATACACAAAATATGATTCATATATAGCACGAAAAGTGTGGGTCTCACCCTACCAAGAGAAACAATTATTTGTCCTCCAATATAACAATAATCCAGATGACAAATAAAAGAAATACAGAGATAGGGCTAGAGAATAATAATAGTTAGGTGGTTGCTTCGAGTTGAAACCTTCAACATATGTATCCTTGAGCTTAAAGATTGGTGGGGATGTTGGTTGCACTACCGAGTGATTCATGAAACTTCTTACAACTTTTCTCAGTAATAAATGCGCCTATCTTCAACCCACTTTCTCGAATGATTCATCATCCACCTTTTTGCATCTTTCAGTTCGTTCCCATTTGGAAACAACATTTTAACTTTTGATTATTTTGGCGCATCACCAAATGAATTTTTACATCGCAGAAATTTTTACAGAACTTCCCAGCACATTTGGATAATTTAAAACAGCGGTAACCATTAGGGTTTCCAAATTGGTTGGAGAGTCGTCGAAACCTTGCTGAACTCGCCGAGCTTTAAAGACTCCATGCTAAGAGGGTGCCTTGAATAACTGCATTGATCGCTGGCATCTTCGGTGACTCGCCAAATGGATATGATGCTCGCTAATATGCCCCTTTAGAGCACTTTCCACACTTTGATATGCAAAACTAACATACTATTATTTAATTACTATGCAAATAAAAGTTAATAAGGGGTTTTAGGTTGCTTCCCAAACATCACCTTATTTAACGTCGTGGCACGATGCAAGTCAATGCTTTAAGCTTCATAGTTGGAGCCACCCATATCGTGATTAGATAACCCCTGGTTTTCCTGTGCGTGAACATGAGGTAATGCGTGCTCCACAAGCTTTTCCAGCTGATGCACAGCTAGGGAATGGGACCAGATAATACGCTTCATACCATTAGTGTCCTTTTTATTTTTTCGAGTGCCTTATCTTGCTCACTCAACTTGAGTAAGATATTTGAAAGCATTTCCTCAATGTGTTCCACCTTCTTGTCCCTATGACCCTTCATTTCACATAGAGGGGTACATTAATCCTTTTTCTTGCACTGAGATTTGATCTTCATCACCCTCTTGGATAATTCATTCACGTGTGTCCTTAGTGTGGCTAGCCTAACGTATTTCTCCATTTGCCGCTCAGCTTCAGCCATGTGGTCTAGTAATTGAGCAACGATCATGTAAGGAAGTTGTGAAATTCCACCTGGGATTAATCAGTCAAGAACTTGTTTGTTTGCGAGAAAGAGGATTCTGTAGAAATAGTCTAGGAGAACCATGTCGGTATGCCGTGATTTGCGCCTTGAGTTATCAACCCTTTGAACGACATTAACCTACATGGTGAGTGTCTACGAATCAAAGCTAGTAAAGTAACCCAACCAAGGGTTGTGGTCCTGTCCCAAGGGAGTGGTAGTTAAAATAATAGCTAAGTAGAATTCCGTTCTAAATAGTGATAGTTTAAGACATTATCGATTAAGCAAAGTCAAATTTAATTTGTGACACTAATGTGTCAAATATCAAGATGGTTTGTCACAGGTAGTAAAATAGCAACAATTAAAGGGGAAATCAAGTATGGGGGGAAGTTCTTGGGGTGTGACCGTAATACATGTTGACATAAACTAATGGGTATATGTTTTTGATAGGAAAATTAGCAAAACAATGGTAACTAGGCTAAGCTTTAGGTTTTAGTAAATTCCCTCTCGGGCAAGTTACCCCATATCAAATGGGTTCCTCTCAGACACCCACTTGTCTAATCTATCCAGCCTATGCCTTATCCACACCATCTAGGGCTCACGGGTAGGCCCCTAAAGAGGTATATGTCAAAGTTGGCTTACCCTATTTAAACATTGCGTAATATCATCTCAAGAGGACACCTTTCTAAATCAATCAGACTAACAGGGAAAATTCGAGGTTATTCATGCAAGGTTCAAAGTAACCTCACCACACAAGGTATTTACACTTAAGTCAAACAAGACTACACACTTTCGATAGTGTTCAATATTCATAACAAAATAATTGATTTGATGATTGGCTAATCACAACAAGATGCTAGTTCAGATATTGTCTATGCAACTTCATTCGTTCTCGTTGTAGCCCCACATTCATGTTTGTTCGATTGAGAACATTGTTCAAGTCATCAATACTGATCAAAATCGACTTGCGTTTTTGTAAAAGAATAGCCACTTTCAACAAAAGAGTTGGCGAAATTTTTATAAATGAATTGTTTATTGGAAGGGTCAAAATTATTTTGAAATTAGAATCCCAAAGGAGAGCCATAAGCTCAAACAATCGCGAAATCAATATTAAAACACAATTTAAAATAGACAACCCAAATATATACACAAAATATAATTCATAGATAGCACGAAAAGTGTAGGTCTCACCCCACCAAGAGAAAAAATAATTTGTCCTGAAATATAACAATAGTCTAGAGGTCAAATTAAAGAAAGTAAGATATAGGTTTAGAGAATAATCTTGGTTAGGTGGCTACTTCGAGTTGAGTCCTTCAATAGATGTAACCTTGAGGTTAAGGTTTGGTGGGGATGTTCGGTGCACAACTGAGTGACTCACGAAGCTTTGTACAACTTTTGTCAGCAATCAATCCGCCTATCTTCAACCCACTTTCTCGAATGATTCATCAGCCACCTTTTTGTGCATTGGCTTGCATCTTCCAGTTTGTTCCAATTTGGCAACAAAATTCTAACTTTTGAGTATTTCGGCATCGCCAAATGAATTTTTACTTTGCCGAAATTTTTACAAAATTTCCCAAAACATTTGTATTATTCAAAAATGTGGTAACCATCGGGGTCGCCAAATTGGTGGGCGAGTCGCAGAAACCTTACAGAACTCGCCGAGTTTTAAAAACATAGGCTAGGAGGGTGCCTTGAACCAAACGACAGAATAGCATTGATCGCTGGCATCTTCAGCGACTCACCAAATTGATATGTTGCTCGCAAATCTGCACCTTTAGAGCACCTTCCACACTTTGATATGCAAAACTAACATACTATTCTTTATTATTATGCAAATAAAAGTTAACGAGGGGTTTTGGATTGTCTCTCAAACAACGCCTTATTTAACGTCGTGGACCAACACAATTCAATGCTTTAAGCTTCATAGTTGTAGCCACCCATATCGTGATTAGGTAACCCCTTGTTTTCCTGTGCGCGAACACAGAGTAATGCGTGCCCCACAAGATTTTCTAGCTGCTGGACAGCTTGGGAATGAGACCATATAATACGCTTCATACCATTAGTGTCCTTTTTCATTTCTTCCAGTCCCTCATGTTGCTCACTAAACTTGAGTAGGATATTTGAAAGCATTTCCTCAATGTGTTCCACCTTCTTGTCCCTATGGCCCTTCATTTCACACGGAGTGGTACATTTATCATTTTTTTTGCACAACGATTTGATGTTCATCACCCTCTTGTCTAATCCATCCACGTGTGTCCTCAGTGTGGCCAGTAAAGCGTCTTTCTCCATTTCCCGCTCAGCTTCAACCATGTGGTCTAATAACTGAGCAGCCATCATGTAAGGCACTTGTGCAATCCCACCTGGAATTAATCAGTCAAGTACTTCCTTGTTTGCGAGAAAGAGGCTTCGGTAGAAACAAACTAGGAGAACCATGTTAGGGATGCCATGATTTGTGCCCTGTGCTATCACCCCTTTGAATCTTGCCCATGATTTGTGTATTTGTTCTCTCTCTAACTGCTTGAAGGTCGGTATGCATCATGGATCCTTATTACCTCACGTGGAGGAAAATCCATTGGTTTATGGGTATTTTTTGAACCTAGATACACCCTGTTTCAAAACACGACTTAACAAAGCAAAACGAAAAGTTAGGTTAGTAAAATAAAACATAAAAGAACAAAAACATTAATAGAAATACATCTTAAGTTGACACCACGCCCCGACAGTGGCACCATTTTGATGCTTCTATTTTTGTTATCGTGATCAACGACACTAACCTACGGTCTGAGTGACTATGAATCGAAGCCAGTAAAGTAATCCAACAAAGGGTTGGGGTCGTGACCCAAGGGAGTGTTAGTGAAAATAGTAGATAACTAGAATTCCGTTCTAAATAGTGATAGTTTAAGACATTATCGATTAAATAATGTCAAATTTAATTTGTGACACTAATGTGTGAAATATCAAGATGGTTTGTCACAAGTAGTAAAATAGGAAAAATTAAAGGGAAAATCAAGTATGGGGGGAAGTTCTTGGGGCGTGACCGCAATACATGTTGACATAAACTAATGGGTACATGCTTTTGATAGCAAAATTAGAAAAAAAATGGTAACTAGACTAAGCTTTAGGTGAAAGTAAGTTTCCTCTCAGGCAAGTTACCTCATATCAAATGGGTTACTCTCGGACACCCACTCATCTAATCTATCCAGCGTACGCCTTATCCACACCCGCTCTTTCGATGAAAGGTACTTGGATATCAAGCTAGTGCGCAATCTCTCAGGCTCAGCCTCTTGCCAGCTCACTTCTTAGGACATCAATCTAGTGGTCTTGGTTTTGCGACCTCCCTCTCGGGCAAGCTGAAAATACATGGATGGTTTTGTATTTACAACTACAAATCCATTAAATTAAACCATAAACACTAGGTTAAATCACCATTAAATGCATCTAACCTATAAGCAAGACAGACCTAACAATAATATCAACACATATTTGCTAAATCACACCCCAAGAATGGTGTTTTTTAGCCACACATCAAGAAATAATCAAATACTTCTAAAATGGAAAAGAAATCAAAGGAAAAAGAATGTCGAAGACCCCCTTCCGATTTGAGGAAGAAGAACCTCTTTCTTCAAGTCTCCCACAAAACCCTCTCTAAACATGAGAGAAATATAAAAAATAAAGTTCTAAAAGCTGAAAATTGTAATTATGTTCGGACTTTAAAAATAATAAGTAAGGCTAGTATTTATAGTTTTCATATTTAGTGTTGTGGATCAATTCGGCGTCTTTAATCGTGAATCGCCGAGTGATTCAGTGATTCGCCCTTCATTTAGCTCATCGCTGATTGCCTTTTGCCTTTCTTGTCTATGTGTACTGTAACATTGGACGGAATAACTCTTCTTCACGGATCTGTTCGGCGAAGCGCCGACTGATCTTTTTAATCGCCTTTTGAATCCACTTCCTTCAGGGCTTTGGTAGCTGGAACTAAGGCAAAAAGTTTCTATTCGGCGAATCACCAAGCGTGCTTGGCGATGCTCAGGCTTCACTTTCAGCTCTTTTTCATTCCTTTTTGTTCAGTTTTACGCCTAAGACCATAGGTGCACTATTTCTTTAAATACTTGAAACATAAGAGTTTTCATTAGATATTGAGATAAAATGAGCAATTAAGGACACTATTTACTTTAAAATAAAGCCTTAAATGAGTCCAATTTGAGGACTCATCAGTATTACCTAAAAGGTATGTGAGTCTTTCATCGCACTGGGTTCATTCATCCATGCACAATCACGTTTGTTTCAGCGAAGTTCATTCTAGAAAGTTTAAAGTTGATGAATCTTGAATGTTGTTCTTGAAATTGACCATCATTCTTGAGTTAGGTTGAGATTAAGGTGTTGCTTGAGGTTAAAATTTTGTTTCCTTGAGTTGTTTGAGTTACATTCTTATGTATACATATTGGGTGTTGACACCCAATTTTGACCCTCCGCAATTTAGTAATTTTAAGCTTCTTTAATTTCAAACAATTTGAAATAATTATTTACGAATCTTCCGAAAACCATTTTTCTAGACAATTTGATCATTATCCTATATATATATATATATATATATATATATATATATATATATATATATATATATATATATATATATATATCTTCATATACTTATAATATATGGATTTGTGTATTCATATCTTCATATACTTATAATATATGGATTTATGTATTCATTACTTTGAATAAATATATATATTTTAAAAAAAGGATAATTTTACTAAAAATAGAGTTTAACTAAGTGTACATTTTATTTCCTTGAAAGATCGTTAGAGTACATAAGTACTCTCTTCATTTTGAAATACAATAATTATTTCATGTATTAAATAATTATTTTATATTGTTAAAGTTAAGAAGCTTAATAGTTAATTAAATACGTAAATTGTTTCTTTTGGGACTTATTTAAGAAAGGGTCAAAACACCAAGTCCTTCAACTTTCAGTTCGGTGATCCATTAGCTCAAAATTTGGACCATCAAATAGCTCAACCCAACATTTTTCCAGTGACCCGGTCCATTCTTCAGCCTACCAATTTCCAGCATACTTCAACCCACCTTAATTCTCAAAATAACCCCACACCCGACCCATTACTTTGTTTTTCCAATGATAACATCAGCAAGTACACGACAATTTAAACATACCCAAGCGGCGTCAATCACAGCATCGCCAACTGCGAGGAAACAACGTTGATTTCAGCTGTAAGCCAAATGGAACAGTACACGGTAGTGAGACGGCATCAATCGACAGACGCGTATAACGGTACCCATTACTATTTTCTCGTCGTCTTCTTCCTTTCCCTCGACAAACAGTACGCCTAATACTGTTCCAGCTTTTTCCAGCTGCGGAATCGTCCTTGCTCGTGTGGATTGACGCCACGTCGAGTTCAAGAACACCCGATTTAATCCTAAGCGTCCACCTCTCCTCATATCCGTTGAAAATTGTGGGAATTTGGGGAATATTCTTGGGTTTTTGGATAGAAATATGTTATGCTGAGGATGTGGAAGACGTTTAAGGCGATATTTGCCTGCGTTTCTTCTAGACAACCTCTTCCTAGACTCGAGCCATATGATTAAGGGATTTTAACATGTTGAATGAGGCTTGGAACGGGGTGACGCTACCGGAGCAACTTGACTTATACATCGACACTACCCCATACCAGAGTCCTAATTAGCTTCCCCTTCCCCTCTTTTGTTGTAATTAATAACATTTAAGTTTTATTTTAATTTTTCACAATACTATGTTCTTGTAGCACATGGATGCTTTCATTTGGGTTGTCTGATGCATCCCGTTTTTAACTCTAATCACTTTTTGTTACTACTGTTGTTGAACATTGGCTTAAGAGTTGCAGGGATTGGCTAGGATCCATTCCGGATTGTATATTGAAAACTGGGGAAAATTTAAAAATTTCTGTTGAGGTTCTACCTCCTTCTGTCCCACTTTAGCGCGATGATCTCTCAGTAGCGACATCGTTCCAGCGGGAATAATCCCACCGCAGCGGCACATGCGTGACCTAGACCTGGCTAAGGTTTTCTGGCACTTTTTTCACTTTCCAAAATTTTTTCACGTCTCTATTTTCACTATCTTACCAAGCTTCTAACTTTCCCTACTAAAGTAATACGATGTTATAGGTTACATATCTCCAGGATACACCCATACACTACAACTTGCACACCTTTTTAAATGATCTAATCGTAACTCTATTCATATCGACTTCATACACTCCACATGCTGTCCTACATCAGATTACTCACCCAATTGTACTCATCCATTTCAACAATGATTCAGCCTATAAAAATACTTCCATATTCATAGATACATCATTTAATGCACAGTTCATATTAGTAGATAAATACAATAGCAAGAAGACATTTCAATTAGTTACAAATAACAAGAAGCACACATTCACTATTTACTAGACAGAACACACCTTCAACTTCAGTTTATTAATTAGTTCGTCCCATAGATAACCCTTAACGATCATCCATGCTCGTTATAGCCCCTAGGGCCTGTCCCAATTAGCTTGTTTGTTTTTTGATCGTATCAACAACTCCAGTCCTCATCGTTAAGACACAAATTGGAATCGGGAGATACCAATTAGACTTAACCCATACCACAAGCGACACTTCACACGAAAGCAGTAAATGAATTAAAAAACTTCCTACAATGCTTCCTAGCCTCTTCTAGATTAGATGTGGACGTCAACATAGAAATCCACAAGAGTTTAGTCCACATTTTGCTCTTGTACGGGGAGACAAGTAACCTAGACTCTCATACCAATTTACTACGACTCGTACACTAAACCGTGTGGCCACCCACTTTAACAACTAAGTAGGAGAACACTCATAACCCAAAAGCTAGAAAATAGGCGGAATTTAAATAAAATGAAGGAGAACACTTATAATTGCTCAACATATAAAACCTAAGCTACGTGGGTGCCAAGCAATTTGTATGGAGTTTTGATTTTTTTTTTAGCTTTTCGAGATTTACTATGGTGAGTTTGGCTAAGGTTTCGTAATATTCCGCCATCCCCATGCTAGACAGCTCCCTCTCCTTCTTTTCCCACCTTGAAATAACTTTTCTGGGGTTTCTAGGGTAATTTAAGACCTTTTAGGGCATTTCCGAAAGATGAAAAAAATAAGAATTTCCTGTTAACTCAGATTCGGCCTCGCTAATCACGCTGCAGTGGGGTAAGTTGCCGTTGCAGCGCCGCTGTGCCAGCGACAACTATCCTGGTTCAATTCATCAATACTGCGAATAGATAATTACTTTTGCTTGGCTTAAAAAGCCGTAACGTAATGTGATTTTGTAATTCTATGAGCCAAAACAATTTCATGATAGTAGTAATGTTGCCACCTCCATTTGTCACGATTTATTATATTATATGAATAGTAAATAGGAGTAATTTTTAATAATGGAAAATATTGTATTATTTTTTCAAAACACTAGAAACCTACTCATACCCCCAAAACCCCAAACTATCCACGTTTAGGAGTCCATGAATTTTTGAGTACTCTTTATAAACTGAATCAAACTAGAATAAGAACTTTATTTTATTAAGGATTTTAGTGTAACGTATTCATCCTCGTAGGATGAGATGAAATTCAATCATTTTGACATCAACAAACAAGTAATCATTCAGCAATTACCATTGAGCATTCACTAAACCTATATTCTATTTCGTTACGAATGTAAATATATTTGCTTAATGGTACTTTACTTAATAATATTGATATTATTCATAAAAAATTGTATTATATTATTAGCTATAAATGTGCAAAGAAACACAAACTATTTGAAGAACTTTAACGTCAAGATATTCAGTACAATTAACTTTGAAAGTTCTACTTTTGAAGACTTGCAAATCTTAAGTTTCCTTTTTTTTAGCAACTAAACACAAGAAAATTCAAACTTTGAGAAAGATCTGCATCTGAATTTGAGTGGCTATGTTTACTCTAGTGCTTGTGCAAAAATAGACAAATAGAACACACATTAATTGTGTTAAATCTTCAAAAGCAAGGAAAGAGTCAGATTATTTTAGTTAAGAACTTGAGAAGAGGACGTGGATCCACGTTATTTGTGTTAAAACATCGAAAGCAGCCACATAGATCCCACATTATCAGTGTTTGAAACTCAAGAGACCCACAATATTTTTGTTAAAAACTCAAAAAACAAGTAAAAACCATTTTATTTGTGTTAAAAACTATGTAAGCATGCAAATACCTCATGTTTTTTGAGTGAAAACTCCTAAGCAAACAAACAGAAGCCCACACTATTTATGTTAAAACTTTAAAACAAGGCAAAGAAATAATTACTTTTACTAGTTTTAACATGTCGTCATATAATTTTAGTCTATAATACTATAGGCTAGAATAATCTCATGCTAGTAGAAATGCGACCACCTCTATTATTTTGTAAAGAAGTAAATAGGAATAAGTGTTTAACAAAAAAAAAATAGTACTTGAGTTGTTTTTCGAAAACACTAGGAACCATATCCCCTACTCCTAAAACTTAAACTAGCCACTCTTGAAAGTTCTAGGATTTTTTGTACTCTTTGTACACATAATCAAATCATAACAAGAACTCCAATTATCTAATCAATTACATGAATGTACATTTTAATCATTCTTAACAATTTTTTGTTTCCTGTTTTTCTTTGTTCTTATTTTTGACACCTCGTGCTGGTTTAAAAACTTATATTCCTGTTTGACTTTTTTAATGTGTTTCAAATAGAAAGGTAAATCAATCATAATGGAAATCACTGTTAGATCAAAAAATGATAATGATGAATATTGACCAATTTCTGGAAAACTGTACATTGATATCATTCTCACTAAGAGCGCCGTGAAACCCACCTACAGTTTCGTAACTCTCATTTTCCCCTCATAGTTCTATAGAAAGTATCCCATTTTCAATATTTACTTGAAGATAGTTCTTTATAAGATTGACAATCATCCTTAATCAAAGATCTCATAATGAGTATGTTGTGTTTGAAAACTTATTACATCAATGTGAGACTTCTTGTGGTGGATCCAATTTAGTAGGAATTTTTATTTGAACGGTTATAGTGCAACACTAGCAAAATTGAATTCAAAGGCCAGATTCTTAGAGGTGATTTTCTAGTTGAATTGATTCCTTAAGATGTGGAAGGTACAAACAACGACAACCCAATAGTACTTTGTTAAAAACTTATCATAATTTTAATTTTTAAAAAAAAAAACTTCTATCAATATTAGAAGTTTCAATTTCCAACAATTATAACAATACGAGGAATTTCATGTATGATGTATGCCTCATTTTATTTATTGCTTTCTCATTTATGTGGTTTATCTATTGGCTCATATTTGATTCTATCTCTCTGAAACTCAACTGATGATGTTTTCGTCCATTTTGATATGAGTGCAATCAAGATACTTAAATCGAAGTTTGAAATATGAAATTATGTAAATTTCAAAATTGTACACTTAGTATCCTTTACTTGCTAATTGACTCGATATTAACATGCAACTCAGCATAAATTAATTATATTAAAAGAATGAATACTCTTAATAGGAAGAAAGAGAAATAAAATGTAGTGCAATTCATCAATAGTGCATTTATCTGTAATCGAATTTATAATTGCTTTTGCTTGGCTTAAAAAGTAATCATTTTATTTGATTTTGTAATTTCGTAAGCTGGCTAACCAATCTCGTGCTAGTATTAATGTGGTAAATTCTATTTGGAACGATGTATAATATTATATGAAGATATAAGTAGAAGTAGTTTTTTAATAAAAAAATGAGTTATTTATTTTCAAAAAACTAGAACCCCTCCCTCCCCCCCTCCCTCTCCCCAATTCCCAAAACCCCATCCAATTCACTTTTGACAGTTCAAAATTTTTTTGTGTACTTTTAGTAAAGTGAATCAAATTAGAAAAATAAGTTCCTTTTACAAAGTGTGTAAGAGTAACACATTCATCCTTTTAGGTTTGGATAAAATTCAATCATTTTGACCTTAACAAACAAGTAAGAATACGACAATATCAACAATAATGATTCGCTAAAACTTCTACTATATTTCTTCGTGTATATAAATTAATTTACTCAAAAATATATTATTTTATAATATTGTGTATTATATTATTAGTCATACCAGTTCAACGCACCTGCGGAAAATTAATATTACATTAAATGATTAAATGTCATGATATTTAATACAATTAATTTTGCAAATTTTATTTTTAAAAAACTAGCAAATTTTAATATTTACATTTTTAAGCAACCAAATAGTAGAAAATTAAAACCTCAAACTGAATGCTAAACAAAGATAAATTTGTTTTTCTCGAATTGAATAGATCCCGTGTTTTTCTTGTTAAAAATTCAACAAGTACATAAAGAGACCCACATTATCAATATTACAGACTCCAAAAGCAGATAAAAAGAACTCATATTATTTGTGTTAGAAACTATGAAAGAAAGCACATAAAAGTCATGTTATTTTTGTTAAAACTTCATAAGAAAGCAAAGACCCCACATTAATTTTTTGTATTAAAAATTCGGAAGCACAAAAAGAGAGCCCAAATTATAAGTGTTCAAAACTTCAGAAGCAGACATATAGAATCTATGTTGTTTGTGTTTTAACTCCGAAAATAAATTAAAAGACACGTTATTCATGTTAAAAGGCTTTTTTTTAGAATTATTTTTATGTTATTTATGCTAAAAACTCCAAAAGCAGATACGGAGAACCCATATATTTGTGAAGAATTTAAAAACGAAACAAAGAAAGAATTACTGTTGCTTGGCTTAAAAAGCTGTCATGTAATATGATTTTATAATTCAATGAGCCAAAACAATTTCGTGAGAGTAGTAATGTGGCCACCTCTGTTTTTCACGATTATTATATTATATAAATAAGAAAAATAAGAGTAATTGTTTAGCAAAAGATTACTGTGTTATTTTTGAAAACAGTAAAATCGTACTCATGCCCCCAAAACCTCAAACTATCCACGTTAAGGAGTCCAAGAATTTTTGGGTACTCTGTGTAAACTGAATAAAACTAGAATAAAAACTTTATTTTACTAAGGATGTTAGTTTAACACATTCATCCTCATAGGTTCGGATGAAATTCAATCATTTTGACCTCAACAAATAAGTAATCATTCGGCAATTTACATTAAGCATTCACTAAAACCTATACTTTATTTCTCTCTGCATGTAAATATATTTTCCCAATAGTACTTTATTTAATGATATTGATATTTTTACATAAATGTGTATTATATTATTAGCTATACACGTGCAATGCACATGTAAAGAAACTTAAACTAATTTAAATACTTAAACGCCAAGATATTTAATAAAATTAACTTTGCAAGTTCTACTTTTTAAGAACATGCAAATATTAAGTTTCCTTTTAATAGCAACTAAACACAAGAATATTCAAATTTTAAGAAAGATGTGCATCTAAATTTGAGTGACTATGTTTACTCTAGTGCCTATGCAAAAAATAGACAAAGAGAATCCACATTATCTATTTTAAAATCTTCCAAAGCGAGCAAGGAGTAACGTTATTTGAGTTAAAAATTTCTGAAGAGGACGTTGACCCCACTTTATTTGTGTTAAAACATCGGAAACAACCAAAGAGACCCCACATTATATATGTTTGAAACTCAAGAGACCCATGCTATTTGTGTTAAAATCTCAAAAAGCAAGTAAAAACCATTTTTTGTGTTAAAAACTAAGCAAGCAGGCAAATACCTCACATTATTTCTGTTAAAACTCCTAAAGCAAACAAACAGATAATCCCACACTATTTATTTGAAAACTTTAAAAGAAGACAAAGAAATAATTACTTTTACTAGTTTTAGCATGTCGTTATATAATTTGAATAAATAATTTTTTAGGATAGAATAATCTGGTGATAGTAGAAATGCGACCACCTCTATTATTATATTAAGAAGTAAACAGGAGTAGGTGTTCAACAAATAAAAGTACTTGAGTTATTTTTTCATATCACTATGAACCCTATCCCCAACTCCCAAAACTCAAACAAGTCACTCTTGACTGTTCTAGGATTTTGTGTAATCTTTGTACACAGAATCAAACCATAACAAGAACTTCAATTATCTAATCAATTGACCTTAATGTACATTTTAATTATTCTGAACAAATTTCTTTTTTTGTGTGTTTTTCTTGGTTCCAATTTTTGACACCCAGTGCTGATTTAAAAACTTATATTCCCCTTTGATTTTATTAATATGTTTCAAACATAAAGGTAAATCAATCAAGATAGAAATCACTGTTAGCTCGAAAATTGATAATGATGAATATTTGTCACTTTCTGGAAAACTGTGCGTTGATATTATTTCCACAATACTGTCACGATCCAAACCGTCGTGATTGGCACCCACACTAACCATCCGGTGGGAGAACTACTACTACAACCTAACTAAGCAAATAAACAAAAACTAAGGAATTTAAGTTAAGAAAACAAGTTAATTAACTACACAAATGCGGAATTAAACACCTAGAACCTGAAAGTCAATGTACCCAAACTATAACAACGACAAGTCTAAGAACAAGGGGTACAACCCTAAAACTAAACAACACCTTAACGAATAGTCTGAGTCCGAGAAGAGTGGACTTAAACAAAAGAGAACTAAAGGCAGCCCAGAAGAACTAGCTTACCCTTGAGTTCGAACAGTCAGTGATCTTCTAAACGAGGTCTGTCAATAGCCGCCGAAAGATGCCCTTTACTCAACAAAAATAAGAGAAGTGCACAATCAGTACACAACCACAGTGTACTGCTAGGATCACACGACTATCCCACTAAGTGAAACATATATAAGTAACCATAACATTATAAGACAAGAATATACCAAACATGTACAATATAATCATCATTCACATCAACAAACCATTTCACAATTCTCAACAATAATTCAATATATAACAAGTAGTTAGTACTCACATGGAACCCAAAGTCAAACTGTTAGCATGCCAAAACGTAGCAATGAAATCCAATTTTTATGTCGGAACATGGAAACTGATCCTTGTTAGTTTGCAAGATGCGGCAATCCGATCTATTTTTTATGTTGGAACGTGAAAACCGATCCTAGTTAGCTTGCCGTAACGTGGCAATCCGATCTCAATAATACACCACAATCACACATACAAGTTCATCATCATGATCATGCAACAACAATTGATTAATGACATACAATTATTCAATTACACTCATTTACGGTTATGGTGATCAATAATGCATTATTCACATACAAACATACATTATAATGAAGAAATTACCAACATATATCACACCAACATGAAATCACAACCATCACCTACCTGAAATCAAAGCTTGAATCCCCTTAGGCACTCGAAACTTCCCTTTCTTGATTCTTTACGCTTATTCTAGGTCTACAACAATTAATATACGCAAGTATCAATAATCAAAGGTCTAATTTTTCAGATTATAACAAACTCAATAACTCTAGACTAAACCCAAGATCCTTATACCTAAATTAGGTCTCCTTCCAGATTCATTCTTAGATCAAAACCCTTCCTCATTGATAGTAACACAAGAAATTTTTTTCTACGGATCAAAAAATGAATTCGGGGAGTTAATGCCTTACCTTTAGCACAAAAATGGTGAAAGTTGTTAAGAACTCGTCTAGGGTCGCCTCATTAGCCCTAAAAGTTGAAAATTACCAAATAGGGTCATTTTAGGGTTTATTAGAGAGTTTAAGTTGCGCCTTGCCCACTCCAGTGGGCCCCTTCCATTGCAGCGACGCCGCATCAGCAACCAAAACCACTCTAGCGCCCTCGACGGAGGTAGAATGTACCTATTCACTAAAAGATCATTTTCGTGAGTTCTACTCGTCCAATTTTGATTCTGTTAAGTGCTACGGGATCCTTATTGTATTAGATATCCACTCATGTAATAAAATTCACAATTACACCTCTCATTCATTACTAGATTTCACTATACCTTTATGACTCTGATTTTGTCCAAATCTGGACTAGATTAGGAATTCCAAGTTACTACCAAAATGTTTTCTTACCCAGTTCTTTCTTCATTGACTTTTCCCATACGACGGAATCAGGTCGTTACAATAGATAAAAACTTACCCAATGCTCTTCCCGAGTGATCATCTAGGATAAGACTAGCTAAAGTAAGGGTAGAGTAGTATCTGAATCATCAAATTATTTGGGATACTCGTCTCACATGACCTTCTTACTTAATCTGATTACCCCGCTAAGGGTTTCACATCTCCAACCTCAAACCAACCGATCAACTACCTACATATCCTCCCTTATAATTCATCAATTAAGTCATCTCGACACTCGAGTGATAAATATTGTTGTATGTAAACTTAACTAATCAATAAAACGAATCCCAACAACCACCAAAGTTGATCGTACACATGTCTTCAACATGTTATCAAGGACTTGACACAATCATCAAGACTAAACCTTTCTCACGTAACCATGATAACATTCTAAATCAATACACACTACAATTAGAGGTGAATCTAAACCAACCACCACAAGCTCATGATACTCAAGCTCCCATAGTTCTTAACAACATCTCCATCCTTCCCACATAAATTCCCATGATCTTAATTTACAAAATTTTCAATCCTTAGACATTAGATACTTCTTGAGATATGTCCGAAAATACAAACCATTAAATAACACTATCAAAATGGTAGATTTAGTAATTGTAGATTACTTTTTAAAAACAATAGGATTGGACCCAATGATCCCCACATTCAACCATACATAATCGTTACATGACCTTGACGACAAGATGAAAATCAAGATTGTCGGACAACCATAAATACGCAAGGTAGCTCTTCTATAAATTCATATAAGGAAGATCATACAAGTATAACCATTAAAAAACTTTAACAATTCCAAGTCCTTACCACATAAGTCATCTTAATAACCAATTCTTTCAAATTATCTGACATATCCAAGAGAACATCGCAATATGGGTAAACTTGATTCACCACTAGAGATCTACCAACTAAAAATAAAAACATGTATGACCACAGTTAGTTCATCACACTCACAACCATGTACAAGACGAAATACATGGTCACATAAGAATTTATCGAATAACTTGAAAGGTTTTTCTTTGGAGAGTCTATACCATTCACTTTCATTCACTCGACTCTACATACACTTCACGTCTTTTCGCTGAAGCTCACACTCTCAATACTAACCACCATCATAAACACTCCGACCATTGTACTTATTTTAAACCAACACTTTCCGAATGAAAACTTTCCTTAAATACTTTAACAATCGAAAGTGATAACTTTACAAACTCAAATACCGTGTAAGTCTTCTCAAATGCTCAATACTGGATACAAGTGACCATTCCACACCTTGAAAGTTCATACCTTGACAAAATATATCACCACGAATGTAGATTTCCAATGAAAAATCTTAATTCTAAATTCAATCATCTAACACAAACCCCTTATCTATTAACATTAGCTTATATTTTTTTTAACGACCTTATGTCGCGCTCATCATGTTACTACGGCACAAAATCCTGCTGCAGTGGAAATTTCAAAATAGTGAGCCCTCATTAAAAATATATAAATTTAAGCCCCGTCTCGTCCGCCACAACGGTACGAACACCACTGTAGCGACAAAACTCCCGCTACAGCGTCATAATTCGAGACAGAACCTTCTCAGAAGAATTTAAATCTCTTCTTTTTACAACACACTCTTAACCCACTACGCTCAAAAAAATACCTTTCATGGTAAGGTTGATACACTTAGATCTACTTACCCAAATTCGAACAAACAGAGAACTTTTCATCACTTTCGATCTAGTGTATGTATACTCCTTCCCAAGTCTTTTTCATTAGTCTATAACCAATCTAATGGACTTGTGACACTATTACCATAGAAACAACAAAAATAATGAAATCACACGTCTGTGAACCCAATTATCTACCCCTCTAAATATTTATTTACACTTTGTAATCAAATACAATATTCTTGCTCTTGCCTCTCTCTAAAGGCTGCACTTCGTACCACTATTTTTCTTTATTATGACTCTAGCTCTTTAATTTCTATTGGAATGGTGTCTCACCGTCTCTTAAAATTTTCCATACAACCATGTTACTCACGTAATATTAGGAAACCACAATCTTAGATACTCGCAAGTCATAATTACTAGACCAAATTTGCTTAGCCACTATCTTATTATATCGTTGCATCCCGTCACAATCTGCCACGACATCTTATTACCACTATGCTCTGTCAGCCTTGACTATCTCTACAAGTCAATATTTTCATCAACATAACACCTCAACTCAGGTTACTCATCAAATTCAAAGGACTAACACAACTTTTATATGCACTTTCTTACTAAAATCGTCAATTCCCTTCACCCAAGTATACTAATGGGGACTCTCTCTACCCATACATTTTTCGTTCCGGTATCAATCCACTCCCTTATAGATTAAGATAAAATCATCAATCCTCATACTACCCTCCTTCTTCTTAACAACCAGACAAGAGCACCCCACGGGAAAACACTAGAAACCTTTATTAAGAAGCCCTTTGATTTGGGCTTTAAGCTCTCTCAATTCTAAAACCACATGAATAGACTCAATGGACTGTTATTCGACCTGATCCAATTATGCCAACAATCCGTCCCTACCAATTTCTTAGCCTAAATGAAGGATGTGATGTTAGCGGCTTAGGTTTGTAAAACCCCTTCCACTCTAATCTTTTTCCTACCGGGGATCTCTACAGTTACCGACTTAGTATCACAATTAAACCCGGTTAAATAGGGGGACAACCAAGTCATGCCTAAGAATATATCAAGTCAGTCATGTACAACATAACCAATTCAACCCAAATTTGAAAATACATAAACACAGCAGGACAATAACGATATACAAGGATGACTATCACAAACTCCTTAATTGGGGTAGAAACATTGATGACAACATCAAGTATGTCACAAACCACATCAAATCCCAAGGCAATTGAACTGACACATACAAATAAGTAGAATCTGGATCAACAACACCTTAGTTATCCAGTCGCAACAATTATAACACTTATGATCACTACATCCGACCCTCAATTGCCCAGGTTCTCCACAATTTTAGCACACCTTATAACTTATATTCAATTGCTGAACACTGAGGTACGATTCGGGGTCCATATTATGACTAGAAAAATAAGGGAAAAACTGGCGAGGTTCTGCCTGCCTTCGTCCGCTCTAGCGGGAAAAATCCCGTTGTAGTGACGGGACCAAAACCCAGGCCAAAAAATTTGGGATGTTTCGCCTTCCTAATTTCCACCAAGGTTCCCAAATTTCCTCAACACCTTTGCAATAATCTGTAATATCTCGGATTCTAGATAAACTAAGGTTAAGCTATGTAATACAAAAAAATTAAATTTGGAAATAAGTAAGGAAATCTGGAAAAAAAAAATTGATTTCAAAAGTAAGTTTTGGTCATTTTCAAAAGGCCATAACTCCCAGCTCAGGAAGATTTTGGGTGAGGTTTTTATATGGATGGATAGTGCGTTGAAAGATCTTTCTAACGATGCCAAGTTTGCGAATTTCTGAGGTTGTGAGTGAGATACACCCTCGGAATATGGGGTGATGAGCAGGGAAAGTTCCAAAACCCGAGTTAGTAAGGGTGTTTTGGTCTTTTCCTTAAGTCAATTAATTATTTCATTTTTGGAGTAATATGTTGTGGTCTAAACCGATCCCATTCAGTTTACGCACTTAGAAAATAGACTAGGATTTTGAAAGCAAGAAGAAAAGAGTAGAAGAAAGAAGAAGATGCAAGAACACCAAGTTTAGCTTCGTGGATTTTCGTCGGGGGTGATCCCTAACAAGGTATGTGGCCTCTTTTGTGTTGGGTTACTTCACCCACACACCAATTTCATTCAAATTAGTCAAGTTCATGAATTAACTCATGTTAGAGGTTGGTATCTTGAAAGAAAGTTTGAGGATCTTGTTGATTGGATTGTTGTTGATTGCTGTTCATTGCAATCCATGTTTTAGGACTGTTTTCGGTCTAAATCTCTAGGCTATAAGTTAATTAGGGATCCTAAGTGTTTGGGGTAGGATTTATGGGAATTTGGGAAGGTTTAGAGATGAAAAATTAAGAAGAAAATTAGAAAACCTGTTGGGGGAATGCTGGGGCGCCTCGCCTCCAAAGCGCCTCAGGACAGAGTCAGTCCGTCAGGATCTCAGAGCACCTGACAATAGCCTCTGTCCTTCAGGCTATGGCGCTCCACGTCTCTTAGAGCGCCATGACCCCTTGGAGACCCCGTTCTTTCCCTATCTTTTCGTACTAATTCCTATGTGATGGACCCCTCACTCCTACTTGTTTCCAACACTCTAAGGTGAATCTAAACATCAAGAAATTATCCATAAACATGAGATCATGATCCTTGAATCCATAATTCAATTCAAGGAAAGTAAGGTCAAAGTCAAAGAGGTTAAGAGCCAAGTCTAGAAGTTAAGAAGCAAGACAAGGTAAAGTTTCTTAAAGTCTTTCACAAATGTTTTCACTTTGTTTTAAAGACTTAAAGTTCAAAGTCAAGTAAAGAGTTGAATTAATATCTCAAAAGCTATAAGGGAACTAAGTATTCCCGAAGAGTTAAAGTTTCCAATTAAGTAAAGAGCAAGAGTTGAATTCATTTCTTAAAATGATTTAATGGAACTAAGTATTCCCTAGAGTTTTACAAATGTTTCACTTTTGAGTATAGAGGGGAACTAGAAGTTCCAAAAGAGTTTTAAACTAAAAGAGGAACACTGATTCCTAAAAGAGCTTTTTAAAGCTAATGGGTTCAGTAAATTATCTCAACCCAAAGGAAGGAAGTTTTATTAAAAGTATGAACTAAAGTACATTTTTGGGAGTTGTATTGAGCACCAATGTGGAGATGAGAGTTCATATTAACTCAAGTCTCCCTGTAAACCATGTAGCCAACATGGGAATTGACGTGTCATACTTTTTACATGATCACGTAAGGAGAGCTAGTGGATCCACTATGTTGAGTAAGGTCCTATACCGATGGCAAGGTGTAAGATGGTCCTCTTGCAATGTGAGGTAAGATGTTGTACCATCACTTAGGCTCATAGTGATGGTTGTCGGTTAGAGAAACTCCCACATCGACGATATTACTCTCTTATATAAGTATAGTTGAGTTTGTTATTGCATTTCCTTTAACGAACTAAGTCGTTTTCACTTTTTTATGAGCTTTATATATATATATATACATCTTTCATGTGATTTAAACTGCTTTATATGTATATCACTTGAGTTAAGTATACTCTTGAGTTGAGTAGAGCGAAGGTAAGTTCATCTAATCCACTCAAGATTAAGTCGTTGTTTATCTCTCCAACTCGCATACTCGTACATTTGATGTCCTGATGCTAGTTGGCCTGCAAAGTTTTGTGATGCAAACGCAGGTACCCAGAATCAGCATGCAGCGCTTCGTTGATCTTGATTGAGCTTCAGAGTTTGTGGTAAGCCTAGTTGCATTCTGGAGGACATCTTTTTATTTCTACATTAGCTTAGCTTTTAGGATGTTATGGGTTCTGTCCCAACATCCCTCTCTAGATAGTTTATAAGCTTCGTAGACTATAGTATTTTAGTTTGGAGTTGTTTTCAGTTATTAAGACTCAAGTGCAATTTTGGCCAAAGTTATAACATGACATATTCTCCTTCAAATATGTTTTACTCATGTCAAAGTTGAGGTATGTCTTCCGTTGATATAAGTAGCCAGACCAGGGGTTTGCTTGAGGGCCAGAAATGGTCTTTGAGTGCCGGTCCCACCCAAGGTGTAGGCTCGGCGCGTGACAAACTTGGTATCATAGCATAGAGTTCAAGAGTACTAGGGAGTCTATGAATCTGTGTCTGTAGAGTTTTAGTCATCGGTGTGAAGCGCGCCACAACTATGATTAGGAGGCTACAACATTTAAGAATGTTTCCCTTCTTTCATGTTCCTTTCATGCGAAGAGTTTATTTCTAAAGTCTCTCTCTACTTCATGCTTACATGTATTTTTAGATCATCATGCCTCCAAGAAGAGCATTCAGAGGTCGTCCGTAAAGAATGTTGAAGAACAAGAGGTTCCCAAGCACCTGAGGCACACCCTCAAGAATAGGTTACCAATGCTGAATTCCGGGAAGCTATCCGGATGTTAAGTTAGGTTGTGACCAACCAAGTTGGGAAGCAGAGAGGATATCGACAGGAAGGGGCAGATACTTTGAGAATTCATGATTTCCTTAGGATGAATACCCCTAGTTTCACCAGATCAAATACTACTGAAGATCCAGAGAACATCATAGAGAAGTTGAAGAAGGTATATGAGGTAATGCATGTGGTCGATGCTGAGAGGGTTGAATTGGCTGCATACCAACTGAAAGGTGTGGCCAGAACATGGTTCGATCAATAGAAGGATGGTAGGGCTGAGGATGCAACACATCCTAGTTGGGCTTGCTTCGAGGAAGCCTTCTTGGGGAGGTTCTTTCCTCGTGAACTGAAGGAAGCCAAGGTGAGGGAGTTTCTTACTATGAAACAGGACTCCATGAGTGTTCATGAATATGGGTTGAAGTTCACCCAGCTATATCGCTATGCTCCTGATATGGTGACAGACATGAGGAGCAAAATGAGTTTGTTTGTTGCAGGGTTGGGCCGTGCTTCAAGTAAGGAAGGTAGGTATGTCATATTGATAGGTGACATGGATATATCGAGGCTGTTGGTATACGTGCAATAAGTTAAAGAGGAGAATTGAAGGACATAGAAGATTATCGAAACAAGAAAGCAAAGACTTGGAATGTGTCTGGCCAACAAAAAAGGTGGCTCAAGCCGACCAAAATTCCAGAAATCAAAGGGGCATGCACCATTATCTGTTAGTGCACCTGCACCCAGAAACCGAGGTGAGTATAGTGGTCACAATTCACATCACTTCAAGTCTAGACCAGCCCAATCTCAAGGTAGTGTGGCACAAAGAGGTAATGGGAGTTTTGTGTGTGGTAGATATGGTAGACTCCACCCTGGTAAATGTCGTGATGGCCAGACAGGTTGTTTCAAGTGTGGTCAAGAGGGTCACTTCATGAGAGAATGCCCTAATAGTAAGAAAGGTGGTGAGAATCCGGGCAACAGAGCCCAATCATAATTAGTTGCTCCACCACACAGGGCTGCATCCAAAGGAGCTATTTCTGGTACCGGTGGAGGGGCAAACCATCTCTATGCAATCACTAGCCGCCAAGAGCATAAGAACTCTCCAGATGTTGTCACGGGTATAATAAAAGTCTTTACTTTTGATGTTTATGCTTTATTAGACCCAAGTGCAAATTTATCCTTTGTAACTCCTTATGTTGCAAATCAGTTTGATATTCTCCTTGAAAATCTTTGTGAACCTTTCTGTGTTTCTACACCTGTTGGGGAGTCTATTCTAGCGAAAAGAATCTATCGTGATTGTCCTGTTTTAATCAATCACAAGAGTACCATGGCTGATTTAATAGAGTTATACATGGTAGATTTTGATTTCATTCTAGGTATGGACTGGCTCCATGCCTACTATGCGTCAATACATTGCAGAACTCGAGTTTTCAAGTTCCAGATTCCAAATGAGCCATTTATAGAGTGGTCTAGTAGTTCAACAGTGCCTAAGGGTCTTTTCATTTCTTACCTTAAGGCGAGGAAGTTAGTTTCTAAGGGATGTATCTATCACTTAGTCTGAGTTAATGACTCAAGTGTTGAGGTACATTACCTCCAGTGTGTTCCTATAGTCAGTGAGTTTCCAAAAGTTTTTCCAGATGATCTACCCGGTGTCCCTCCTGAAAGAGAGATAGACTTCGGCATAGACGTCATCCTATATACTCTTTCTATCTCTATCCTGTCATAAAGAATGGTACCGGGAGAGTTAAAAGAGCTAAAGGAGAAGTTAAAATATCTGTTATATACGGCTTTATTCAACCGAGTGTCTCACCTTGGGGCGCTCCGGTCTTGTTCGTTAGGAAGAAGGATGGGTCTCTTAGGATGTGTATAGACTACCACCAATTGAATAAGGTGTCATAAAGAACAAATATCTTATTCCAAGGATAGATGATCTCTTCGATCAACTTCAGGGTGCTTCTTGATTTTCCAAGATTAACCTCAGATAAGGCTGTGATCAGTTGAAGGTTAGGGAATGTAATATTCCCAAGACAGCTTTTAGAACAAGGTATGGGCATTATGAATTTCTGGTTATGTCCTTTCGTTTGACTAATGCACCTGCAACGTTCATGGATCTTATGAACAAAGTCTTCAAAGCTTATTTAGATATGTTTGTCATCGTCTTCATTGATGACATACTAATTTATTCAAGGAATGAAGAAGATCATGCTAGTTACATAAGGGTTGTTCTTCAGACTTTGAGAGATAAGGAGTTGTATGCCAAGTTCTCCAATGCTAGTTTTGGCTTAAGTATGTGTAGTTCTTAGGCCACATTATTTCTAGTGAAGGAATTAAAGTTGACACTTAGAAGATAGAAGCATTTCAGAGTTGGGCTAGACCCACATCTCCGACAGATATAAGGAGTTTCTTAGGTTGGTTAGGTATTATAGGAGATTTGTTGAAGGATTATCAACTATATCTTCTCTTTTGACCAAGTTAACTCAGAAGACAGTCAAGTTTAAATGGTCTAAAGTTTGTGAGAATAACTTTCAGGAGTTGAAAAAATGATTGAGTACCGCTCCGATTTTGACCTTACTAGAGGGTACTCAAGGTTTTGTGGTGTATTGCGATGCATCAAGAGTTTGTTTGGGATGTGTGTTAATGCAGAATGGCAAGGTCATATGTTATGCTTCTAGATAGTGAAGGTTCATGAGAGGAATTATCCAACTCATGACTTAGAATTGGTTGGAGTAGTGTTTGCTTTGAAGATATGGCGTCACTACTTATATGGTGTTCATGTGGATATGTTCACTGATCAAATGAGCCTCCAATATGTGTTCACTCATAAATAGCTCAGCCTCAGACAGAGAAGGTGGTTGGAATTACTCAAGAATTATGACATGAGTATTCTTTACCACCCAGGTAAGGCTAATTTGGTTGTTGATGCCTGAAGCAGGTTGTCCATGGAAAGTACTTCCCATGTCGAAGAATAAAAGAGGATGTTAGCAAAAGATGTGTACAAACTTACATGTTTGGGAGTCAGACTTATGGACTCAACAGAAGGAGGCATAGTGGTAACCAATGGGCCTGAATCATCCTTGGTGTCAGAAGTGAAAGAGAAGAAAGACCAAGACCCTATTCTACTTGATTTGAAGGCAAGTGTCCATAGCCAAAGAGTATTTGCTTTCGAACAAGGGGGAGATAGTGTGCTGAAATACCAAGGCAAATTATGTGTACCTAAGGTGAATGGACTTCACGAGAGGATCTTGGAGGAGGCTCATAGCTCCAGATATTCCATTCATCCGGGTTCCACCAAAATGTACCATGATTTGAGAGAGGTATATTGGTGGGAAGGCATGAAGAGAGACATTGTTGAGTTTGTTGCCAAGTGTTCAAATTGTCAGCAAGTGAAAGTAGAACACCAAAGGCCTGGAGGTTTAGCATAGAATATAGAGCTTTCGGAATGGAAGTGGGAAATGATTAATATGGACTTCATCACAGGCCTGTCAAGAACCCGAAGGCAACATGAGTTGGGTGATTGTCGATAGAAAGACAAAGTCAGCAAATTTCTTGCCGGTCAAGACTACCTATTCGACTGAGGATTATGCTAAGTTGTACCTTCAAGAAGTGGTAAGACTTCATGGAGTTCCGATCTACATTATCTTAGATAGAGGTGTGCGATTTACCGCACAATTCTGGAAATCATTCCAGCATGGTTTGGGTTCCAAGGTGAATATGAGCACTGCTTTTCATCCTCAGACAGATGGACAAGCAAAGCGTACTATCCAGACCTTGGAAGATATGTTAAGAGCTTGTGTTATCGACTTCAAAGGAAATTGGGATGATCAGCTACTTCTCATTGAGTTCGCTTACAACAAAAATTATTATTCGAGCATCCAAATGGCTCCATATGAAGATCTTTATAGGATAAGAAGCAGATCTCCTATTGGGTGGTTCGAAGTTTGCGAATCAGGGTTGATAGGACCAGATTTAGTTCACCAAGCTATGGAGAAGGTGAAAGTGATTCAAGAAAGATTGAAGGCTGCACAAAGTTGCCAAAAGTCCTACACAGATGTTAGAAGAAGACCATTAGAGTTTGAGGTAGATGATTGGGTGTATCTTAAGGTTTCACCAATGAAAGGAGTTATGAGGTCTGGTAAGAAAGGGAAACTTAGTCCCTGGTATATTGGACCTTATAGAATCTCCAAGAGAGGGGGCAATCTGGCTTATAAGTTGGAGCTACCCCAAGAGTTAGAAGCGATTCACCCGATATTTCATATTTCTATTTTGATGAAGTGTTTGGGTGATCCTTCATTGATAGTACCAAAAGAGAATGTAGGGATTAAGGATAGCTTATCCTACGAAGAAGTTCCGGTCCAGATTTTGGAGCGGCAAGTTTGCAAGTTGAGGATAAGAGAAATTGTTTCGGTCAAGGTCTTTTGGAGGAACCAATTTGTTGAAGAAGCGACTTGGGAATCTGAGGAGGATATGAAGAAGAGATATCCAAATCTCTTTGAATCCGTAGAGAATGCAGATCAAGGAACTAAACTCTCTTCTTCACACTTTATGAGGTTATGTATTAACATGTATTACTTGCTTTTGTGGTGGAGTGCTGAAATGATATTACCATCCTTAGCTTAGAGAAATAATTCCCATTCGAGGAAGAATGTTTCCAAGGGGGAGATATTGTAACATCTCGGATTTTAGATAAACGAAGGTTAAGCTAAGAAAAATAAGAAAAATCAAATTTGGAAATTAGTAAGGAAATCTGGAAAATTTCCAAATTTCAAAAGTAAGTTTTGGTCATTTTCAAAATGACATAACTCTCAAATAAGGAACAGTTTGGGTGAGTTATTTATATGGATAGAAAGGTCATTGTAGGATCTTTCCAACGACGCCAAGTTTGCGAATGTTCGAGGTCGTATGAGTGAGATACGACCCTTAGAAGATGGGCTGTTGAGCAGGGAAAGTTCCAAAACCGGATTTCGTAAGGGTGTTTTAGTCTTTTCCTTAAGTCCATTAATTATTTCGTTTTGGAGTAATATGTTGGGTTCAAAACTGATCCCATTCAGTTTACGCACTTAGAAAATAGACTAGGGTTTTGAAAGCAAGAAGAAAAGAGGAGAAGGAAGAAGAAGACACAAGAATACCAAGTTTAGCTTCGTGGATTTTTGACGGGGGTGACCCCTAACAAGGTATGTGGGATCTTTTTGTGTTGGTTACTCAACCCAGACACCAATTTCATTCAAATCAGTTAAGTTCATGAATTAACTCATGTTAGAGGTTCGGATCTTGAAAGAAAGTTTGACATTCTTGTTGATTGGATTGTTGTTGATCTCTGTTAGTTGTAAACCATGTTTTAGGACTGTTTTTGGGTCTAAATCACTAGGTTATAAGTTAATTAGGGATACTAAGTGCTTGGGGTGGGATCCATAGGAATTTGGGAAGGTTTAGAGATGAAAAATGAAGAAGAAAGTCGGAAAAACAGTTGGGGGAATGCTGGGGCGCCGCCCCTCATGACAGAGTCTTTTCGTCATGCCCTGGCGCTCCGCGCCTCTCAGAGAGCCTGGGGAAAACCTCTGTCCGTCATGCTATGGCGCTCCGCGCCTCTCAGAGCGTCACGACCCCCTGGATTCCCGGTTCTTTCCCTATCTTTTCGTACTAATTCATAAGTAATGTACCCCTCACTCCTAGATTTTTCCAACACACTAATGTGAATCTAAACATAATGAAATCATCCATAAACATGAGATCATGATCCTTGAATCCATAATTCAATTTAAGGAAAGTAAGGTCAAAGTCAAAGAGGTAAAGAGCCAAGTCTAGAAGTTAAGAAGCAAGGAAAGGTATAGTTTCTTAAAGTCTTTCACAAATGTTTTCACTTTCTTTTAAAGACTTAAAGTTCAAAGTCAAGTAAAGAGTTGATTTCATATCTCAAAAGCTATAAGGGAACTAAGTATTCCCAAAGAGTTAAAGTTTTAAGTTAAGTAAAGAGCAAAAGTTGAGTTCATTTCTCAAAAAGATACAAGGGAACTAATTATTCCCTAGTGTTTTACAAATGTTTTAGATTTGAGTAAAGAGGGGAACTAGAAGTTCCAAAAGAGTTTTGAACTAAAAGGGGAACATTGATTCCAAAAGGAGCATTTTAAAACTAATGGGTTCAGTAAATTATCTCAACCCAAAGGAAGGAAATTTTAGTAAAAGTATGTGCTAAAGTACATTTTTGGGAGTAGTATTGAGCACCGATGTGGAGATGATAGTTAATATTAACTCAAGTCTCCATGTAAACCATGTAGCCAACATGGGAATTGACGTGTCATACTTTTTAGATCATCACATAAGGAGAGCTAGTGGATCCACTAAGTTAAGTAAGGTCATACACCGATGACAAGGTGTAGGATAGTCCTCTTGCAACGTGAGGTAAGACGTTGTACCATCACTTAGGCTCATAGTGATGGTTGTCGATTTGAGAAACTCCCACAGAGGTGATATTACTTTCTTATATAAGTAAAGTTGAGTTTGTTATTGCATTTCCTTTAAAGAACTAAGCTGTTTTCACTGTTTTATGAGCTTTATATGTATATATATATATATATATATATATATATATATATATATATATATATATATATATATATATATATATATATATATATATATATATATATATATATATATATATATATACATCTTACATGTGATTTAAACTGCTTTATATGTATATCACTTGAGTTAAGTATACTCTTTGAGTTGAGCAGAGCCAAGGTAAGTTCATCTAGTCCCCTCAAGATTAATTCGTTGTTTAGCTCTCCAACTCGCATGCTCGTACATTCGACGTACTAATGAGTTGGCCTGCATCTTTTCATGATGCAGACGTAGTTACCCAGGATCAGCACGCAGCGCTACGTTGATCCAAATTGAGCTTCAGAGTTTGTGGTGAGCCTCCTTGCATTCTGGAGGACATATTTTTAATTCTACATTAGCATAGCTTTTAGGATGTTGTGGGGTCTGTCCCAACATCCCTCTCTAGACAATTTAGAGGCTTCGTAGACTATAGTATTTCAGTTTGGAGTTGTTTTCAGTTATTAAGACTCAAGTTCCATTTTGTCCAATGTTATGACATGACGTATTTTCCTTTAAATATGTTTTACTTGTGTCAAAGTTGAGGTTTGTCTTCCGCTGATATAAGTAGCCAGTCCAGGAGTTCGCTTGAGGGCTAGCAATGGTCTTCGAGTGCCGGTCCCGCCCAGGGTGTTGGCTAGGGGCGTGACATAATTCCCATAGCTAGAACAACTCATTAGTCACTCTGACTCAATCATAACGACACACATTCAAAAATTTTCTTGATATTACATTTAATCACTACAACTCACTCGTTCCCAGGATACACCTAGACGCTCACATTATCCTTAGTCAAGACCCTCCTTTCACAACGAGTTTCATGATACTCAAGTAACAACAACTTGCATAACTTCAACATTTAGATCAACTTATTACACATATCACATTCAATCAAGCAATATCGGGCACATAATCATATCAAAGCATTTGAGTAATACACTCTTCACATTTATAGTTAATTTCAGAAAACTAGACACACACATTCACCATTCCAAGTTAGAACTTGCATAGAATTCCAATTTCTTAATTAGTTCGTTCCATAAACGACCATCGACCATGCCTTATACGGTCCCTAAGGCGAAATACCAATTGAAACCCTCTCAGTTCCAATTAACTTGCTTGTGTTCAATCTAGTTCACTTCGACGAGATACCAATTGGACACAACACATACCACAAGCGACAATACTAGCTAGATGGCCCCATAAAATGACTAATTTCAATCAGAGAACTTGGTCAAACCCCATTCTTAACCGCCTCAATCTTTAACTAATGGTAGCCAGACCTTAAATTGATATTAGAGAAAATCGATGCACCTTGCAATTGGACAAAAAGGCCGTCTATTGGAGGCAATGGTTACTTGTTCTGAATGGTAACCCTATTTAACTCAGTAATCTATGCACATCTTCTCTTGCTAGTGATGAAATTACCACTTTTGTTGGTCTAGTTCGGATCGTAGAGTGAAAGAGGAAAGATACCAATTTGTATCATCCAGATACCAATTGGATTCAAGTCATAGCACAAATGAGTAGAAAGAGGTGAGTTTTTCCTAAAGTCCTATAACCTATCGAACAAAAGTATGAACGTCTTCGTACTACTAGACTTTTTTTTGTACAATGAGTTCAACGAACCTAAGCTCTAATACCATTTTTTTCATGAACCAAACCGTTGTGATTGGAATCCACACTAACCATTCGGTGGAAGAACCACTACTAAAACCCTACTAAGTAACTAAACCAAAACTAAGACAATTAAGATATGGAAACAAGTTAATTAACCAAACAAATGCAATAATAAATACCTATAACATGAAAGTCTATGTATCAATACACTAACAACGATAAGTCTAAGATCAAGGGGTACAACCCCTAAACTAAACAACACCTTAATGAATAGTTTGAGTTTAAGAAGAGTAGAATTAAACAAAAGAGAACTCAAGGCATCCCGAATGAATTAGCTCACCCATGAATTCGAACGGTCACTGATCTTCTAAATGATGTCTGTCCATAGCCGCCGAAAGATGCCCTGTGCTCAACAAAAATAAGAGCTAGTGCAAAATCAGTACACAACCACAGTCTATTGGTAGGATCACGCGGCTATGCAACTAAGTCAAACATATATAAGTAACTACAACATTATAAGACAAGCATATACCAAACATTTATAATATCATCATCATTCACATTAAAGAACCATTTCACAATTCTCAACAATAGTTTACTATATAACAAGTAGTTGGTCCTCTTATGGAACCCAACGTAAAACATTTAGCATACCGGAACGTGGCAACCGATCCCTATTAGCTTGTCAGAACATGGCAATGCGATCCAACTTTTAATCGAAAAGTGGCAACCGATCCTCGTTCGCTTGCCAAAACGTGGAAATATGATCCCAATCACACACAAAAATCACAAACATAAGTACATCATCAAGATCATACAACAAAAGGTGATTCATGACATATAATTATTCAATTATTCTCATTTACTATAATGGTGATCAATAATGCAACATTCGCATACATACATGCATTATAATGAAGCAATTACAAACATATATCAAACCAACATGAAATATAAACCATCATCTACCTAAATCAAGCTTGAATCCCAAGGCACTTGAATCTTCCCTTATTCTAGGTCTACAACAATTAATATATGAGAGTATAAACAATCTAAGGTATAATTATTTAGGTTATAACAACTTTATAACCATAGACCAAACCCAAGATCCTTATAACCAAATTAGGCTCCTTCCACCATAATTCTTAGATCGAAAGCATTCCCCATTGATGAGAACCCAGAAAATAGGTTCTACAGATCGAAAAAATGAATTCGGGGAGTTAAAGTCGTACCTTTACCCTAAAAATGATGAAAATTGTTAAGAACTCGTCTAGGGTCGCCTCCTTAGCCCTAAAAGTTGAAAATACCAAATACGATTGTTTTAGGGTTTATTAGAGACTTTAAGTCACATCTGGCCTGCTCTAGCGCGCCGATCTCATTGCAGCAGCGCTGCACCTTATGCCAAAATCCCTTTCTAGATTCCTCGATGAAGGCAAAATTTACCTATTTACTAAAGGATCATTTCCCGGAGTTCTACTTGTCCAAAATCGATTCCATAAAGTGATACGGGTTCCTTATCGTCTTGTCTATCCACTCATATAATAAAAGTTACAGATATACCTCTTATTAATTAAAAGATTTCCCTTCACCTTAATTACTCCGATTTCATCCAAATCTGGACTAGTCTAGGAATTCCAAGTTACTACCAAAAAGTTTTCTGACGCCAGTTCTTTCTTCATTGACTTTTACCTTACGAAGAAATAAGGTCTTTACAAAGAAAATCGTCAAACCCACCTACAGTTTTGTAACTCTGATTTCCCCCTCAGAGTTCGGTATAATGCATCCCATTATCAGTATTTACTTGAAGATGATTCTTTGTAATATTGATAATCATCCTTAATCAGAGATCTGGTAATGAGTATGTTGTGTTTGGAAACTTATTACATTAGTCGTACTTTTTGAGGTGGATCCAATTTAGTAGGAATATGGATAATGAATGGAGAAACGATTTTCTAGCCCTTTACAAAAAAAATTAGTTATATGTCTTTTTAATGAGAGATTATCAATTTTATACGTAAGAGGTGTTTATATATTAACCATAAATGAGTTTAAAAGATTAACTTTTGTTAATTGGTATCGGATACCAAGTGAAAAAACACACAAAAAAGCTTAATTTATAGTGTTGAGTTTCAAGATTAGATGCCATAAGTATTAGGCTTAAAGTTTAGATTTTCTCTCTCTCTCTCTCTCTCTCTATATATATATATATCATATATTTATATAAAAGAGAACTCTAGGCCAGCTTACGTGGCGCCACCACAAGCAAGAATTTCCTTTTAAATTTATTTATTTCCAAAACTAGCCTCCCACTTCCATGTAAATATGGGACTTTTATGAAAAGTTGTGACTTTAATGAAGAGTTGAGACTTTTATCAAAAGTTGTGACTTCGATGAAAAGTTGTGACTTTAATAAAGAGTTGCGACTTTTATCAAAAGTTGTAACTTTTATGAAAAGTTGTGACTTTAATGAAGAATTGCGACTTTATGAAAAGTTAATACTTTTACGAAAGTTGTATGAAGAGTTGTGACTTTTATGTAGAGTAGCTACTTTTATGAAAAGTTGTGACTTTAATTAAAGTTTGTGACCATTCTGATAAGACACAATAAATATTTGTTTACACTACCTTTTGTTGTCTATAAATAGAGAAATTTCCTCTCATTTTAGAACAACAAAAATTTTGAACTTCTTCATCTTCTTCTCGACAATTAAAATAATTGTGTACTTTAATTCTGTTGAATGACTCACTGACACATTTTTTTTGTATCAATACACCGGCGAATAGAATCGTTCTTTCCTGAGAGGACCTATTTCTTTAAATCTCGGGTACTAGGGGGAATATTTCCTTTAGGAGACACTATGCATTCAGCGGACTCGACTTTCTTTATTTTGTTTCATTCTATTGTTATAGATCCTTGTATGTTTTTACCGTCAATAATTTATGCTTGTATTGTTAATTGTTATTTTTAGTACATGCTTTAAATTGTGTAGTTGATGTTTGTACAATATTATTGTTATAAGAATTTGTTATTAGATATTAAATATCAACCTTAATTGAATATTCAAGCAAGTTTTCTCTACTGGAATTGTTGAAGGTACAATAAAAATCCATACAAATCTCTAATTTGTTCATCAACGTCATTTCTTTACATATAAGTATGAGATTCTGTGTTATTTAGCAAATCCTATAAGAATTAATTACTTTGCATGCCCATATTTTTTTTGTTTTTATGTTGTTGTTATCTATTTTTGCTAAATTTTATCACTGCATATTATGAGTACTTTAAGGATTGAAAGTTGATTAAAGTGTTAGTTAATTTTCTGAGGTATGTTATTTTAAAACATGGGAACTTTTGTGGTTAAAATAACTTTTTACCATCATTGGATATCTCATAGTTTACTGTCTTAAAAGAATGTCTTTTCTCGCTCTTTTTTGTCTCCTTAAAATTGTATTGATCATTTTTTGTTTGGTATGTATATGATCTCACTTGGACAAAACTTTCGTCTTTTTAATATTTTTCTCTCTACTAAATATTTTTTGTGTGAGTTTTGACTATTTTTAGCAAGATTCATTTGAAGAATATGAAACAAAACCTTCTCTGAATAAAAGTGATATCTTAAACTACAAAAGATATGGCTATTAACATATATTTGTTGTCTTTTATGTCCCAAGTCATTTCTGAACATTTGATGAATCTAGGATAGAATTATTTTTTAAATTTTTAATGTTCGAGAATATTTCTTTAACATGAGTCTAGAATCCAACATTTGATCTACTTGTACTTTCATAATGAAAGAACTATACATACATATTTCTGAAAAAGTCGTAAAGTTGCATTGATAAAGCATCTAGATGGGCCTTTAGAGCAGCAGTTTAATGAAGATTGAATTTCTAAAAGGGTCGACAATATTTTTTTTTGGTTGTTTTAAATACATATTGTTAGTGAAAAACTTACAAGATAACAAAAAATTACAAGATTACAACTGAAAAATGAAATGAAGAAAATAAATCTCTTCAGGCTGAGGCGCGGATATCTCGCTCTCTTTAAGGAGATTCAAGCCCACTGCAGCAAATGTTTTCACCGGTCCAGCAGTAGTTCGCTTTGACTTGTCCCCTCCAGGATACAACAACCTTTAGACAAAAGATAACTCAACAACTCTGGACAAGAGTTGAGTCTAAAGCTCCACAAAAAAAAAATACCTCCCTTCAACTAATAAGAACTCTCTTTTAGACAAACTTTATGCACTCTATATTTTTTTCTTTTTGTGTGTATTCCAAACCAAATGAAGACCACCACTATTTATACTACAAGAAGTCTTCCTAGCAATGAATAGGAAGATAATGGAGGTAGTAAATAGTGAAGATAATGGTCTTAGGAGTTTCATAGGTTACATAGGTTACAAAGGAGTTACATAGGTTACAAACAAATAATGGAGGAATTAAGAATGAAATAAAGTGATGGATAACCAATGCTAATGTATGATGTAGAAGTTATCCATTCCAATGTTTATTGGAATGTTTTTATCTCACAATGAATTCAGCCAATAAAGCCAAAAGTAATGGCATTACATGGCTACCAAGTCAAAGATGAATAGCATGATTAAATTGGTAGTTTAAGACACAAATGCCTACCAACAATCATTCTTATAACTTCAAAATAAAGCAATTTAATATGTTAAAATATTAATATTAAAATGCTAATAACCTAACAATCCTCCACTCATTTTAATATTTAGATAAGAGAGTATATGAGCTGAAGGAAGACTACTATGCATAATGAATGTGTGCTTTGCATTGAGCCTCCACTTAGTGAAACAATAACTTTTACTCAAGAGTCGTAGTGGTCTCAGACTTGAACTATGACTGCTTAAGGGAAATAAAAAATCACTGCTCACACATAATAATCAAGGTATTGACATGAGCTTTAGCAGCCAGCACGTTATGGCCATGTGCTATCCCGGTTTCATGAGTGCATTTGAGAATAAGCCCCATTCTCATAGGAAGCGACCTACTTCCACACATCACATAGGTGAAATCTGTCGAGAGTGCTCCTGTAAGATTAACACTCCACCCATACGGGCTACAGATATTCATTAAGAGTTTTATCAACTCAACCTTCACAAACTACAGGAAACTATGCACTCACATCATAGGGAGGGAATAAAAAGATAGTGCATTTTTTCACAACAAGTCATCATATGATTAGTTTTTCCCTTTGAACCTGGTTATATGATCTCTAGTCCCCAGGTTGGGTTTCCTCATATAAGACTCAAGAATTTATAGGCTTCAATCCCATCCCCCTCGATGTGCTCCAGACCTTTTCTCTTGTTAAGACCTTAGTAAGAGGATCTGCAAGATTATCACAAGATTTGACATAATCAACATTAATGGTACCATTTGTCAAATATGATCTTACATTACTGTGTTTCCTCCTTATAGGTCTGGATTTACAATTGTAATAACGGTTTTGAACTCTACCAATTATAGCGGTGCTATCACAATAAATTAAAATAGAAGGAAATTGTTTTTTTTTTCAAAATAAGGAATTTGAAACAATAAATCTCTTAACCAATTCGTTTCCTCACTAGCTGAAGCTAAATCAATTAGTTCAGCCTCCATGGTAGAGTTAGAAATTATAGTTTGCTTTTTTGATCTCCAACAAACAGCACCACCACCTAAAGTAAAGACATAACCAGTGGTAGAACAGGAATCACCTGACAAAGTATTCCAATCTGCATCACAAAAGCCTTCAAGTACAACATGATATTTTTTATAGAACAAACCACAATTTTTCGTTTCAATTAAGTATCTCATAACTCTTGTTATAGCATGCCAATGTTCATTACCTGGCTTGCTTGTAAATCTGCCAAGTACTCCTACTGCATATGCAATATCAGGCCTAGTACAATCAGTCACATATCTCAAACTTTCGATTATACTAGCATATTCCTTTTGATTTATTACATCATTTTCACTTTCAACAGGAAATAAGTGAACACTTTAATCAAAAGGAGTAGCAACATGCTTGCAATCATGAAAGTTATATTTTTTCAATATTTTCTCAACATAATGTGATTGGTCAAGGAAAATTCCTTCACATGTTCTTGTTATTTTTATTCCAAGAATAAAATTTTCCTCACCAAGATCTTTGATATCAAAATGGCTTCTAAGAACATTTTTAGTTTCATCAATAACATTCATGTTAGAGCCAAAGATCAACAAATCATCAACATATAGGCAAATAATTACGTGTGAATTATTCCAAGACTTATGATATATGCACTTATCACACTCATTTATTTTAAAACTATTTTCAATCATGCAGGAATCAAACTTTTCATGCCATTGCTTTGGTGCCTGTTTCAAGTCATATAGGGAATTAGTAAGTTTACATACTTGGTTTTCTTGTCCTGCTTCAATAAAACACTTGGGTTGATCCATATAAATTTCTTCATTTAGGTCTCCATTTAGAAAAGCAGTTTTTACATCCATTTGATGAATTTGCAAATCATAAATTGCAGCCATAGCGACTAAAAGTCTAATGGATGTAATTCTTGTGACCGGAGAAAAAGTATCAAAAAATTCTAGGCCTTCTAGTTGTTTAAAACCTTTTGTAACTAGCCTAACCTTGTATTTATCAATAGAACCATCCGGTTTCAACTTTTTCCTTAAGACCCATTTGCAACCAATTGTTTTACAACCCGCTGGTAAATCAACTAACTTCCAAGTTTTGTTAGAAATTAGAGATTCCATTTCGTCATTTACAACCTCTTTTGAAGAAATAGAATCATGTGATGATAATGCTTCTTTCAAAGTTTGAGGGTCATTTTCAACATTAAACACATAAAAATCAGGACCAAAATCTTTTTCTACTCTAGCTCTTTTACTTTTTCTTAACTGAAAATCATTAACTTCTTTATTTTTCAAAGTTGAAGTAAAAGAACTAGGTAGTGACAAAATATTTTATTCAAACCTTTGACCCCCACTATTTTTAGTATCAAAAGGAAACTTATTTTCATGAAAAATAGCATCACCAGATTCTATCACAATATTATCTTCAAGATTAAAAAATCTATAGGCTGTACTATTTGAAGCATAACCAAGAAAAGCAAAAGTAGTAACTTTTTTACCCAACTTTGTAATCTTGGGATCCATTAGTGTAACGACCTGCTTAGTCGTTTTGAGCAGCAGATTTTATTTCTGGAAAAACTGTCTGAGACGACGTATCCAACGACGGACCGTCATGGGCACGACGGACCGTCGAGGGTGTCTCGTTCCAAACACTTGGAATTCTGATATTTGAGTGCTGAAATTGACTCTCTGAACTCTGTGACGGACCTGCAGGACGGACCGTCACAGACACGACGGACCGTTGTGAGGTTCCGTTTCAAAACACTTCAACTCTTGAGAATTGGGTACTGAGAGCAATTCTCTGTCCGTCGTGACGGAAGTGCAGGACAGACCGTCGTAGGCACGACGGACCGTCTCAGACTCATCAAGGAAATTGAGTCTCTGAAGGTTGTGACGAACCTGCAGGACGGACCGTCGCAGGCACAACGGGCCATCACAGGTTGCGTAATCCCAGTCTGGGTCGGATTTCTGGGTAAGTTTTAAAGGGGCGTTTTGGACTATTCCTGCTATAATTATAAATTTCGTGGGTTAATATTAATAACTCAAATTCTTGGGGGTGTAAAGGAGATGACTTTGAGTTACTTAGTGGGTTATTTCCTCATCTTTTATACCTAATTATATGTTAATTAGGGAAAAGAGAGAGGGTTTTGAAGAAGAAAAATAGAAAGAACAAGGAGAAGAGAGGAACGATCGATAGAGAGAGACAAACGAAGAGGAAACAAAAAGCTTTGAGAGATTGCTTGCTTGATCAAGAATCCTTGGTGAAGGTAGGTTATGGTTTTGATACTATTCGTAGTAAACTCTTAATAGTGAATGATATGTATTGGTAGTATTGTAAACCCTTCTATATGCTTAATTGTATGCTTGCATGAATGTGATTATGTGATTGTGATAAAATAAGCATAATGAAGCTTTTGAATCCAAAATCTTGAAGAACCCTAATTTACCTTGAGATTGATGATGCCTTGGTATAAAAGAAGGCTTGATGAATTGATAGAATGATGTTAGTGGATCGGAGTGTCACGTTACGACACATAGTATTAGGGGATCGGGTGTCACGAACCGACACGTAGAATTAGGGGATCGGAGTGTCACGTTCCGATACATAGTATTAGGGGATCAGGTGTCACGAACCGACACATAGAATTAGGGGATCGAAGTGTCACGTACTGATACATAGTATTAGGGGATCGGGTGTTACGAACCGACACATAGAATTAGGGGATCGGAGTGTCACGTACCGACACATAGTATTAGGGGATCGGGTGTCACGAACCGACACGTAGAATTAGGGGATCGGAGTGTCACGTTCTGACACATAGTATTAGGGGATCGGGTGTCACGAACCGACACGTAGAATTAGGGGATCGGAGTGTCACGTACCGACACATAGTAGTATGGGATCGGAGTGTCACGTACCGACACAAGAGGAAGAAAGATAATGAATCTTGAGAGATGTTAATTTACTCAATGTAATGAACCTAATTCCCAAAATGAGTGTGGTATTGAGGCTTGAGTCCTCATGGATGAACTTGGTAGTACTTATTGATGGTTATAGTACTTGTTGCTACATGTTGAGTATTGTAGTTGATTTATGATATGAACTGATATATACTGTTTTCTATTTTGAGTTGGCCGATGATACCTACTCAGTACTTGTGTTTTGTACTGACCCCCTACTTGTTGTTTCTTTCTTTGTTATTTGGGGAATGCAGCAAACGTACCGTCGTCTTCAACTCGGCAGCAATTCTAGCCAGTCTTCACTACACCGGATTTCAGGGTGAGCTAATGCTTCTAGCTTGGACTGGATCTTCTCTTCAATGTCTTGATGCCTTGAACTTTCGGCATGGACTAGCCTTTTATTTATTTTAGCTTCTTAGATACTTTTAGATTAGTAACTTGAGGATAGATGTTCTTGTGATGATGACTTCCAGATTTTGGGGATAATGGGTTATAAATTTTAGAAGTTATTTAATTGTTTTCGTTAATGAGTTTTAAGTCTTCCGCTTTGTATTATGTTCAATATGTTGGGGTTATAGATTGGTTGGTTCGCTCACATAGTAGGGTAAGTGTGGGTGCCACTCGCGGCTCGATTTTGGGTTGTGACATGTACTAAGTATGGAAACATACAATAAAACATTTAAACATGCTAAATAGGACATTTTTAGTTGAAGTATGCATTTATCAAGTTTGGGAAGCCAGTAAGCTTTTACAAACATAAAAGAAAAGATATAGTCACAATACACCCATAACATAATAATATCAATACATTAACAGCCTCTAAAAGCAGTTGTGCAGTGTATGGTTAGCACCCTATAATACCAACCTTACTAACCATTCCTTGAAGCCACATGTACGTACCTATGCGTGTAACTATCTTTGTTGGTGATTTTTCAGTAGTGGATTGAGCGTATAGATCTCATGTGGTAACCATCTTGGGTATTACACTTGGTAGACTTGATTGTGTTGGATACGATAGATTTTGATGTGATATTACCCATGGATTGGTTCTATCTTTATAATACGGTCTTGGATTGCTTTCAAATAATATCACTTTGAGCATGTATGGCATCCCTCCAATTGTGTGGATGGTTGCCGATAGCCATATGTCGAAGGGTGTAGTATAATTTTTCATAGTACGGGGGTTGAAAGGAAGAATTGTATATCTTATCATGCTTATGTTTGGGATACCACTAGCAAAACTCCTTCTAATAGGCAGTTCTAATTTTTAGAAAGTTCTTTTATGTGTTTCCTTCCGTTCTACTTGGTCTTTCTCTTGATAGCGACATTGGCTTCATGAGCATTGATGTTGAACTAGGCACACGACTCGTTTCTATATTTTCGTATGAGATGGATCCAACAGAGTCAATTTACCTTAAATAGAAGCCGTAGGACCATGTGAGTAAGGGGTTTGTTAGGCATAGAGTTCCCGTTTGGATGCTCATGTTCAGTTCGTGAAGAAAAGGATTGTATGTTGCATATGTGAATTGACTATATGTAGTTGAACAAGGTGACCATAAAAGATAGGTATCTAATAGCATGTATTGTAATTGTTTGACCATCTAGAGGGTGCATGGATGTTCTCTAATATAGATTTGATATTGGACTGCCTCAAGTTGATGATTAGGGTGGTGGCCTTCCAAAGACTACTATTAGGACACGATACGACTACTACGAATTCATATTCATGTCTTTATAGTTGAAAAATACCCCAACATCATTCAAAGAGTTCATAAACATGTGGTTCAAACGTATTTGAGTCCTTTGTGATAATTTTCATCGATAAAATTCTAATTTACTGCAAAAGAAGGGAACATATGAGCAACATCTTAGGATTTTGAACCACACAATACGAGACGAGCAGTTGTATGCCAAATTCACAAAGTGTAAATATTTTCTTGAGTGTGTGGCATTCTTAGAGAACACGTTGATAAAGAATAAAATTTGTGGATAAAAAAATATAAATTCAATACGTGATTGGTCCTAGCCTACTTCTCCTACAGAGGTTTAGAGTTTTATTGGTTTAGAAGGATGCTAGAAAAAATATTGTGAATGTATTTTCTTCAAGTGTAGTACCTTTGACTATATTGACTCATAACAATGTCTATTTTCAGTGGTCTAATGAGTGTCATGAGGTGAGATTTCTAAAGTTCGCGACCTTGATTACTTCAGCTTTGATTTGAACACTTCTTGTTGAACTTTATGGATTTATAGTCTACTATGATGCTTTTTGTGTTAGAATGAGTTGTGTGTTAATGAAACATGTAAGAGTTGTTATACATTTTTGTAGAAAGTTAAAGATTCATGAGAGGAATTATCCCGCTTCTAACATGGAGTTGGTAGCGTTAGTCTTCGCGTTGATTATTCGGAGGCACTACTTGTATGCTGTTCTCTGTGAGGTATTCAACAATCAGCTTACTCTTTAGTTCATTTTTAGTAAGAATGACCTCAATGTGAGACATCCTTGGTTGTTGTAGTTCCTAAATGACTATGATGTGACAATACATTATCACCTGAGCAAGAGCAATGTTGTAGCAAATCCCTTTAACCAGAAAGCAGTGTGGGAAGTTTAGCTTTCTTAGACGTGGAAGAGAGACTTTTTTCTTAGGACATCCTATCCGTAGACAATCAGATGATTCATCTTTATATTTCTCATCCGACAAAATGATCGCGTATGTGGAGGTTATGTCTTCTTTGATTGACCAAATTCTGGAAAAATAGTTTTAGGATATGAGGTTGAGATTGATTCGAGATAGATTTCTCAGAAGGGAGGTTAAGAAGTCGGCCTTGGATTCATAGGGTGTTTTGAGGATCGGTGGTCATATCTATATTTCTATAGTTGGAGATTTGGTTTGGTTTATTTTGTCAGAGTCCCGTTGTTTTAGATATACTATTTTCATCTTGGTACGATGAAAATGTATTATGATCTAATGCACCACTATTGGTGGAGTGAGATTAAGAGGGGCATGCGACATTTGTGGCTAGATGCTTGAACTATCAGCGGGTGAAGTTACCAATAGAGGAAAGGTGGTTTGACCCAACAGTTACCCATTTTGGAGTGGATGTCAGAGCCAATAGCTATGGACTTTATAGTAGGATTTCCGCGTACTTTTTGGAGATTTGTGGCTATTTGGGTCAATAATAAATTAATTGAACAAGTCTTCTAACTTTTTTTGTTCAGGCTACCTATAGTTTATGCAGATTAGCGTAGATTTATATTTGGGAGATTTTTTGTTTGCTTGGGTGTCGATATCCAACATTTCATTACATGGTACTTAGTTCAATTAATGTTTTTGGAGGTCTTTTTATAGGGAGTTGAGTACTAGAATTGAGCTTAACACAACTTTCCATCCAAAGACAATGGTTAGTTAAAGAGGACTATTCACGTCTTGAAGGACATGTTTTAGGCATGTGTTATTTATTATAGAGGTTAGTGGGACCAGTTCTTGGCTTTCGAGGGGTACATGTATAATATAACTACTATTTGAGTAGTCAAATGGATCAATTCTAATAGTTCTATGGTAGTAGATGTTGATCTTTGGTAGGCTGGTTTGATGCTTTTGAAGTTAAGTCGTCGGCCACCGACTTGTTGCGAAAATCTATGAGTAGTGTTAATGTGATTCAGGAGCCACTCTACCCTACCCAAAGTTGGTAGAAGAGATATGCTGATTAGATAGTTCATTGGGGACTAAGTATTTCTTCAAGTGATTTAAGTGAAGGGTGCGATGAGATTTGGGAGGAAGGGAAAGCTTAGAGATAACTTTATGGTCCCTTTTATGATTTTGAGATGGATTTGAGAGATGTTCTATGAGTTAGCCTTACCCCATCTCTTTCTAATGTTAACCTTTTGTTTCATATCACTATGTTAAGATGGCATGTTGCCGATAAGTTTCACACACTTTACTCGGATACTATTTAGCCCTAACAAGTGGTATCATAGACGTGGTTCACCGATGGAGCCATGTTAGAGATGGGGTTCATTTAGGCGGGTGTAGTTCTAGCTGCAACCCATTTGACAGTAATGATGATCTTTGTTGGAGAAATTGTTTCAAAGAGTCTCTCTATGTCGAGACGTAGATTTGATGGAGGAGATTTTGGAGAAGAGATGCAAGATCCTAAAGAATATGTGAAGAAGGTGAACAAATTTATTTTGTCAGAAATTCAGGCCAAGGAAGAGATTTGTTAGGGTTTATTTCTCCTGATTACCATAAATAGGTTTTCCTTTTAGTAAAAAGTTTTAATATTTTGACTAGTCCTTTGCTTGTAGGAAAGGGTTTAGAATTCTATAAATATAGGCTTGTTCCTTCTAACTTAATTAGCATTCATAAAGTAGTCCAAGGGTTTTGACAGTTTTGGTGATGGGGGAGAATTTGTGAACCTCGTTGTATTCCGAGTGAATTCGTTGAGGTAATTTTTCTCTATATTGTTTACTCTCATATTAATAGTAGATTGCTCATTTCCTTTGTGGACGTAGGTCGATTCCGAACCATGTTAAATCTGTCTCTTTTTATGTGTTTCTCATTTTTCTTCTCACTTGTGGTCTTTCAAGGGTTGCTTTGCTAGCTTCCACATTACACTTGCTTATTTCTATCCTAACAGGTTTGAGCTATTAGGCGAGAAGTTTTTGAATGTTTGGCTAATATTTGACTTCGGTCAACATTCTTGATATATGTTCTTGAATGAGAATTACATTAGAATGATTAACTTGAAAATTCAGAGTTTAGTCTAAACGACCTTTTGTTCTGATCACTATGTGCTCTAGTTGAATTTGTGATGATATTGCATTTTCTTGTGTGGTTACTTTGTGTAAGTGTTGAGTAGGGTAAATATTTTAGTGAGAAGACCTCCATTGGATGTGTTGTCAATTTTGTTAAGTCTCAAATCTCAATTTTGTGGGGTAGCATAGTTTGTTTGTGTACATGGTCTTCTGAACAAATCTTGAGCCCCCACCAGTGCATTTTCTTTACCTCAGAGTACAATTGATGTAGTCTTTGCTGGTGCATTGTGCACTGCACTCCGCTTCGCGCACCAAGTCCCACGTACGTGTAGACCAAATTTAATTGCAGTGCTAAATATATTAGCCCCATTTTCCTCTTATAACTTCTGCAACCACTCTTGAATCCTTCTTTGCAAGCACTAAAATAACTGTAGAATCGCTAAATTCTACTAGACTTGCTAAGATCCTCATTTTTAATCAACTTCAAAGAAACTGATTTGAATTTTTCCTTATGATTTCATTAAAATAATTCCACAATAACTTTAATTGATCAGAGACATGTCCGTCGATTATTATAATTGCCTTCATTTCCCCTTTTATATTTAGATAATGGTGCATGTACTCTTAACTAAATACTAACATCATTCTAAATTTGGAGATCTTTCAATTCCCGGTTGATTTTAAGACATCCAGATATCCTTATGTTCTAGACGTGATGATTTTTACAGTTGTGGGTGAGATTATATGTTTGTACTTGAAACACTATCTTTGTACAATCTGAATTTATCTTGCGTCATTTTATATATTTTTCTTAATTGACTTCTTGAGTTTTCACAGCATTCTTGAACTCATTTATTTATTTGTCTTTGGTTTGAACTCAAGAAAGTTCTTACTATCTGAATTAGTATTACTTTCTAAGATCTTGAACATTTTAGAGTCAACACAATCAGAATCTCCTTCCTCACGTGCCATCTATTTTCGCACTTCATCACTAACTTCATCTCCACGTGCTCCATTTTCACTCCTTCGTAAAATATTGTGTTCTTATGACAAATCATTATCCAAGTCTTTAAAATTGCCACCACTTGAAGAATATTCAGTCCTCCCCTCTTCATCCGTACCTCTAGCAAATTGTTGATGTTCATTTGCACTATTGCAATTTTGTCCTTGATTGAAGGTTTTGCTAACATCCATTCCATAATGAGAGTAATGTTAAAATTGAACCTTGATTACTATATGTACACAGATATTCTTGGATACTAAAAAGGCATCTAAAGCACTTTTAAAAAGCCTCATACTTGTGCCTGTGTGACTAAATCATTAGCAGGTAATCAAACCCACAGTGTTCCTCAGTTTTTTTTTTTTGTAGAAACATAGATAGAGATCAAACTTAATCATGTTTTAGATACATAGGATTAATGGAGATCAGTTCGATAATATTAGAGTCTCTTAGTATGTGTTTACACATGAGTGATTGTGTGTGAGGCAGATGAGAAAGATAAGATACAAAGGCTATATATTATACACAGTGGATACAACCCAAAATAAGATCTCCATTCTTCAACTCCATATATAGTTTCATTTCTATCTCATTTTGAATATCCAACAGTGTTGAATTTCCATCAGCGGTGAATCCAACTCCTCTCGATCAAATTGTTTTGAAACAAAATAAACAAAATCATTATATGTAGTGTAATCCTTGAGAAGAATTTCATCAATTTTATATCCATTGTATATAATTTCTAAAATCAAGTTTCAGAATGTCTCAACCACACACTGTATTTCATTTTCAATCTCAGATATAGTGATTTTGAAAAATTGAACAATACACTATTTAAAATGGAATATGAATTAAATAGAAGAAACGGAATAAATCTAAGTGACGAACAAAATTTAGGAGAGAACTTAAATTTTTTTGATATATTAAGTTTGGCATAGGGATACTCCATATCCTCAAAAGTCATTAATTGCTCTTTATTTTTTATCATTTAATTATGTTCCTTTTATTAACTACCCAAACTATGTGTACCCCTAACCCGTGTATATCAATAATACTTGTATTTTATCCGCCATACACATTCGAAACAAAACTCTGGCAGAAATTGTAATTTGAAAAATGGTTTTTTTCATTGTGCAATAAGGACCAATAATAGTGTGTTTTACATTGTTTTCATCTGGCCCCCATATAAGTACCATATTCATTTGTGTAACTTAAAATCATATTAATACCAGAAAAAATGCACACAAATATTTAGAGGTTCAGTTTTTCATTAAAAGACATCAAATATAAGTTGAGTTGAAAAATCTTACCTCAACTCTATCCCAATAACGAGTTGGATTGGGAAAACATCATTTATCAAGCCCATTTTGGTGGAACTAAATCTTTTTTTGACGCTTCTATCTGAAGCTTGACCTAAATATTTTCATTTCCTCTGACTTTTTACTATTCGTTCCTCGCAGATTCCTTTCTCTTCTTCGCCGATGAACTTTATGAAGCTATAACTCATCTAGCTACACCAATGTTCCTCATATCATTTACCGGCAACCTAGGTAATGTTTGCTTTCCTTTTCTTAATCCAAATTCTATGGAGTAAAACCCATAAATGGTACTAAGGACACCATCTGGATCTCGATCCATGAAAAGGGAACTCTAATTGATTGTTTTCTTCGGTTCTCTTGTCTCATTGCACTGCTTCACTATTGAAGTCAACCAAGTATTACTCTCTATAGATCCGCATATCTAGCAATCAGGTATCAATACCTACTTTTGATACCTTTTAAATATGTAAACAAAATCTAAGATGACAAAGAAAAATAGTTCAATCACATAAATCTTTTATCATATTAGACATCTTAAACCGTCGGTCAAATTCAGAAAAATGAGAAAAAGATTTGACTGGAGGCTTCTCTTGCCTTTTTTATTGCGTGCTCTATTACTGTTTTCTGAGGTGCATGATACTTAACAAACTGAATCTAATTCAGGCTATTGAAAAGCAAATATAGCTACAACATAGATAATTAGTAATGTCTATTAGTCTATAAACTAGTAACCTAAATTCGAGATTTGCTTACACATGGTACTTAATTTCAAACTTAGCCTGAAAAGGGAAGAAACAAACAATTTTGTGGTATCTAAATTGTGAATCTATTGTTATTCAAATCAATTTCATTCACACTTTTATACCTAATTAGCTGAAATGGATGGAAAATCGGTGCACGAGTTTTTGGTTGAAATGTCTATTCGGACATTTCATTGAGTTGTAAATTTATTGTATGATTGGTTGAAATGTCTGTTTCCATGCATTTAATGCTTCAGAAATATGTAATGAAATTATGATTGACATAAAACTAACGCCGGTTGTCAACTTAATAATGACCACTTATTTTCCAAACCATATTAGATTCCTCTCTACAGTTCATCCTTCCCTACAACGAACTGCTTTTTTGATGTTGATCCTCCTTTCTTACATATCCTCATCAAAAAACTTTTTTGATGAAGATATCAATGTTGGGAAGGAGGAACAATGTAAAAAAAATAGTTCATTGTAGGGAAGAATGAAGTGTAAAGAGGAAGCTTATATTGATTTTAAAATGAATGGTCATCATTGTGTTGACAGTTAAGTTACTTCTAGGTCAATGAAAATATTATAAGGTGTTGAGCTAGATGGATTTGTGTTGTGTAGGTTATATGGAGTAACTTTGGAATAGGACCTTCTAGATTATCTTGTTTTAGGGTAACTGTGATTAGCAGTATAAGTGGCTTTCTTCCGTTGTCTAATAATATATTTATATAAAACAGAACCTTAGGCCCGCCTATGTGGTGCCACCAGAAACAAGAATTCCCTTTTAAATTTATTTATTTCCAAAACTAGCTTTTCCTTTTCATGAAAAGTTGTAACTTTTATCAAAAGTTGAGACTTTTATGAAAAATTGTGACTTTTATGAAAAGTTTTGACTTTTATGAAAAGTTGAAACTTTTTTGAAGAGTTGTGACATTTCTGATAAGACACAACAAATATTTGTTCCATCAGCACATAATTGAGGTTTTCTCTTAAGAAAGAGATGGGGTTGTCACGACCGAGGGTTACCCCCTAGACGTAACATGGCGTAGTTGACCCCAACGGGGTTGCATACAAGCCCTTAGCATAATCATACACATAATGTCATAAGAAATAATGCGGAGAATTAAAACTTTTCAAACAAAAGTCATACTTCAAATATCATCAATAAAGAGTTGTGAATTACTAGACTTGTCTAATTGAAACCATCTAAACTTAAGAGTACGAAATTAGGGACTCAAGCCTTCTACATCGATGAAAGTCATAAGAAAATAAAGTACGTCTAAAACTAGAACTGAAATAACAATCTGGTCCTCGAAGTGGAGGACTCACCAAATCATAGGGAATAGTCGACCCGAGCTTTACTTTGAAGAAGGAAGTAATGATTCAACGTCCGAAACCTACACTCATAGTATGTATAAAAGAAGGGGTTAGCACAAATATGTACTAAGTATGGAACATATAATAAAACATTTAAACATGCTAAATATGACATTTTTATTTGAAGTATGCATTTATCAAGTTTGGGAAGCCAGTAAGCATTTTCAAACAAAAAAGACAAGCTATAGTCACAATACACCCATAACATAATAGTATCAATACATTAACACCCTCTAAAAACACTTGTGCAGTGTATGGTTAGCATCCCATAATACCAACCTTACTAACCATTCCTTTGAAGCCACATGTACGTACCAATGCGTGTAACTATCTTTGCAGGTGATTTTTCAGTAGTGGAATGAGCGTATAGATCTCATGTGGTAACCATCTTGGGTATTACACATGGTAGACTTGATTGCGTTGGATACGATAGATTTTGATGTGATATTACCCATGGATTGGTTCTATCTTTATAATGCGGTCTTGGATTGCTTTCAAATAATATCACTTTGAGCATTTATGCCATCCCTCCAATTGTGTGGACGGTTGCCGATAGCCATATGTCGAGGGGTGTAATATAATTTTTCATAGTACGGGGGTTGAAAGGAAGAATTGTATATCTTATCATGCTTATGTTTGGGATACCACTAGCAAAACTTCTTCTAATAGGCAGTTTTAATTTTTAGAAAGTTCTTTTATGTGTTTCATTCCGTTCTACCTGGTCTTTCTCTTGATAGAGACATTGGCTTCATGAGCATTGATGTTGAACTAGGCACACGACTAGTTTCTATATTTTCGTATGAGATGGATCCAATAGAGTCGATTTACCTTAAAGAGAAGTCGTAGGACCATGTGAGTAAGGGGTTTGTTAGGCATAGAGCTCCCGTTTGGATGCTCATGTTCAGTTTATGAAGAAAAGGATTGTATGTTGCATATGTTAATTCACTATAGGTAGTTGAACAAGGTGACCATAAAATATAGGTATCTGATAGCATGTATTGTAATTGTTTGACCATTTAGAGGGTGCATGGATGTTCTCTAATATAGATTTGATATTGGACTACCTCAAGTTGATGATTAGGGTGGTGGACTTCCAAAGACTACTATTAGGACACGATACGACTACTACGAATTCATATTCATGTCTTTCTAGTTGAAAAATACCCAAACATCATTCAAAGAGTTCATAAACATGTGGTTCAAACGTATTTGAGTCCTTTGTGATAATTTTCATCGATAAAATTCTAATCTACTCCAGAAGAAGGGAACATATGAGCAACATCTTAGGATTGTGAACCACACAATACGAGATGAGCAGTTGTATGCCAAATTCACAAAGTGTAAATTTTTTCTTGAGTGTGTGGCATTCTTAGAGAACACGTTGATAAAAAATAAAATTTGTGGATAAAAAAATATAAATTCAATACGTGATTGGTCCTAGCCTACTTCTCCTACAGAGGTTTAGAGTTTTATTGGTTTAGAAGGATGCTACACAACAGTTTGTGAATGTATTTTCTTCGAGTGTAGTATCTTTGACTATATTGACTCGTAACAATGTCTAATTTCAGTGGTCTAATGAGTGTCATGAGGTGAGATTTCTAAAGTTCGCGACCTTGATTACTTCACCTTTGATTTGAACACTACTTGTTGAACTTTATGGATTTATAGTCTACTATGATGCTTTTTGTGTTAGAATGGGTTGTCTGTTAATGAAACATGTAAGAGTTGTTATACATTTTTCTAGAAAGTTGAAGATTCATGAGAGGAATTATCCCACTTCTAACTTGGAGTTAGTAGCGTTAGTCTTCGCGTTGATTATTCGGAGGCACTACTTGTATGCTGTTCTCTGTGAGGTTTTCAACAATCAGCTTACTCTTTAGTTCATTTTTAGTAAGAATGACCTTAATGTGAGACATCCTAGGTTGTTGTAGTTCCTAAATGACTATGATGTGACAATACATTATCACCTGAGCAAGAGCAATGTTGTAGCAGATCCCTTTAACCAGAAAGTAGTGTGGGGATTTTAGCTTTCTTAGACGTGGAAGAGAGAATTTTTTCTTAGGACATCCTATCCGTAGACAATCAGATGATTCATCTTTATATTTCTCATCCGACAAAATGATCGTGTATGTGGAGGTTATGTCTTCTTTGATGGACCAAATTCGGGAAAAATAGTTTTAGGATATGAGGTTGAGATTGATTCGAGATAGATTTCTTAGCAGGGAAGTTAAGAAGTCGGGCTTGGATTCATAGGGTGTTTTGAGGATTGGTGGTCATATCTATATTTCTATAGTTGGAGATTTTGTTTAGTTTATTTTGTCAGAGTCCCGTTGTTTTAGATATACTATTTTCATCCTGGTGCGATGAAAATGTATTATGATCTAATGCACTACTATTGGTGGTGTGAGAATAAGAGGAACATGCGACATTTGCGGCTAGATACTTGAACTATCAGGGGGTGAACTTACCAATAGAGGAAAGGTTGTTTGACCCAACAGTTACCCATTTTGGAGTGGATGTCAGAGCCAATAGCTATGGACTTTATGGTAGGATTTCCGCGTACTTTTTGGAGATTTATGGCTATTTGGGTCAATAATAAATTAATTGAACAAGTCTTCTAACTTTTTTTGTTCAGGCTACCTATAGTTTATGCAGATTAGCGTAGATTTACATTTGGGAGATTTTTTGTTTGCTTGGGTGTCGATATCCAACATTTCATTACATGGTACTTAGTTCAATTCATGTTTTTGGAGGTCTTTTTATAGGGAGTTGAGTACTAGAATTGAGCTTAACACAACTTTCCATCCAAAGACAATGGTTAGTTAAAGAGGACTATTCACGTCTTGGAGGACATGTTTTAGGCATGTGTTATTTATTGTAGAGGTTAGTGGGACCAGTTCTTCGCTTTCGAGGGGTACATGTATAATATAACTACTATTTGAGTAGTCAAATGGATCAATTCTAATAGTTCTATTATAGTAGATGTTGATCTTTGGTAGGCTGGTTTGATACTTTTGAAGTTAAGTCATCGGGCACCGACTCGTTGCGAAAATCTATGGGTAGTGTTAATGTGATTCAGGAGCCACTCTACCCTACCCAAAGTAGGTAGAAGAGATATGCTGATTAGATAGTTCATTGGGAACTAAGTATTTCTTCAAGTGATTTCCGTGAAGGGTGCGATGAGATTTGGGAGGATGGGAAAGCTTAGAGATAACTTTATGGTCCCTTTTATGATTTTGAGATGGATTTGAGAGATGTCCTATGAGTTAGCCTTACCCCATCTCTTTCTAATGTTAACCTTTTGTTTCATATCACTATGTTATGACGGCATGTTGCCGATAAGTTTCACACACTTTACTCGGATACTATTTAGCCCTAACAAGTGGTATCATAGACGTGGTTCAACGATGGAACCATGTTAGAGATGGGGTTCATTTATGCAGGTGTAGTTCTAGCTGCAACCCATTTGACAATAATGATGATCTTTGTTGGAGAAATTGTTTCAAAGAGGCTCTCTGTGTCGAGACGTAGATTTGATGGAGGAGATTTTGGAGAGGAGACGCAAGATCCTAAAGAATATGTGATGAAGGTGAACAAATTTATTTTGTCAGAAATTCAGGCCAAGGAAGAGATTTGTTAGGGTTTATTTCTCTGATTACCATAAATAGGTTTTCCTTTTAGTAAAAAGTTTTAATATTTTGACTAGTCCTTTTCTTGTAGGAAAGGGTTTAGGATTCTATAAATATAGGCTTGTTCCTTCTAACTTAATTAGCATTCATAAAGTAGTCCGAGGGTTTTGAGAGTTTTGGTGATGGGGGAGAATTTGTGAACCTCGTTGTATTTCGAGAGAATTGGTTGAGGTAATTTTTCTCTATATTTTTTACTCTCATATTAATAGTATATTGCTCATTTACTTTGTGGACGTAGGTCGATTCTGAACCATGTTAAATCTGTCTCTTTTTGTGTGTTTCTCATTTTTCTTCTCACTTGTGGTCTTTCAAGGGTTGCTTTGCTAGCTTCCATATTACACTTGCTTATTTCTATCCTAACAGGTTTGAGCTATTAGACGAGAAGTTTTTGAATGTTAGGCTAATATTTGACTTCGGTCAACATTCTTGATATATGTTCTTGAATGAGAATTACATCAGAATGATTAACTTCAAAATTCAGAGTTTAGTCTAAACGACTTTTTGTTCTAATCGCAAGGTGCTCAAGTTGAGTTTGTGATGATATTGCATTTTCTTGTTTGGTAAGTTTGTGTAAGTGTTGAGTAGGGTAAATATTTTAGTGAGAAGACCTCCATTGGATGTGTAGTCAATTTTGTTAAGTTTGAAATATCAATTTTGTGGGGTAGCATAGTTTGTTTGTGTACAAGGGCTTCTGAACAAATCTTGAACCCCCACCAGTGCATTTTCTTTACCTTAAAGTACAGCAGATGTAGTCTTTGCTGGTGCATTGTGCACTGCACTCCGCTTCGCGCACCAAATCCCGCGTACGCGTAGACCAAATTTATTTGCAGTGCTAAATATATTAGCCCCATTTTCCTCTTATAACTTCTGCAACCACTCTTGAATCCTTCTTTGCAAGCACTAAAATAACTGTAGAATCGCTAAATTCTACTAGGCTTGCTAAGATCCTCATTTTCAATCAACTTCAAAGAAACTGAAGTATTTGAATTTGTCCTTATGATTTCATTAAAACAATTTAACAATAACTTGAATTGATCAGAGATATGTCCGTCGATTATTATAATTGCCTTCATTTCCCCTTTTATATTTAAAAAGCCTCATACTTGTGCCTATGTGTGACTAAATCATTAGCAGGAAATCAAACCCACAGTGTTCCTCACGTTTGTTTTGTAGAAACATAGATAGAGATCAAACTTAATCATGTTTTAGATATATAGGATTAATGGAGATCATTTTGATAAGATTAGAGTCTCTTAGAATGTGTTTACACATGAGTGATTGTGTGTGAGGCAGATGAGAAAGATAAGATACAAAGGCTATATATTATACACAGTGGATACAATCCAAAATCAGATCTCCATTCTTCAACTCCATATATAGTTTCATTTCTATCTCATTTTGAATATCCAACAGTGTTGGATTTTCATTAGCGGTAAATCCAACTCCTCTCGTTCAAATTGTTTTGAAACAAAATAAACCAAATCATTATATGTAGTGTAATCCTTGAGAAGAATTTCATCAATTTTATATCCATTGTATATAATTTCTAAAATCAAGTTTCAGAATGTGTCAACCACACAGTGATATTTCATTTTCAATCTCAGATATAGTGATTTTGAAAAATTGAACAATACACTATTTAAAATGGAATATGAATTAAATAGAAGAAACGGAATAAATCTAAGTGACGAACAAAATTTAGGAGAGAATTTAAATTTTTTTGATATATTAATTTTGGCATAGGGATACTCCATATCCTCAAAAGTCGTTAATTACTCTTTATTTTTTGTCATTTAATTATGTTCCTTTTATTAGCTACCCAAACTATGTGTACCCCTAACCCGTGTATATCAATAATACTTGTATTTTATCCGTTATACACATTCGAAACAAAACTCTGGCAGAAATTGTAATTTGAAAAATGTTTTTTTTCATTGTGTAATAAGGATCAATAATAGTGTGTTTTACATTGTTTTCATCTGGCCCCCATATAAGTACCATATTTATTTGTGTAACTTAAAATCATATTAATACCAAAAAATTGCACACAAGTATTTAGATGTTCAGTTTTTCATTAAAAGACATCAAATATAAGTTGATTTGAAAAATCTTACCTCAACCCTATCCCAATAACGAGTTGGGTTGGGAAAACATCATTTATCAAGCTCATTTTGGTGGAACTAAATCCTTTTTTTACACGTCTCTCTGAAGCTTGACCTAAATATTTTCATTTCCTCTGACTTTTTACTACTCGTTCCTCGCAGATTCCTTTCTCTTCTTCGCCGATGAACTTTATGAAGTTATAACTCATCTAGCTACACCAATGTTCCTCTCATCATTTACCGGCAACCTAGGTAATGTTAGCTTTCCTTTGCTTAATCCAAATTCTATGTAGTAAAACCCATAAACGGTACTAAGGCCACCATCTGGATCTCGATCCATGAAAAGGGAACTCTAATTGATTGTTTTCTTCGGTTCTCTTGTCTCATTGCACTGCTTCACTATTGAAGTCAACCAAGTATTACTCTCTATAGATCCGCATATCTAGCAATCAGGTATCAATATCTACTTTTAATACCTTTTAAATATGTAAACAAAATCTAAGAGGACAAAGAAAAATAGTTCAATCACATAAATCTTTTATCATATTAGACATCTTAAACCGTCGGTCAAATTCAGAAAAATGAGAAACAGATTTAACTGGAGGCTTCTCTTGCCTTTTTTGTTGCGTGCTCTATTATTGTTTTATGAGGTGCATGATACTTATCAAACCGAATCTAATTCAGGTTATTGAAAATCAAATATAGCTAACAACATAGATAATTAGTAATGTCTATTAGTCTATAAACTAGTAACCTAAATTCGAGATTTGCTTACACATGGTACTTAATTTCAAACTTAGCCTGAAAAGGGAAGAAAAAAACAATTATGTGGTATCTAAATTGTGAATCTATTGTTATTCAAGTCAATTTCATTCACACTTTTATACCTAATTAGCTGAAATGGATGGAAAATCAGTACACGAGATTTTGGTTGAAATGTCTATTCGGCCATTTCATTTAGTTGTAAATTTATTGTATGATTGGTTGAAATGTCTGTTTCCATGCATTTAATGCTTCAGAAATATGTAATGAAATTATGATTGACCTAAAACTAACGCCGGTTGTCAACTTAATGATGACCACTTATTTTCCAAACCATATTAGATTCCTCTCTACAGTTCATCCTTCCCTACAACGAACTGCTTTTTTGATGTTGATCCTCCTTTCTTACATATCCTCATCAAAGAACTTTTTTGATGAAGATATCAATGTTGGGAAGGAGGAACAATGTAAAAAAAATAGTTCATTGTAGGGAAGAATGAAAAGAGGAAGCTTATATAGATTTTAAAATGAATGGTCATCATTGTGTTGACTGTTAAGTTACTTCTTGGTCAATGAAAATATTATAAGGTGTTGAGCTAGATGGATTTGTGTTGAACTTTTTAGTATAAATCATAGTGATTCATGTATATGTTGCAACTTCTTTGAAGAATTGTGACTTTTATGAAGAGTTGTGACTTCTTTGAAGAGTTGTGACTTTTATGAAGAGTTGTGACTTTTTTGAAGAGTTGTGACTTTTATGAAGGGTTGTTACTTTTATGAAAAAATAGGACTCTTATGAAAGGTTGTGACCTTTCTGAAGGTTTGTAACTTTTCCAAAGAGTTGTGACATTTCTGATAAGACACAACAAATATTTGTTCATACTACCCTATTTTGTCTATAAATATTGGAATTTATTGCCACTGTAATTTGTTGGTTGTTTTTTCCACTATAGGGTAGTCAAATTCAAATACATTAATTGAGTTTTTATGAAGTTTGTTTCATTCTTAAAAGTTTTCATGGAGCTTAATCTTTATTATAAGTCATAGTGATTCATCTAACTATGGTAAAAAAAAAAATTCCTATTTTGGTGACTTTTTTAAAATATGTTAAAGTGTCAGCAAGGATGATTGAAAATCAATCTTCTCTTTTGTCCCTTTCTACAGGCCTCTTCATATAAACAAAGCAAATTGATTTAAATTGCAATGCGACATTACGACTCTTGGACCTCATAGTGTACAACTCATAACGCTATTGAAATGGTTGAATTCATTACATTTTGTTCTTAATTAAACAAATCTCTTATTTCTTTCATTATTATTTGTATTTTTTCTTTTAATTCAAATACATTAATTATACTTCGTATAAAGTGTTTCATTTCTCGATATTTTCTTCCTCCCGTTTTATGAAGCTGAACTTTTTAGTATAAATCATAGTGATTCATGTATATGTTGCAACTTCTTTTTTGCTATTTTGGTGAATTTTTTTTTTGAATTATCTTAATAATATCAATGTGGAAGACTGAAAATTTATCTTCTCTTTTGTCCCCTTTTATAGGGTTTCTTCATGTACTTTTAGGAAAAATTATTTGTGGATTGTGCTATATTTGATAGCACACAATAATAAATATTTGATAACTAATGCGGAATCAACGATGAAGTTTGTTACAAGAACCAAAATGATTGCTCTCTTGCTTGCCACAGTTAGTATATTATTTTTATTGTTTTTTCCTAGGTACAAACATTTTGTATGTCATTGCACTATTGCTAGAATATTTGTATAGAGACAACTTGTCCGCATCTTTTATTGCAAGTTAACTAATTTGTAAAACTTCTTCTTCTCTTCTATTTTCAGCATAATAAGAGATCAAGTTTTCGTGAAACTAACAAATCTCCAAATACACTACAACAAAAATATTTTCTATCGGCAATAAATATACACATTCGCAAAAAGTGCTACAACCTTTAACGACATTAATTAATTATCATTGAATTCAATGTTGTTACAGACATTAGGGACATTTATACAAGTACAAATTGCCTCTGAAAATACATATTTAATGATAATTAAGCTATTACTTATCATTAAAGATCATTTTTTGTAGTTATAACTCATTCTTTTGATATTTTTTTTTAATTTTTGATAAAGAAGTAATAACTCTTTCTGGCTTCTTTCAATTAAATTTGTGAACTATAAACTTGAATAATACCCGAAAGACTATCTTTTTGAAAATTATATTAAGCACATGCATTTTTCTTCTTGATTGTTATGAAAGTGAGGCCGACTTGATTATTATTTTTGGATATTTGCGTGTTCAAGTGCTCACAAAATCATGTTGTGAGATTTTAATATGTTATGTGTCAAAATTTTATTTAGTATATCCCGTTGTGAATATTCAGATGTTACCTACTACATGGTTGATAATTGCATTAATGTTTTGTAACTGCATACTATAACTATAACAATAACTATGTTTTATTCCAAATAAGTTGGGGCCGGTGATATGAAACCTTAAAAATAGTAATGACTATCTTGAGACATTGCCAAAAAACATTTATGATAATAACAATTTTAGGGTCATTTTTAGCATGTACTTGATATGCCATACAATAATAAAAAAAGAGATTGATTAAGGCTCATAAAAAATGAGTCAAAGATCGTCCATATTGAATTTAATTAATTATGATCTTGTATGGACGTGATGTTCCACTTTACTTGGTAGTGTTGTTTTTCAATTTTTTCTGGTCTCTTTTTTAACTTCTAATGTTGTTCTTTATGACTTCTTAGAATTTATAATTTTTCATTACATCTTACCAACTATTTCGAGAGAGATTTTCTTAGAATTCTTACTAATATTTAAATTTATCTATGAATCATAATTTTAGTATGACAATTTTTTTTAAAAACAAATATAGCACTATAAGATTTCGGAGAAACAATTTGCCTCAAGATAAAATGTTTTTGCCTATTATGTTTCGAGAATACAAATATTACCTAATGATAATATGTAAGCCTATTAAAATATTTCATTCCCATGCGAAGCACGGGTAATTTGCCTATTTTTTTATAATCGTGAAAATGTCATCACTCCATCATCAATTCGATAATTTCATGGGTTCATTTCTTGGTAATCTTTCTATTTGAAAAACAAAATTCCATTTAAAGGATTTGTACTTTTCCATTCTATATAATAGTAACAATATTTTGTATCATTTTGAATATCCATTCATTTCTTTCCTCCCTATACCCTAATTGTGGAATTATATTGTGTATGTTGTTGACTTGTTGTAGTTATTTATTTTGGATGTGAAAAGATAGATGATTGCGTTGAACTAAGTATTAAATTCACAACAAACTTTTCTAGGTTATAAATAAAAAGTTTAAAATAATTCTTTATTTAAAGGAAACCTTACACATATCAATTAGGTAGTACTATAATTCATAGTTCTTTCTACAATTTAAGCAAACCTTTCTGTGTTTAAGGGCTTTGGTCTGACCCGCCAGATTTTTTTAGCATCATCATATGATGTTTTTTCATTAATGATTAGAGTTTTAGGAGTTTCATCTTGTGCAAATTTGTGTTATTAATTCATAACCAATCCTATTGAACCCCACATAGCATTCTCCTATTTTTTCCTCCTCCTCCTTTACTTTTTCATTTCATTCATAGACATAGTACGGTATAGGATTTCTTCTTCAACTCTACTGACTCCATTATTTTGACTTATCCACATTGAACTTCTTGTTCTTAGTGAATGGTAATTTAAAACAAAATTGGTATATCACGAGGAGAATATCTTGAACTAGAGGGATTTTTGTGCAGATTTAAGGTGAATTTAGTTGAATTTTCGAAGAAACAAAATCAATTTTTAATATGAATAATTGAAATTGTCCAACACGTTTTTCTGAACAACCAACTTGTATTCATGAATTGAAAGATTTACTTGCATTCATACATTCAGAAATCAAGAACGGCAGCAACGATGTTTTTACATATCACAAGTGCGCTGAGTGAAGAAGATGAAATCAAATGCCCAAAACTCCCTTGTTTTTTTCTGTTTCTATACCCTTTTTTTTTTGTTTTTCATGGTATCTAATGCTCTCTACCCATATTTGGAAAGCGAGTGTATCTGAATGTTTATATTTGAATGAACTTCCTCTATTTGAATGCTTTTATCTAAAGTATTTAAGTGTTGATCAAGGAATCTGGTGAATATTTATGTTGTAGCTAGATTGTACACATAATGTTTTTGGTTTGAGATTTGAATTTATGGTGATGGTTGAGTGATTTTTCAGATATATTTTATATTTCAGCTTAACCTTAGATTGTACACATAACATTTCTTGTTTGAGATATGAATTTATGGTGATGGTTGAGTGAATTTTTTGGTGATGATAAAAATGTTTCTCAAAAAATAATATAAGTGATATATACATGATGCATATATAGAATTAAAAAAATTTGAATATACAATGGTTCGAAACGACAAACCCTAAAATTAGTGTATCCAACAAGTTGTGAAAGTGTGGATACATCTTCGTCGAACAAAAGATACCGTGTATCAAACTAAATTATTTGAACTAAGTGAACTCAATGACCAACTAACATAGTTCTAATTCATCTAAAGTAAAGCATGAGCTATGAAACGAAATCATTAAAAGATTTACAAATAGTATGCACTGATAGCAAAATAATAAATAAAATACTTTACTTTCTTGGGGAGTTTCTCTAAGTGACATCCATCACTAAGAGTTTCGTGATGATACAACGTCTTAACAATGTTGCCAGAACCACCCTATACTTTGCCGGGATATAGGAGGCAACTTAATATCCCGACCCGGATTCTGGAATCCGGATCGCAACCGGCGTCGTTGACCTCTCAGAGGTCGCAGACAAGCCTCATCTTGCATTCATCACATTTATCTAGTTAAATTTGCAGAAAATTTAAAACTTTTTATATGTATGAAGTATACATAGACTTCATATAATTATTAACTAGATACATCATATACTAAGCTCAACATAAAAGAACAACCATCTAACATAAAGAATCAATTCGAAACTGAAGATGAATATATCATAAATAGTTTGCCAAACACGGCCTTATTACAAAACTTCGAAATAAAGGAACGAAAGAAACGCTAGGGACAACATCAACTAGCTATGTCTAAAACTAAGGCTAGACTAAATCTGTAGCATCCTCGAAATCATGAGGACCTACTAATTGGTTTGGAGAAACGCTGAAGTCCAAACCGCTGCAAGTGTCGTCAATCTGTCCTCAGACCTGCACCTATAAAAATAGTAAATAGTAGGGGGTTAGTACACCACTTGTACTAAGTATGGGTGTATGCACACATACACATAAAGCTATGCATGATCAAGGACAACTCTTCCTAAGCAACATGCCATTTCTGGAAAGTCTAGTCATTAGACTTTCCTAATTCGTTAGTTGTGAATTGTGGTATGAATATGATGTATTTTAATGCATTCAAAGCACACAATTCATTTTCTATATGATTACAAGACATTAGTATCATCAACATAATTTTAGAACAACTCGAGCGAAGATTTGAGATTTTGATCCTCTTAGGCCGAGAGCTCCTCTTTGTACACTTAGATTATTTTTCAGTCTTTTTCTTCTTCTTGTTGTGTAGTTCTATAACTCCTTTAGTCCTATGTTTTACTTACAAGTGCAATGATTCATTGTAGTCCCATACCCACAATGAATCAAGTAAGTAATTCAAGAGATTAAGAAATTTGACTTAACTACAATTTGGGGCATGAATATATTTATAAGTCAATACTTATTGACTATACTCATTCTTTAGTTGATTGCATAATGTGCATAGTTCTTGGGGCATATCATTAAAACTTATATTCTTGCTTACTTTGGGCATGAATTCTTTATAAGCCAATTTTTCTTGGCTAAATACATTAGTTGATCAATTTGGATAAGTATATTTGAATTCATTATTGGCTATGATCATTTTCATAATAAAAGAAGTCATTACAAGCCAATTTTATTTGGCTAACATCTTTTGTCAATTATATAAAGTCATCATAAGCCAATTTATTTGGCTTTATCATTTTCATAACATGAGGATTCATTATTGGCTATGCCCTTTACTTATTGTAAACTTTATTAGACACGATTTGACTATCCTTACAACAAGTTATTCATTACATCAAGTATTCATTACATTTCATAAGTCATTCACTATTGATTATGCCATTGATTTCATTACTTTCATGTTTTATATATTATACATTTCATATACACGAGACCTTGGAATCGTTGATATAGCATTAAGACATCTCAAGTGAGGGCCCAACATATGGGACCTCAACCCGAGGGCCTTCTTTAGCAAACACAGAGTCTACTTCATTCGTTCATTCGTACTTCACATTATTCATTTCATTCATTCGTATGCTGATGTAAATACCAGCCATACCTAGGATAAAGTTTAAGACTCTCATCGGGATCATGAAGTGCAATGACCAAGAATGACCTAATGCCATTACTTGAATCTGATTTCACCTCCTGATTGTCTGGCACAAACACCTTCGGTATCGTTCATTTCTTTATCTTTCATACTTTGAGGAACTTCAACTTTAACCTACATAGATCATGTGAGCTCATGAAATCCGGTGTCTTCCCCACACCGAAAAGAGGTGGAGTCACTGGCCAAGGTGAAACCAAAACATGCTAGCGTATATAGGGAAATGAACCCTGCTAGATCCCTATATTGGCAGTATAGGTTCAAAGACTAGGAGATATAAGGAGACCCATACCTGGCATGCCGGACAGTCTCATCTCATGAGAGTTATGTGAACCTCCGCCCTTCCCAAAGGAAGGCATCACCGCTCATAGCTAGCCTATCGGTGCTCAGTATAAAGTTCCATTACATTCAACTCATACATCATGGAAGCTGGATTCTAGCATGAGGACATCATAGTTCATTAGATGATTTCTCATCTCATCATTAGTATTAAGTGTGAATTGTCCTTACACTTACATATAGAGTATGATTGAGACATTTACTCTTTTGATGACTTGTCATCCTTACTTTACATTGATGAAATGTGAATTATCCTTACATATCATCCTTACTTTACATTGATGAATGTGAATTGTCCTTACATATCATCCATACTTTAAATTGATGAATGTGAATTGTCCTTACATATCATCCTTTGGTGTTAATGAGACTGGTCTCACACATTCTAACACCTTCATACGTGAGTATTCTTTTAACATAGTAGCTTAGGTGTAAGTGAGACTTGTCTCACTTCCTTTAACACCCCATTCTGGTCACTTACTTAATTTAGACCCCTTTAATTATGTTATAACTCACGTAACTTACTTACTTTAGTGTAGTAGATTCATATCATCATTTATGGACGATAAGCACTTCATTCAATGAGTTTTATGAGTTCATATGTCATTCTTTTAGAGCATGTTGGGAGTTTTCCCAATGAATGGCATGCTCTTGGTTATGGATTCATTGAATTACTTAGATGTGCTTATTCATTTGGCATTCCAGCATTTTAGTCATATAAGATAATATAGGGTATGTTGGGACTTGTCCCATTGATTGACATACCCTTAGTATGGATTCCTTTTGTTCTGTTGGTCATGCTTTATTTGACATTACATTATATTGGGCATATAAGATTGGTGTAAATTTAGTATTGGCCTAGAAAATTTGGAAATGACTTCATAGCCAATTTATTGGCACAAGCCAAACATTCATTCAAATATAGTTTCATGAGATTCTCATTAGCCAATTTTCCATCATTATTTAAAAGCAATAATGTAAGCCAATTCCATTCAACTTTTGGGCAAGACATTGTTAGCCATTTTATTGGCATACGATTAGTATTGGCATAAACAATTGGGCATAGATTTCATAACCATCTTTGTTGGCATAAGCCAATTTTACATTCGTTCATGTTTAGTTTGGTATATATACATATATTGTTCATTAGCCAATCTTTCAATTATTTAAAGATTACATTATAGACAATCCCATTTAAATTTTGAACAATGTACTATTAGTCATTCTATTGGCATAAGCCAAACATTCACTCAAATTATGATTTCACGGAGATCTTTTTAGCCAACCTTATAACATAACTTTAGGCATAACGTTTTTAAACATCTTGGACAGCATCATATTAGAATTGATGAATATATTATCTTCATAACGTCATATTAACAGCAAGCATTCACAACAGACCGTAACATCTTCATACATAACATTTTCGGACATATCTTTAACATAGTATCATTCTTTTAATTCACGTAATAACACTTAGCATAAAACAAGTCCAATTAATAGGTTCATTCAATCATTATTTAATCCAAAACCATAAACATTAAGATCAGCCAGCACCACATACCAACAACATGATTTCTAACCTATTCAACATTGAAATCGTAACAAGGATACTAGGGAAAGGAGTTCGACGAGAACTGGAACAACCCTAGTTTCAAGATCTTTGAATCGTTCGAAGGAAAATACTCTTGGAGAAAGAATTCCAGGAGAGAAACCCATACCTTATGTAGAACTTAATCTACGAAGACCACCTTGAACGAAACCTTGAAGAAACCTTGAAATCGCCCTAGAGAAATCGATAAATTTTCTGTTTTTCTTTCGTTCGCTGCTTGCTGTTTTTGTGTCGCCTTTTCTATGAGTTTGAACGTGATTTTTATGTTTAAGAACTGATCTTGAATTATAAAACTTAGGTTTAATAAGTTAATTTAATAAACTAATTAACCAATTACCAAAAAGCCCCTCCTAAGTTGACTAAATATAGGAGAACATAACACCTAGTCAAATCTGGAAATTGGTATTGACTATGGTTTTGGTCAACATTTTGACTTTATATTAATTAATTAAATCCTTAATTTAATTAATTTAGGGACCTAGGGTAAGTACTAAAGTACCCCTAAGTCATTGGAACCAAAATTAACCCTTTTGGACCATCCTAGGTTAAGTACTAGGATGTTTCTTGAGTTGTACTACGTTAATGTAAGAATTTCGTTTTGATCATTTAAACTAATTGATTAAATTTCTAATTTAATTAATTAGGTGACCTAAGGTAATTACTAAAGTACCCTTAAGTCGTTAGGACCATAACCAATCCTTTGAACCATCCTAGGTTAGGTACTAGGTTGTCTTTTTCTTGTTTTAACCGAAATCTGGAAATTTCTTTCTGATTTCGGTTTTGCCCCTTTAAATTAATTAATTAAGTTGCTAAATTAATTAATTAAGTATCCTAGGGTAATTAATAAAGTACCCTTAAGTCGTTAGGATCTTAACTAACTCTTTGGACCATCCTAGGTTAGGTACTAGGTTGTCCCTTTCTTGTCTTAACCGAATCTGAAAAACGTCCTTTTTAGCCCTTTTAAATTAATTAATTAATTTGCTAAATTAATTAATTAGGTAACCTAGGGGAATTACTAAAGTACCTATAAGTTGTTAGGACCATAACTAACCTTTTGGACCATCCTAGGTTAGGTACTAGGTTGTCTTTTTAACTAGTACTAGGTTAGTGTCAACCCGGTTTTGGTCCTAGGTTGTCGGGTGCACTGATTATTTTATTTCGTTTGGTGCTAGGTTAGTTATCTATTTAGGGCAGTAGGTTAGAGTCTAGAATTAGTTAGGAAGTTATTCCCCACATGGAGGAGTCCCTTGTACACGTTTTTCCCCCTAACTACTCTAACCGAATTCGGTTAGGGTGGTCCCCTCCTTTGGCAGCTTCTTCACATGTCTTGCACATGTGCTTGCACATGGGTTGGTTGTACTTTCCTAACTAACTATTATTTATGATTCCTTTGGGAATGTTTACTTATTGTCCCAAGGATCCTCACTATGTCCTTGGACACTGCTTAATTTACATGATCATTTGAAATGGTCATGTGCTATGGTATCTAGGCTTGACACTTGGATGCCTCATACCTCAATGAATACTTGGAAATCTATGTTTTTAGCTTAGGGTCTTTATTGCAGGTACAATTCTTAAACAAGCATCATTAATGTTAGAAAATTGGCTAACACCCCTTTAAGCCAATATTTCTAATATGCCCAATATTTTTGCTTATTTGGGTATTATGTAGAAATTGGCTAATACTCCTTAGCCAATTTTCTATACTATGCCCAATATTTCTCAATATTGGGTATTGGAATGCCTATGTATCCTCAATACGCATTCTTAAAGACCTATTGGACTCTTCACTAGACATGTGATTTTCCGAAATGTTACACTTAACATGTGGATCAATCTAATGGCCTTCTTAAGGATGGTCAGGAATCACCCGAATTACTGTACAATCCTATCTACACTTAAGGTGCAGGCTACGCGGTTTAAGTTATCTTAACTATTATTCAAATCAGTGCTCAATACTATTAGCAAAATATATATATTAATGCGAATTTTGGGCTAAATTCATCTCTTAACTATGAATAAAGCTTAGGTTACATCCTTGTACTATAATAGTTAACAAGAAACATCCTTTTAGTATTTAAAATATAACAAAACTCAATCTTCTGTCTATTTCTGTTAACAAGCTAACATTGATTTTTCAAGAAGTGATTTTCTCTCTCCCAATCCCTATTTTGCCCCTCTCAAATCTTTCTCATCACTCCCATATTCAGCAAAATCAAGAACGTAACTCAATATTTTCTGAACATCACAAAATAATCAAGACCAAGAACAATTTTTTTTCTTCAACAAGAGTTGAAAACAGGGCAGAGGGCTATACACAAGCAAAGCAAAAGAATAATAAATCATCGAAAATTTCTTGTTTTTCTTATTCGAAAAATATAAGCAATTTTCTATTTTTCAAATTAAACATCTTCATTCTTTTAAACACTAGATATTATGGGTTGCAACATAACAACTAATCGGAACCATGTTGCTTCGAAGTTTAAGTGATTGATCGTCCACACCCAACTATGGTATTATCCATATTCAAGAGATTTTTAAGCATTTTTAAATATAATTTACAATGTCTTTAATATTGATTTATGAGTATTACATGAGACTATGTAACTTTTTCAGTTGGCGAGATGAAGAAACAAAAATAAACTAGTGAGGAGCATAGACAAGTAAGAAGAGCCTAACCATTGTGTGATTCAAAAAACTCCCAAAAATGGTTGATCTAGAAGCACAACTCCAAGATTATTAGAAGAATTAGAAGCAGTTGGCGAAGAACTATCCATGGTTAAACAAGATCAACGAAACTGGAAGTTGCAAAGCGAACATAATGAGAAATTGATATACCAGTGGAAGTAGTATTATTATATTATGTTATATTCACTTGAACTTCTTGTATTAAATTCATTATGTATGTTCTTCAAGTTCAATAAAAACATTTTGTATAGTCTAATCAATTTTTTCTTTTCACACCTAGAGCACTTTAAACTACACAAATAACCACTAAACAAGCAAAAAAAAAGGAACAAAATAGTAAGAAAAAAACATAAAACTGCAAAATTGCAGGAAAAAAAAAAGTGATAAAACAGCGGCAAAACAGCAAAAACAAAATGCCCAAATAAAATAGTAGAAAACTGAAAAAGAAGAAAAAAAATCATGAATTTAGTAAAACGGAAATTTTATGTAATAGCAAAGACACAACAAAATAAACAAAAAACATCAAAGTCTAGTGTCATTAAATCATCATAAAGCTAAAACATTTTTCATTAGTTACATGCACAAGAACATAACAAACGAACAAATAAAACTAGTCACATATCATTAGTTTGATACATCAAATATCTAAAAAAAAACAAAAAAAGATCCAAAGCTAAAAATGTATTTTCTTCAATGTTGCAACTTCATAGAGAAAATGAAAAGCTCTGACATTGTTGGATGGCTTGAGATGTACCTCTTCTAACCTTAAATAAGAAATTAAAATATTAAATATGAATAGTTACACAAATAAGCTACAATGAAAATAACTTAAAATATGAATATTTGAATATTCTTACAGGTAGCTTTTCAACATTTTGGCAACTTGTTGCTTCTTTAACCATGATGGAGTCTAGACTATGAAGGTAGTCTGACGGATAAATTTCAAGTAATCTGAGGAGAAACTCCAAGTTCTACTGTTGTGCCAGGTTTACCACATTTTCTACAATCAACTGATTTGTGTTTCCCTTTTAACTTTACCCTTCTAGCCCCTGGCTCATCATCTTCTTTCCTTCGTATTTTTTGTTTCTTTCCTTTCTTCTTATTATTCAAGTAAGAAGGTGGAAATGGTGGAGGATTCGGTGACTTAAGTCATAAATCAGGGCCATTCATGGGCAATATTGAAGCTTCATAAATTTTTAGATACGTATCTACCTTGTAGCAATGATCAACATAGATTAAAACCTCATCATTTTTCAACCAAATCAAGGATATAGTTTGTTTACAAGGAACTGCTGATAATTCCCATTACCTACAGCTACAGGTTTTGTTATATAAGTCAACAATCCAATTATCACCGTCAAAAGGCCCAATTACCTCAAAGTTCCACATGTTCGACCTGTTGGGAATATATTTAGCAGCTTTCTTCATAGTTTTGGCCAACTTCTTTTTAATAGTAGGACAATATCATTCAAGTTCCATTTTTCAGCTTTCTTCCTATCAGAATTATTAATTTTTGTCATGAGTAAGTGCCTAATGGTCTCCAGAAGTTTAACAATTGGTTTATCTCGTGCATCAAGAATAAATTTATTAAAAACCTCAAATTGGTTGTTCAAAGAAATGTTTATGAAGATGCGAGAAATGTGATCTTGACCATTCACTAGACAATTTATCATAAAGCCATGCATAAGCCTCTTTATCTAATTCAAACAAATCAGTCACACAAGCATCAATCCTATCAATAGTTGTTGCTGAAGCTGCCTTCCAAGAGCATTTTTTAAAATCCATTCCAGAATATCGAGCTCTCTTGAAATTTTTATGCAAATGTTGCACACAAAATCTATGAGGAACACTACCCAACACTAAATGAAAAGCTTCAATATCACTTTTTGCTTATCTGACATAAAAGTCCACAAGTATTGCTCTTCAATCTCAAGACCATTCATCATGTAGGTTAAGAACCATTGCCATATTGCCTTATTTTCTTTCTCGTCTATTTTATAAGCTATTGGACAGATATTATTATTTCCATCGAAAGTAACAAATGATAGCAATTAAGCCCCATACATAGTATTCTTCAGCCAACATCCATTGATCCCAATAATCTCTCGACAACCAGCCTTAAATCCATCTTTACAAGATGCAAAACAAATATAAAAACTCTGAAATCTCATGGGCTTATTCAGAATCTCATTTGGAGTTAGTTTCATGAAAACAGAAGTTCTAGGATTGGTTCGAACAATTTCATAGTATTAATTCCATAATATACCAAACGGATCATTTATATCTCCATCGATCACTGCAATAGCTTTTTCCTTTGCCCTTCTGGCTTGATGCATACTCACATGCAACTTTGATTCCTACTCACTGTATCTCTGAATTCTAATGTTTTCAAGTTCTTATATGATTTAACTCTATCAACATACTTCCTTGCAATACAACTAGAATTGATGTTTTTGTTGTTATTGTTCCACCCAAAAAAAGTATGCTCTGAAACAAAGGTCTTGATTTGAAAAGTAGATATATCCCTTTGCATTAGTGATCTCAATATCCTCCGCTTACAAGATTTAGTTCTGCATTTGTCCCTAGCTCTTTCTCTGTCGTATTTTTTCCACCGAATTGACTTTCCTATTTTGGGTTGATTTGCAACCACGGCTTGCTTGAATTCCTTTTTGTTAAGAAATACCATTCGCATCTCTAATGCAGGATTAAATGCACCTATTTTGTGTTGTGCTTAGGAATCTTACGATCTTCAAATTTAGAATTTCAGTCGCTATTCAAACTCTTTGTATCATCAAAATCCACACAATCTCAGTCACCCTCCTCATTCTGCATCTTTCTATGTATCTCTCCACTTACATAATTTTGATTTCCATCACTTTTCTTCTTTTTGACAGGTATATTGATCCCAAAAGATTCAACAGAAGGATCAACAATTTTTAAAAATAACAGATCATCCTCCTCAAGAAAATAGTCAGAATAATTAAAATCCTCATCGTCAAATTCATGATTGTGTGACTCTGTGTCATTTGCCTTAAAAGATTCTTTTTCATCTCATTGCCACATTGATTATCATCATGATAAAAATTTAAATATTCAAAATATATTTCAACTACTCTGTCCTTTGGAAGGCAAGTAACAACATTAGTGGCTTCCATATTACTCCCAATATTCAAACCTTGATTGGTCCTTGGTGGGTAGTACTTTGACGTATATCCCCTAAAATCTTTATTCCATGTACGGGGAGCTATTTTACCACTCTAAACAACACATCAAATTCTAAAGCGCTTACGTAAGGCTCTAGTTTCACCTACTAATTTTCCAGGTTTTACAAGTACCGTATGATAACAACATTTAATGTCGAAAATCCTCTAAATTTTTTATAGATTGCTTAGTGGATGAATCTTGACTTACAAGTCAACAACGACAAAAGTTTCTCTGTCTTTTCCATCCTCCACAAATTTCCCTTTATTTTGGCAACCATTTAAAATTGTAGTAGTACCGAGAAGAGAAAAGAATAAATAGATGATAGACTCCTATTCTATTTCAACTAGGGTGATAAATAAATTCCTCTTCTATCATAACTAAATTTCAACAATAAAAGAAACAATAAAATAAATATCTCAATACTTCAACACTCCTTCTTGAGATGTTTCTTGTAAACTCCATGTGGCCCACAAAGTTGATTGTGGGAACAACAATAAACAAGCTTGATTTCGTTTTTGTTCTCGGATTCTCTAATTGCATGAAACTTGACAAAGATATTCTTTGTTTTACCATGCCGCACTAAATCTTAATTGCAACTTTTATTTTCATTCCAAGATCCATCAGAATTTTCCTCAACCAAATAACTTGATTTGCATCTGTAGATGCTGCTGAATACTCTTCCTCTGCGGTAGATTGTGCCACTATTTCTCTCTTCATTAAATTCCATGAAAACACACCAGACCCAAGGAAAAACCATGGCCAGTAGTGCTCTTAATATCGTCAATATTGTTATGTCTTGAAAATCTATCATAGGGATTTACCCTCTCATAAACACTTATATTATCAAATGTTCAGAAGTAGATTATTGACGTAGTGCACCACCGCGCAAAGCACGGATAATTTACCTAATAAACCAAATATAAAGAGAATTATATTTTCCTTTTCAGAAGAAAGTAAAAGCAATTATGGCAATGCTTTAATTTTCCTTCAAGGCAAAATAAAACTCAAATATGATAAGAAAATCAGGGCAAAACCCTAACAGATATTTCCACCCCAATGACTATCAACAATGCCAAGCAAAACACCTTCTTCCACAGGTATGAACCATATTCCAAGTTACAGAGTTCCTTCTATGTATCTAAGCACTCTTTTCGCAGCAGTAAAATGAATGTCGCTAAGAATTTAAATTAATCTTTAAAGAAAACTAGCAGCATACATTAAATCAGGTATTGATCTGCCAAGACAACTTCCAATCAAACTTCTAAAATATGAAGCATCACACTATTCGGCTCCATCATTAAGAAGTGTCAAATTTTTGGGAATATTGGTTTCCCAATTGAGCATCGATTTTGCTGTACCAAGTTACAGAGTTCCTTCTAAGTTACATAGTTTCTTCTAAGTATCCTGCTTCAACCCATATAGAGCTTTTTGAAGCTTATACACCTTACCTTCACTCCCTTGACTACAAAACCATTGTTCAAGTTTACTCTATACAAGAGTTTCATGTATGTAACTGAGTTTCCATGTCTCGTTCTTCTCAATCACAGCTATTTCGCTCTCTTTAAATGTTCAATCAAACTAGAATCTTTACATTTGAAAGTTCCTGGACAACAAGATAACATATTCCCTAAATTTCTAACAGAGAAATCATCAGCATTCTACTTCCAAGACTTTATTTGAATTTTCTAAAGCCAGTTCAACATCCATCATTCTGACATGAGAGATATTCCTATTTAAATAACAATCTTTCTCTGATTCATTATTATAAATTCGATAGCCCATAGAGATAGAGGTATAACAAACCTAACTTCCTTTTTTAATTTTGGCATAAAACTTTCTCTAATTGAAAGCTGGCACATGAGTATAACACAATGAACCAAAAAATTAAGATGTCTTTTTGATGGTACTATGAAATTCTGAGCTTTAATTGATGTTATTCAACCCACGACCTTTGTTGGAAGTCTATTTTTCTAAATTAATCTATGTGTTTATCACGTCTGCCCAAAAAAGACTTTGCAACTTTTCTTTAGAGAGGTCGGTTGCTTTTGTTCCTTACATGCAGAAGTTTTAGTTTATCTGGAATAAACTATTCTTGGTGCACTGACAAAAGCAAAACTTTGATTCTTCATGTGTGTCAATTTTTCTCTTATTTCTGTAGAATTTAGAATGCCATCACAGAAAAACATGGTTTTGCAGATTCTATGTGATGATGTTCTATGTTACGAAGAAATAAGAGCAGATATTGACACAAATAGTTCATCCCAGATATGCCAAAACTTCTACCTGCAGGGAACGAGAAGCAACCGAGCTTTGTTATGGAAATGTTGCCAAAGTCTTTTTGGGTCGAGGCAATAAATACATTGATTTACTTGAAAAAATAGACTACAAACAAGTGTCGTGCATAGAATGACATCGGTTGAAGCTTATAAACCTTACCGTCACTTCCTTAAACTACAAAACCTTCAGGTTGAGCCCAATAAATCTCCTCTTCTAGAAAACCATTCCGGAAGGAAGATTTATAATCTAAATGAAGGATTTTCCACTTCATCTATGTTGCTAATACGATCAAATTTCTGCTGGTGTTCATCCTTGCAATAGATGTAGTACTATCAAAATAATCAACTCCAGGCTTTTGAGAACAAACTTTAACAACCATATTCTCTTTGCTCTTGTTGATTGAACCATCCGCATGAAACTTCACTATGTAAACCTATTTAACTCCAATAACTTTCTTAGTTTCAGGTTTATCAATGAGTTTCCACATCACTTTATTGTCAATCATGGTTATTTGCTCCTTTTATGCACGCTTCTACTCTTCAGTCCCACTGGCATCTTGAATGTTTGAAGGTTCCACAATAATAAGATTACATTTTCTATAATTCTAGTACCTATAACATAAAAATCTTCATCATTCTTTGCTTCCAAGTCTTAATTTGAATCTTCTAAAGCAGGTTAAAGATCCATCCTTTAGACTTTAGAGATATTCAAATCACAATTGGACTCTTCATCCACCTTCACATCTCTACGTATAAAAACTTTCTAAGATTCTATATTGTAAATGATACAGCCCTTAGACATAGAGCTATACCCAACCAAAAATCATTTTTCTACTTTATAATCAAGCTTACTCCACTTGATAGTTTGTACATGAATAATACAAAATGAACCAAACACCTTAGATGTCTTATTCATGGTTATATTGAATTCCAACCCTTGTGTGTTACCTCTTTTCCATGTACATCCGTGTGTTTACCGCCTCTACCCAAAAATGACTTTGGTAACTACTTTTATAGAGCTCTATGGCTTCTTGTTCCTTACAGGAAAAAATTTATCATATCTGGGATGAAGTATTTTTGGTGCATTAACCAAAGAAACCAATTTACTTATATCTGTTTCAATACCTACCATTGATTCTTCATTTGTGTGAATTTTTTCTCTTACTTCTATGGAATTTAGAACATCATCACACAAAATCATGTTTTGCGGATATTGTGTGACGATGTTCAAAATTTTGAAAAAATAAGAGCAGAAATTGACATGTGTGAAGAAATAATGGTAGGTATCGAGTTATATATATGTACTGGTGTTGCTTTTGTCAGTACACCAAGAATAGTTCATACTAGATATGCTAAAAAATCTACCCATAAGAAACAATAAGCTACGAATCTCTATAAAGAAAAAGTTGTCAAAATCTTTTTGACTAAAGGCAGTAAACACATTGATTTACTTGCGAAATAGACTACCAAAAAGGACAATATAGATGGAATGACACTAATTGAAGCTTATACATCTGATTGCCACTTTCTTGAACAACAAAACCTTTGGGTTGAGCTACTTAAATCTCCTCTTCTAGAAAACTATCCAAGTAGGAAGATTTGACATCTAAATGCCAGATTTTCCACTTAATTTGTGTTGCCAATGCAATCAAAATTTTAATGGTGTCAATCCTTGCAAAAAGTGCAAAAGTATCTAAATTTTGAACTTCATGATGTCAAGAATAACCGTTATCAACCAACTTATATTTGTTCTTGTTGATAGATCCATCTTTAAATTCAACATCATTCTCTACTTCCAAGTCTTCATTTGAATCTCGAACACAGGTTCTGTCAGTTTTGTTGAATGCCTCTCAAAGTGACAGTCTTTCCATTATATAGACAATAAATATTACAAAACTCTAAAGATCTTTCATTTATATACATAAAGATTAGCTTTTGTATCTCTACAAATCTGTCATTCAATCCCTCTAAATCTGCTTTCCTATCCCTCTAAATAAGCTATTCTATCACAATATTTATTCCTTTGATTCTAGAACAAATCCATATGATCATGCTAATTTATATCACTGTATAACTACATTAATATAGACAATTGTTTAGATGTCCATCATGATAACATATTCAACATCCATCCTTCTGACTTGAGAGATATTCGAATTCCAATAAGTTACTGATCTCTATAAAGAAAAAGTTCCCGAATAAGTTTTGGGCAGAGGCGGCAACACATCGATTTACATGCAAAATAGATTACTAACAAGGATCGTGGATGGAATGAAAACACTAGAAACTTATACAATGTACCTTCAGTTCCTTGAACTAGAACACTTTGGGTTGAGCTACATAAATCTCCTTTTCTAGATAACAATTTTAGAAGGAAGATTTGACATCTAAATGTCAGATTTTGATTTCCCCTTCATTTATGCTGCCAATGCAATCACAATTTTGATAGTGTCCAACCTTGCAACAGGTGCAAAAGTTGTATCTGAATAATCAACTCCAGGTAGTTGAGAATAACCTTTAACAACCAACTTGCTTTGTTCTTATTTATATATTCATCTTCATTCAACTTCACACTATAAACCCATATAACTCCAATAACTAATTTAGTTTCTGGTTTGTCGACATGTTTCGATGCCTCATTCTTCTCAATCAGTGCGGTTTCTTCTTTCATTCTTCAATCCCACTAACATCCTCTAATTTTGAATATTCCAGGATAACATGATTACATCTTTCCATAAATTTATACCAAAGGTCTAATACCTCTAACAGAAAAATCTTCATCATTCTCTACTTCCAAGTATTCATTTGAACCTTTTGAAACTGGTTCAACATCCATCCTTCTGACTTGAGAGATATTCAAATGACACTAACAATATTCATACATTCACATCACTACTAATGAAAAATTTCCCAAATTCGATATTGTAAATTCTATATCCCTTTGATATAGAGTTATAACCAACAAAAATTCCCTTCTAAATTTTTTTGTCAAGCTTGCTCTGTTTGGCAGTTGGTACATGGGTATAACACAATAAACCAAACACCTTAAGATGTCGTATGCAATTCAAAGCTTCAACTGGTGTTATTCGATCCAGTGAAATCACAATTCTAATTGTGTCCTTTAATAACCAGCTTTCCTATGTAATTGCTAATAGATCCATCCGTAATCAACTTCACTCTTAAAACATTAACTCCAATAACTTGATTAGTTTCAGTTTTTTCAATGAGTTTCCAGGTCTCATGCAATATTGTCAATTCTATAACCCTTACATATAGAGCTCTAACATACAAAAATAGCATTATAGCACAATGAACCAAATACTTTTAGATGCCTTATTGATAGTTTTATGCAATTCTAAGATTCATTTGGTGTCCATACATCCATGGATCTTGTTGGTAATCTATTTTTCAATTGAATCGATGTGTTTACCGCCTCTGTCCAAATAAGATTTTGGCCACTTTTTCTTGAGATAGTTCGATTGCTTCTGTTCCTTGCAGGCAGATGTTTTAGCACATCTAGGATACAATATTCTTGGTGCACTGAAAAAAGCAAAACTTGTAGTTACATCTAACTCAATACCTACCATTTATTCTTCATGTTTGTCAATTTCTATGTTTATTTCATTAGAGTTCTGATCATCATCACACAGAATCGTGGTTTTACAGATTTTGTGTGATGATATTTAAAGTCGGAAGAAATAAGAGTAAAAATTGACTCGGGTGAGAAATCAATGGTAGGTATTGACTTAGAAATAATTTTATATGCTACTTTTGTTAATGCACGAAGAATAGTTCAATCCCAGATATGCTAAAACTTCTCCTGTAAGGAACAAGAAGCAACTGAGCTATATAAAGAGAAAGTTTCCAAAGTATTGTTGGGAAAAGGCGGTAAACACATCGATTTACTTGCAAAATTGACAAACAATAAAGGTCGTGGATGGAATGACACTAGTTGAAGCTTATACACCTTGCCTTAACTTTTTTGAACTACAAAACCTTCGGGTTAAGCTGCATATATGTAACATTTGGATCTGTAAACGTCAATTGGAAGTTGAAAAGTTGTAGAAAGTTGTTGGTGCACTAAGTCTACAAGCCCTTGTACGGACCTAAGAAGATTCTACTGGCCATATGAGCAAGTTGTTTGTACTTTCCTGGAGTTCAGGAAAATGTTAAGTCTTAGATGGGAGTCCATGAGCAAGCAGTATGCCTCATGGATAGGTATATGTGTCATGGATGAGGCTCTTTGAATATATATATATTAGACTTAATGAAATTTTGCCATTTTAAGTTCTACTGACGGCTTGTACGGGTCATTCAAGGAACTATAGATTGTAGAATTCTATCCGTTGTTGATCTTTAGAAAGTTAGTATCCAATAATTTGATTACGACTTGCTAGTACGGACAATCAAAGGATATATGGACCGTACTTAACCATCGTGGTTTGTAGGCCTTAGAATCCTGGCCTTTGGCAAAGGTTTACTGTATAAGAAGGGGTATGACTCGTGGTTTGCAGTGTGTGTCATGGTTCTTGGTTCGTAGTTGAACTCAAGCACTCGGTCTCCATTTGTGGGAACCGCGAGTGGACAGTGAGTCTGTAGATGGGAGTACGGACCATAGAAGCCTCTTTGTTGACGGTACTGCCAATTTTAGGTGTGGTTAAATCAGTCTTTGCCCAACCGTTTTAAGCCCTAACCCAGGGATCTTTTTAGTTTAATTCAGCCCTAACACTCTCACAATCACTCCCAAGACTTAGGGCAAGTATCCAAGACTCGAATGTTAGGGGTTTCAAGCATCTTCTTAAAGTTTCTACAAGAACTTTTTCTTCTAGGTATGTAGGGCTATTTATACTATTATATTAAGTCGTTCCTCACCCCCTAAAACTAAATTCAGTCAGTATAAAGATAAATCTAGGGTTCTACCCAAAGTTCCATGAATTCTGAATTTGCCTTGTTTATCTTATTCTGAGTTTTGATTTCTTAACTATTAAGACTATAATACTTTATACATATTGATTCTTAAGTTCTTAATGACTATATTATCACATGAACCCTTGTTGATGAAACTTGTGAAAGCCTTCATGCAATTATTTCCATACAGTGATTTCAAATTTTAATGTACGTCAAAGTATATTTTAAGCGACATTTGAGAAGATCATTTATGGTTCCAAATGTGTTATTTTTGCATTGAGAAAAGTATTCCTATTTTAAGAATAGTTTTTCAGGAGAATTTTCATTCTAAAGATTACTAAACTTTTAAAGATGTCCTTTTTTGTACTAACTCAATCTAACGAGTATTATTATATGAGCATTAATACATATATTTTTGTAATAGTATTGAATACCGATTTGGATAAGAGTTAAATACAACTTAAGCCCAATAATATGCGCCACTAGTGTAGATGGGATCATATTGTAATTCGGGTGACTCCTTCCCAGCCTCAAGAAGGCCTTTAGAGGGATCCAAAATTTAAGTTGCCTCCTATATCCCACAATTTATTGTGTGGTTCTGGCAACATGGTTAAGACGTTGTATCATCACAAACTCTTCGTGATGGTTGTCAGTTAGAGAAACTCCCCATACTCAAGTATTTTGCTATCATTGCATACTTATTTGTAAAGTTTGTTAGTGATTTCGTTTCATGTTTCATTCTTTACTTCAGATGAATTATGTTAGTCGGTCATTTAGTTCACTTAATTTAGTTTGATACACTATACCTTTTGCTCCACCAAGATGTATCCACACTTTCTGAACTTGTGATACATTGATTTTAGGGTTTATCGTTTTGAATCATTGTATTTTTGAATTTTTTAATTCGACTATATGCATCATGCATATATCACTATATCAACTTATATTATTTTATGAGAAACATTTGTATCATCACCAAAAAATTCAATCAAACATCACCATATATTGTGATCTCTAAAAATTAATGTTATGTGTACAATCTAAGCTAAAACTTAAATATTCTGTTTACCAGAAAATCACTCAACCATTGCCATAAATTCAGATCTAAAACCAGAAACATTATGTATAGAATCTAGCTACAACATAAATATTCACTAGATTCCTTGATACAACACATAAATATTTTTTTAGATAAAAAAAATTTCAATTGGATGAAGTCCATTCAAATATAAACATTCAGCTACACTCATTTTCAAAATATGGATATAGAGAATTAGATACCATTAAAAAAAAAAAGGGGGTATAGAAACATAGAAAAAAACAAGGGAGTTTTGGGCATTGAGTTTCATCTTCTTCACTCGCCGCAGTTGTGATATTTGAAAACAACGTAGCTGCCGTTCTTGATTTCTAAATACATTAGTGCAAGTATATCTTTGAATTCATGAATACATGTTGGATGTTCATTAAGAGTGCTGGACAATTTCAATTATTCATATTCAAACTTGAATTTTTCTTTGCCTGTATGTTTATTTCAATCAGCCTCTTCTACTTTATAGACTTATACATGTTAATAATTTAGGTGTTAGCTATATTTGCTTTTCATTTTACTAAATTAAATTAGGTTGGTTTATTATCATGCACTTGAGAAAGAAGTAATAGATCACGCAACAAAAAAGGCAAGGGGAGCATCCAGTCGAATCATTTTCTCATTTTTCTGAAATTTACCGACAGTTTGAAATGTCTCATACGATAAAATATTATGTGACTCAACTGTTTTTCTTTCTCATCTTAATTTTTTTTACCATATCGAAAAGGTCTTAAAATTAAGTAGATATTGATAACTGATTGCTAGATATGTAGATTTGTAAAGAGTGATACTTTGTTGAGTTCAATGGCGAAGCAGCAATAAGAGAGAAGAGAACCTACGAAAACATTTGATTAGAGTTCCCTTTTCATGGATCCATATCTAGATGGTGGCCTTATTACCATTATGTATTTCAATGCATCGAATTTGTATTTAAGAAAAGAAAAGCAAACATTACCTGACGGTAAATCATCCTGATTAGATGATAACGACAAAGTTATTTCATCCTCTAATCTATCATGAAAGGCAGCTCGCTTTTACCCTCAGAGAGATAAGCAGTATACTTCATCATCATGGGGCTAAGATTATAATCATCTAGATGAAAGAGGAACATTGGCGTAGCTAGATGAGTTATAACTTCATAAGGTTCATCAGCGGAGAAGAAGGAACCAGTGAGGAACTTTAGGAGTGAATAGTAAAAAGTTAGAGGAAATGAAAATTTTTAGGTCAAGTTTCATAGAGAAGCATCACAAAAATATTTAGTGCCACAAAGATGGGCTTGGTAAATGATGAAGGCCCAACCCAACTCGTAATTGGGATAGTGTTGAGGTAAGATTTTTCAACTTATGTTTGATGACTTTTAATGAGTCACATAAAGTCAAAATATTTTTGTGCAATTTTTCGGTATTAATATGATTTTAAGTTATACAAATGAAAAAAAGTAAAACACACTATTATTGATCCTAATTTCACATTGATGAAACAATTATTCAAATAACAATTTCTGTCGGAGATTTATTTCAAATATGTATCTGACGGAAAAAATTCATGTATTATTAGTATACACATATTACGAGTATACATATTTTGGGTAGTTAGTAAAAGGAACATAATTTAATGAAAAATAATAAAGAGTAATCCACGACTGTAACGACTTTCGAGGATATGGAGTATGCATAAGCTAAAGTAAATATATCAAAAGTATTCAAATTCTCTCCTAAATTTTTTTCGTCACTCAGATTTTATTTTGTTTCTTCTATTTAATGCATATTCCATTTTAAATCGAGTGTATTGTTCCATTTTTCAAAATCACTATATCTGAGATTGACTATGACATATCATTGTGTGGTTGAGACAATCTGAAACTTGATTTTTGAAATTATATACGATGGCTATAAAATTGATGAAATGCTTCTCAACAATTACATTACATATAATGATTTGACTTATTTTAGTTCGAAACAATATGAATCAGAGAATTTAGATTAATTATTCATGGAAATTCAACTCCGTTGGAGATTCAAAATGAGATAGAAATGAAACTATTTATGGAGTTGAAGAATGGAGATCTAATTATTGATTGTATCCACTGTGTATAATATACAGCCTATGTATCTCATAAATCTCATTTGTCGCACACACGATCACTCATGTGTACACAAATTCTAAGAGACTCTAATCTTATCAAATTAGTCTCCATTAATCCTGAAGTATCTAAAACATGACCAAGTTCTTTGTGGGTTTGATTTCCTGCTTACATCTTCTCTCTTTCCTGATTCCTTCTCCCTATTATTAGTATACTAAGAAACTAGACAAATATCAACAATTTACACCATGCTCAGAGTTAAGATAATTATTTTACAAACAGAAGGTGGTACAACTCCTCTCTTTTGTGAGTTTTTAGAGTTCTAGTCTTTAATTCTTGGAGGCTCTATTGTAAGAAAGATAATAACCAATTCTTCTTCTTTTTTAATTCTTCCAAAAATTCTATACATGATGCCTTAAAACCAACATCAAAGTAATCCACAATTGTGTTACTAAGCATCAACATTTAAGACATTATTTTGAGGTCATGTAAAGTTTATTGCTTATGTTGATGCTTTATAATAAAGTTATCATAATTCAAGATTATGGCTAAGATATTGGAGAAGCTAATGATTTAGTCACATTTAGGCACAAGTATGAGGCTCTTTTCAACCGCTTGAGATGCTTATTTAGTATCCAAGATCATTCATGGATATAGAGTAATTGAGGTTTACTTTGAAAATTACCCTTATATTGGAATGGATGTTAGGAAATCCATCAATCATGGATAGAATTGCAATATTTAATTTGAACATCAACAATTCGCTAGAGGTATGGATAAAGAGGGAAGGACTGAATATTCTTAAAGTGGTGGCAATTTTGAACACTTGGATAATGATTTGTCAGAAGAACATTATATTTTACGAAGGAGTGAAAATGGAGCACCTGGATATGAAGTTGGCAATCAAGTCTGAAAGTAGATGCCATGTATAGAAGGAGATTCTGATTGTTTTGACTATAATGCTTTCAAGAGCTTAAAAAGTAATCCTAATTCAGATAGTAAGATCAAGCCATAGAGATAAAGCCACAAACTGTGGTCAGTGTTCATGGATCAGCCCCCAATTTTCAACCCTAGAACACCATTGACGGGTGACCAACGCGGACCGTCAGTCGATCGTCAATCCATCGATCCTTTACGTCGGTTACCCCAACAATAGTTAAGTCAGGGGTCGTTTGGTCTTTTCCTTATGCATTGTAAAACTATGTCGTTTAACCTCAAACTACGTAGATTTGGTCAGTTTTATCCTAGTAACTTAACTAGAATCTACCCTAAGAAAGTCATTCACCAAAAAACATAGGAAAATTAGAACACAGAAGAAGAAGGAGTCGACCAAGCCCTTGTCAAGGAATGCAACGATTCTTCATAAGTTGCAGCCTTGAAATTGAAAGATTTCTCCGCAGAATTCTTTACCAGGCATGTGGTATTTCACTAGTTTGTTCCTTTCACCCATTAGGTCCCTATATTTCAGTCAGAATCATGATTCCCTTAATATTATCTAGACCTAGGATTTCTTCAATGTTAGAAGTTGTTGGATTTTAGTTGTTAAAATGATCCAAGTCAGATTATCATGACTTGTGTATCTTTTGGTGTAGATTATTTCATAAATACACAACCCTAGCTATGTAGTTCTTTTAGTTCATGAATTACACATGATAAGTAAAATATTTCAGATATATACATGCATGCCTCTATTTTGAATATCAATTATCAGTATATTAATGTTGCATTCTAAGTTTTCATGCCATTGTTTTGAGCTATCAAATATTACAACATTTCACTCATAAAATGTTTATCACTTAATCAATTGGGAGAATCTTAATACCGAGTGGACTATGTTCAGTCACCCTCAAGTACTAGAATAACCTGCCCCTAGGTTGTAAGTCCCCTATGTGGGTATCATTTTAGTGATCACGCCAGCCTGCCACTATACCTATGGCAGGGTATATTGGGTCCTCTCGATGGGGCGTATACATCGGACTCCACATTTAGCTTATGTGGTTTTATGTTATTAATTAGTTGATCCCTTACAGTTAAGTTATATTTTATTGCATTGACCATGTTATCAGTATAGTTCAGTACTCAGTCTCAGCATGTTATTGTCTTGGTCATTGCATTCAGTTTAGCCATGTTCAGTATCTTTAGTATTCTCTTCATGTTCAGATAATAGCATTACTTTATTTCATTTTCAGTTATATTATTGTTCTCCTTTATTCTAGCATGCATGCTCAGTATCTTTCAAGTATTGATGCATTCTCTGTGCTACATCTTCTCATGTGAAAGTGACATCCTGAAAACAACCTTAAGAACTCGGTATAGTCATTATGCATTTGTAGTTATGTCTATTGGAATAACCAATGCTCCTGCAGTTTTCATGGACATGATGAACAAAGTGTTAAAGTAGTGCTGGGCTTGTTTGTTATCGTCCTTATTGATGATATCCTCATTTACTCTAGTAATGATGAAGAACATGCGGATTATTTGAGGGTTGTTCTGCATACTCTCAAGGATCGCTTGTTATTCGCTAAGTTTAAAAAATGTGAGTTTTGGTTGCAGTCACTTGCTTTCCTTGGTCACATTGTGTCTTGCAAAGGGATCTTTGTGGATTCTCAAAAGAAAACTGCAGTGAAACAATGGCCCAGAACTACCTCTCCTACAGATATCGGAAGTTTCTTGGGGATGTGTTCACCCTGAAAGATTTGAATCTTCGCCATCAAAGATGGCTTGAGTTCTTTATATATTATGGTATGAGTGTGCATTACTATCCTGTAAGGCCAAATGTTGTAGAATACTATGGATTGGTACTGTAGCAAATGTAGAAGAAGAAAGAAAGGAACTAGCAAAGGATGTTCACATGCTTTCTCTGTAGGATTTCATCTTATGAGCATATTGGATAGTGGTGTAACAGTTCAGAATGGGTTAAAATCTTCATTGGTAGTGGAGGTTAAAGAAAAGAAACATAGTGATCCGATGTATCTTCAACTAAATGGTGCATTCCATCAGCACATAGTTGAGGTTTTCTCTTAAGAAAGAGATGGGTTTGTCAGGACCGAGGGTTACCCCCTAGACGTAACATGGCTTAGTTGACCCCGAAGAGGTTGCATACAATCCCTTAGCATAATCATACACATAATGTCATAAGAAATAATGCGGAAAATTAAAACTTTTCAAACAAAAGTCATACTTCAAATATCATCAATAAAGAGTTGTGCATTACTAGACTTGTCTAATTGAAACCATCTAAACTTAAGAGCACGAAATTAGGGACTCAAGCCTTTTACATCGATGAAAGTCATAAGAAAATAGAGTACGTCTAAAACTAAAACTGAAATAACAATCTGGTCCTCGAAGTGGAGGACTCACCAAAACGTAGGTAATAGTAGACCCGAGCTTTACTTTGAAGAAGGAAGTAATGATTCAACGTCACAAACCTACACTCATAGTATGTATAAAAGAAAGGGTTAGCACAAATATGTACTAAGTATGGAAACATACAATAAAACATTTAAACATGCTAAATAGGACATTTTTATTTGAAGTATGCATTTATTAAGTTTGGGAAGCCAGTAAGCATTTGCAAACATAAAAGGCAAGCTATAGTCAAAATACACCCATAACATAATAATATCAATACATTAACAACCTCTAAGAACACTTGTGCAGTGTATGGTTAGCATCCCATAATACCAACCTTACTAACCATTCCTTGAAGCCACATGTACGTACCTATGCGTGTAACAATCTTTGCAGGTGATTTTTCACTAGTGGATTGAGCATATAGATCTCATGTGGTAACCATCTTGGGTATTACACATGGTAGACTTGATTGTGTTGGATACGACAGATTTTGATGTGATGTTACCCATGGATTGGTTCTATCTTTATAATGCGGTCTTGGATTTCTTTCAAATAATATAACTTTGAGCATGTATGGCATCCCTCCAATTGTGTGGACGGTTGCCGATAGCCATATGTCGAGGTGTGTAATATAATTTTTCATAGTACGGGGGTTGAAAGGAAGAATTGTATATCTTATCATGCTTATGTTTGGGATACCACTAGCAAAACTCATTCTAATAGGCAGTTCTCATTTTTAGAAAGTTCTTTTATGTGTTTCCTTCCGTTCGACCTGGTCTTTCTCTTGATAGCGACATTGGTTTCGTGAGCATTGATGTTGAACTAGGCACATGACTAGTTTCTATATTTTCGTATGAGATGGATCCAACAGAGTCGATTTACCTTAAAGAGAAGTCGTAGGACCATGTGAGTAAGGGGTTGGTTAGGCATAGAGTTCCCGTTTGGATGCTCATGTTCAGTTCGTGAAGAAAAGGATTGTATGTTGCATATGTGAATTGACTATAGGTAGTTGAACAAGGTGATCATAAAAAATAGGTATCTGATAGCATGTATTGTAATTGTTTGACCATCTAGAGGGTGCATGGATGTTCTCTAATATAGATTTGATATTGGACTACCTCAAGTTGATGATTAGGGTGGTGGACTTCCAAATACTACTATTAGGACACGATACGACTACTACGAATTCATATTCACGTCTTTCTAGTTGAAAAATAGCCCAACATCATTCAAAGAGTTCATAAACATATGGTTCAACCGTATTTGAGTCCTTTGTGATAATTTTCATCGATAAAATTCTAATCTACTCTAGAAGAAGGGAACATATGAGCAACATCTTAGGATTGTGAACCACACAATACGAGATGAGCAGTTGTATGCCAAATTCACAAATTGTAAATATTTTCTTGAGTGTGTGGCATTCTTAGAGAACACTTTGATAAAAAATAAAATTTGTGGATAAAAAAATATAAAGTCAATACGTGATTGGTCCTAGCTTACTTCTCCTACAGAGGTTTAGAGTTTTATTGGTTTAGAAGGATGCTACACAACAGTTTGTGAATGTATTTTCTTCGAGTGTAGTACCTTTGACTATATTGACTCGTAACAATGTCTATTTTCAGTGGTCTAATGAGTGTCATGAGGTCAGCTTAATAAAGTTCGCGACCTTGATTACTTCACCTTTGATTTGAACACTTCTTGTTGAACTTTATGGATTTATAATCTACTATGATGCTTTTTGTGTTAGAATGGGTTGTGTGTTAATGAAACATGTAAGAGTTGTTATACATTTTTCTAGAAAGTTGAAGATTCATGAGAGGAATTATCTCACATCTAACTTGGAGTTAGTAGCGTTAGTCTTTGTGTTGATTATTCGGAGGCACTACTTGTATGTTGTTATCTGTGAGGTATTCACCAATCAGCTTACTCTTTAGTTCATTTTTAGTAAGAATGACCTTAATGTGAGACATCCTAGGTTGTTGGAGTTCCTAAATGACTATGATGTGACAATACATTATCACCTGAGCAAGACAATGTTGTAGCAGATCTCATTAACCAGAAAGCAGTGTGGGGAGTTTAGCTTTCTTAGACGTGGAAGAGAGACTTTTTTCTTAGGACATCCTATCCCTAGACAATCAGATGATTCATCTTTATATTTCTCATCCGACAAAATGATCGCGTATGTGGAGGTTATGTCTTCTTTGATGGACCAAATTCGGGAAAAGTAGTTTTAGGATATGAGGTTGAGATTGATTCGAGATAGAGTTCTTAGAAGGGAGGTTAAGAAGTCGGCCTTGGATTCATAGGGTGTTTTGAGGATCGGTGGTCATATCTATATTTCTATAGTTAGAGATTTGGTTTGGTTTAATTTGTCAGAGTCCCGTTGTTTTAGATATACTATTTTTATCCTGGTACGATGAAAATGTATTATGATCTAATGCACCACTATTGGTGGTGTGAGATTAAGAGGGACATGCGACATTTGCGACTATATGCTTGAACTATCAGCGGATGAAGTTACCAATAGAGGAAAGGTGGTTTGACCCAACAGTTACCCATTTTGGAGTGGATGTCAGAGCCAATAGCTATGGACTTTATGGTAGGATTTCCGCATACTTTTTGGAGATTTTTGGCTATTTGGGTCAATAATAAATTAATTGAACAAGTCTTCTAACTTTTTTTGTTCAGGCTACCTATAGTTTATTCAGATTAGCGCAGATTTACATTTGGGAGATTTTTTGTTTGCTTGGGTGTCGATATCCAACATTTCATTACATGGTACTTAGTTCAATTCATGTTTTTGGAGGTCTTTTTATAGGGAGTTGAGTACTAGAATTGAGCTTAACACAACTTTCCATCCAAAGACAATGGTCAGTTAAAGAGGACTATTCACATCTTGTAGGACATGTTTTAGGCATGTATTATTTATTCTAGAGGTTAGTGGGACCAGTTCTTGGCTTTCGAGGGGTACATGTATAATAATAACTACTATTTGAGTATTCAAATGGATCAATTCTAATAGTTCTATGGTAGGAGATGTTGATCTTTGGTAGGCTGGTTTGAAGCTTTTGAAGTTAAGTCGTCGGGCACCGACTTGTTGCGAGAATCTATGAGTAGTGTTAATGTGATTCAGGAGCGACTCTACCCTACCCAAAGTAGGTAGAAGAGATATGCTGATTAGAGAGTTCATTGGGGACTAAGTATTTCTTCAAGTGATTTCCGTGAAGGGTGCGATGAGAGTTGGGAGGAAGTGAAAGCTTAGAGATAACTTTATGGTCCCTTTTATGATTTTGAGATGGATTTGAGAGATTTCCTATGAGTTAGCCTAACCCCATCTCTTTCTAATGTTAACCTTTTGTTTCATATCACTATGTTAAGACGGTATGTTGCCAATAAGTTTCACACACTTTACTCGGATACTATTTAGCCCTAACAAGTGGTATCATAGACGTGGTTCAACGATGGAGCCATGTTAGAGATGGGCTTCATATAGGCGGGTGTAGTTCTAGCTGTAACCCATTTGACAGTAATGATGATCTTTATTGGAGAAACTGTTTCAGCGAGGCTCTCTGTGTCGAGACGTAGATTTGATGGAGGAGATTTTGGAGAAGAGATCCAAGATCCTAAAGAATATGTGAAGAAGGTGAACAAATTTATTTTGTCAGAAATTCAGGCCAAGTAGGAGATTTGTTAGGGTTTATTTGTCCTAATTACCATAAATAGGTTTTCCTTTTAGTAAAAAGTTTTGATATTTTGACTAGTCCTTTTCTTGTAAGAAAGGGTTTAGGATTCTATAAAGATAGGCTTGTTCCTTCTAACTTAATTAGCATTCACAAAGTAGTCCGAGGGTTTTGAGAGTTTTGGTGATGGGGGAGAATTTTTGAACCTCCTTTATTCCGAGTGAATTGGTTGAGGTAATTTTTCTCTATATTTTTTACTATCATATTAATAGTATATTGCTCATTTCCTTTGTGGACGTAGGTCGATTACGAACCATGTTAAATCTCTCTTTTTGTGTGTTTCTCGTTTTTCTACTCACTTCTGGTCTTTCAAAGGGTTGCATTGCTAGCTTCCACATTACACTTGCTTATTTCTATCCTAACAGGTTTGAGCTATTAGGCGAGAAGTTTTTGAATGTTTGGCTAATATTTGACTTCGGTCAACATTCTTGATATATGTTCTTGAATGAGAATTACATCAGAATGATTAACTTCAAAATTCAGAGTTTAGTCTAAATGACCTTTTGTTCTAATCACTAGGTGCTCGAGTTGAGTTTGTGATGATATTGCATTTTCTTGTTTGGTTACTTTGTGTAAGTGTTGAGTAGGGTAAATATTTTAGTGATAAGACCTCCATTGGATGTGTAGTCAATTTTGTTAAGTCTGAAATATCAATTTTGTGGGGTAGCATAGTTTGTTTGTGTACAAGGGCTTCTGAACAAATCTTGAGCCCCCACCAGTGCATTTTCTTTACCTTAAAGTACAGCTGATGTAGTCTTTGCTGGTGCATTGTGCTCTGCACTCCGCTTTGCGCACCAAGTCCCGCGTATGCGTAGACCAAATTTATTTGCAGTGCTAAATATATTACCCATTTTCCTCTTATAACTTCTGCAACCACTCTTGAATCCTTCTTTGCAAGCACTAAAATAACTGTAGAATCGCTAAATTCTACTAGGCTTGCTAAGATCCTCATTTTCAATCAACTTCAAAGAAACTGAAGTATTGGAATTTGTCCTTATGATTTCATCAAATAATTCCACAATAACTTGAATTGATCAGAGATATGTCCATCGATTATTATAATTGCCTTCATTTCCCCTTTTATATTTAGATAATTGTGCATGTACTCTTAACTGAATACTAACATCATTTCTAAATTTGGAGATCTTCCAATTCCTGTTTGACTTTAAGACATCCAGATATCCTTTTGTTCTAAACGTGATGATTTTTACAGTTGTGTGTGAGATTATATGTTTGTACTTGAAACACTATGTTTGTACAATCTGAATTTATCTTGCGCCATTTTATATATCTTCCTTAATTGACTTCTTGAGTTTTCACAGCATTCTTGAACTCATTTATTGATTTGTCTTTGGTTAACTCAAGAAAGTTCTTACTATCTGAATTAGTATTACTTTCTCAGATCATGAACATTTTAGAGTCAACACAATCAGAATCTCCTTCCTCACGTGCCATCTATTTTCGTACTTCATCACTAACTTCATCTCCAGGTGCTCCATTTTCACTCCTTCGTAAAATATTGTGTTCTTATGACAAATCATTATCCAAATCTTTAAAATTGCCACCACTTCAAGAATATTCAGTCCTCCCCTCTTTATCCGTACCTCTAGCAAATAGTTGATGTTCATTTGCAATATTGCAATTTAGTCCTTGATTGAAGGTTTTCCTGACATCCATTCCATTATCAGAGTAATGTTCAAATTGAACCTTGATTACTATATGTACACAGATATTCTTGGATACTAAAAAGGCATCTAAAGCACTTTCAAAAAGCCTCATACTTGTGCCTAAGTGTGACTAAATCATTAGCAGGAAATCAAACCCACAGTGTTCCTCATGTTTTTTTTGTAGAAACATAGATAGATATCAAACTTAATCATGTTTTAGATACATAGGATTAATGGAGATTAGTTCGATAAGATTAGAGTCTCTTAGAATGTGTTATACAATTTCTAAAATCAAGTTTCAGAATGTATCAACCACACAGTGATATTTCATTTTCAATCTCAGATATAGTGATTTTGAAAAATTGAACAATACACTATTTAAAATGGAATATGAATTAAATAGAAGAAACGGAATAAATCTAAGTGACGAACAAAATTTAGGAGAGAATTTAATTTTTTTGATATATTAACTTTGTCATAGGTATACTCCATATCCTCAAAAGTCGTTAATTACTCTTTATTTTTGTCATTTAATTATGTTCCTTTTATTAGCTACCCAAACTATGTGTACCCCTGGCCCGTGTATATCAATAATACTTGTATTTTATCCGTCATACACATTCGAAACAAAACTCTGGCAGAAATTGTAATTTGAAAAATGATTTTTTTCATTGTTTAATAAGGATCAATAATAGTGTGTTTTACATTGTTTTCATCTGGCCCCCATATAAGTACCATATTCATTTGTGTAACTTAAAATCATATTAATACCAAAAAATTGCACACAAATATTTAGACATTCAGTTTTTCATTAAAAGACATCAAATATAAGTTGAGTTGAAAAATCTTACCTCAACCCTATCCCAATAACGAGTTGGGTTGGGAAAACATCATTTATCAAGCCCATTTTGGTGGAACTGAATCTTTTTTTGATGCTTCTCTCTGAAGCTTGACCTAAATATTTTCATTTCCTCTGACTTTTTACTATTCATTCCTCGCAGATTCCTTTCTCTTCTTCGCCGACGAACTTTATGACGTTATAACTCATCTAGCTACACCAATGTTCCTCTCATCATTTACCGGCAACCTAGGTAATGTTTGCTTTCCTTTTCTTAATCCAAATTCTATGGAGTAAAACCCATAAACGGTACTAAGGCCACCATCTGGATCTCGATCCATGAAAAGGGAACTCTAATTGATTGTTTTCTTTCGGTTCTCTTGTCTCATTGCACTGCTTCACTATTGAAGTCAACCAAGTATTACTCTCTATAGATCCGCATATCTAGCAATCAGGTATCAATATCTACTTTTGATACCTTTTAAATATGTAAACAAAATCTAAGATGACAGAAGAAAATAGTTCAATCACATAAATCTTTTATCATATTAGACATCTTAAACCGTCGGTCAAATTCAGAAAAATGAGAAACAGATTTGACTGGAGGCTTCTCTTGCCTTTTTTGTTGCGTGCTCTATTACTGTTTTCTGAGGTGCATGATACTTAACAAACCGAATCTAATTCAGGCTATTGAAAAGCAAATATAGCTAACAACATAGATAATTAGTAATGTCTATTAGTCTATAAACTAGTAACCTAAATTCGAGATTTGCTTACACATGGTACTTAATTTCAAACTTAGCCTGAAAAGGGAAGAAAAAAACAATTATGTGGTATGTAAATTGTGAATCTATTGTTATTCAAGTCAATTTCATTCACACTTTTATACCTAATTAGCTGAAATGGATGGAAAATCGGTGCACGAGTTTTTGGTTGAAATGTCTATTCGGCCATTTCATTTAGTTTTAAATTTATTGTATGATTGGTTGAAATGTTTATTTCCATGCATTTAATGCTTCAGAAATATGTAATGAAATTATGATTGACCTAAAACTAACGCCGGTTGTCAACTTAATGATGACCACTTATTTTCCAAACCATATTAGATTCCTCTCTACAGTTCATCCTTCCCTACAACGAACTGCTTTATTGATGTTGATCTTCCTTTCTTACATATCCTTATCAAAAACTTTTTTGATGAAGATATCAATGCTGGGAAGGAGGAACAATGTAAAAAAAATAGTTCATTGTAGGGAAGAATGAAGTGTAAAGAGGAAGCTTATATAGATTTTAAAATGAATGGTCATCATTGTGTTGACAGTTAAGTTACTTCTAGGTCAATGAAAATATTATAAGGTGTAGAGCTAGATGGATTTGTGTTGTGTAGGTTATATGGAGTAACTTTGGAATAGGACCTTCTAGATTATCTTGTTTTAGGGTAACTGTGATTAGCAATATAAGTGGCTTTCTTTCGTTGTCTAATCATATATTTATATAAAACAGAATCTTAGGCCCGCCTATGTGGCGCCACCAGAAAAAAGAATTCCCTTTTAAATTTATTTATATCCAAAACTAGCCTTCCCTTTTCATGAAAAATTGTAACTTTTATGAAAAGTTGTGAATTTTATGAAAAGTTTTGACTTTTATGAAAAGTTGTAACTCTTTTGAAGAGTTGTGACTTTTATGAAAAATTATGACTTTTATGAAAGATTGTGACCTTTCTGAAAGGTTGTAACTTTTCCAAAGAGTTGTGACATTTCTGATAAGACACAACAAATATTTGATTATACTACCCTATGTTGTCTATAAATAGAGGAATTTACTGCCACTGTAATTTGTAGCTTGTTTTTCCCACTATAGGGTAGTCAAATTCAAATACATTAATTGAGTTTTTATGACGTTTGTTTCATTCTTAAAAATTTTCATGGAGCTTAATCTTTATTATAAGTCATAGTGATTCATCTAACTATGGTAAAAACAATTCCTATTTTGGTGACATAAAATAAAATATGTTAAAGTGTCAGCAAGGATGATTGAAAATCAATCTTGTCTTTTGTCCCTTTCTACATGCCCTTCATATAAACAAAACAAATTGATTTCAATTGCAATGCGACATTACGACTCTTGGACCTCTTAGTGTACAACTCATACTGCTATTGAAATGGTTGATGGTTGAATTCATTACATTTGGTTCTTAATTAAAAAAATCTCTTATTTCTTTCATTATTATTCGTATGTTTTTTTTAATTCAAATACATTAATTATGCTTCGTATAAAGTGTTTCATTTCTCAGATGTTTTCTTCCTCCTGTTTCATGAAGCTGAACTTTTTAGTATAAATCATAGTGATTCATGTATATGTTGCAACTTTTTTTTTGCTATTTTGGTGATTTTGTTTTTTTGAATTATCTTAATAATATCAATGTCGAAGATTGAAAATTTATCTTCTCTTTTGTCCCCTTTTACAGGGTTTCTTCATGTACTTTTGGGAAAATTGTTTCTGGGTTGTGATATATTTGATAGCATACAATAATAAATATTTGATAACTAATACGAACCAACGATGAAGTTTGTTACAAGAACCAAAATGATTGCTCTCTTGCTTGCCACAGTTAGTATATTATTTTGATTGTTTTTTCTTAGGTACAAACATGTTGTATGCCATTGCACTATTGCTAGAATATTTGTATAGAGACAGCTTGTCCACATCTTTTATTGCAAGTTAACTAATTTGTAAAACTTCTTCTCTTCTATTTTCAGCATAATAAGAGATCAAGTTTTCGTGAAACTAACAAATCTCCAAAATACACTACAACAAAAATATTTTTTATCGGCAATAAATATGCACATTCTTAAAAAGTGCTACAACCTTTAACGACATTAATTAATTGTTATTGAATTCAATGTTGTTACAGACATTAGGGACATTTATACAAATACATATTGCGTCTGAAAATACATATTTAATGATAATTAAGCTATTAATTATCATTAAAGATTATTTTTTGTAGTTATAACTCATTCTTTTGATAATTTTTTTAATTTTAGGAAAGAAGTAATAACTCTTTCTGGCTTCTTTCAAATAAATTTGTGAACTATAAACTTGGATAATACCCGAAAGACTTTCTTTTTGAAAAATATATTAAGCACGTGCATTTTTCTTCTTGATTGTTATGAAAGTGAGGCCAACTTGATTATTATTTTTGGATATTTGTGTGTTCAAGTGCTCACAAAATCATGTTGTGAGATTTTTAATATGTTATATGTCAAAATTTTTGTTTAGTATATCCCGTTGTGAACATTCAGATGTCACCTACTACATGGTTGATAATTGCATTAATTTTTTGTAACTGCATACTATAACTATAACAATAACTATGTTTTAATCCAAATAAATTGGGGCCGCTGATATGAAACCTTAAAAATAGTAATGACTATTTTGAGACATTGCCAAAAAACATTTATGATAATAATAATTTTAGGGTCATTTTTAGCATGTACTAGATATGCCATACAATAATAAAAATGATATTGAATAAGGTTCATAAAAAAGGAGTCCAAGATCGTCCATTTGAATTTAATTAATTATGATCTTGTATGGACGTGATGTTCCACTTTACTTGGTAGTGTTGTTTTACAATGTTTTCTGGTCTCTTTTTTAACTTCTAATGTTGTTCTTTATGACTTCTTAGAATTTATAATTGTTCATTACATCTTACCAACTATTTCGAGGGAGATTTTCTTAGAATTCTTACTAATACTTAATTTTATCTATGAATCATAATTTTTGGATGACAATTTTTTTTTAAAAAAAATATAGCACTATAAGATTTCGGAGAAAAAATTTGCCTCAAGATAAAATGTTTTTGCCAAATATGATTTGAGAATACAAATATTACCTAATGTTAATATGTAAGCCTATTAAAATATTTCATTCCCATGCGAAGCACGGGTAATTTGCCTAGTTTTTTTATAATCGTGAAAATGTCATCACTCCATCATCAATTGGACAATTTCATGGGTCCATTTCTTGGTAATCTTTCTATTTGAAAAACAAAATTCCATTTAAAGGATTTGTACTTTTCCATTCTATATAATAGTAACAATATTTTGTATCATTTTGAATATCCATTCATTTCTTTCCTCCCTATACCCTAATTGTGGAATTATATTGTGTATGTTGTTGACTTGTTGTAATTATTTCTTTTGGATATGAAAAGATAGATGATTGCGTTGAACTAAGTATTAAATTCACAACAAACTTTTCTAGATTATAAATCAAAAGTTTAAAATAATTCTTTATTTAAAGGAAACCTTACACATATCAATTAGGTAGTACTATAATTCATAGTTCTTTCTACAATTTAAGCAAACCTTTCTGTGTTTAAGGACTTTGGTCTGACCCGCCAGATTTTTTTAGCATCATCATATGATGTTTTTTCATTAATGATTCGAATTTTAGGAGTTTCATCTTGTTCAAATTTGTGTTATTAATTCATAACCAATCCTATTGAAGCCCACATAGCATTCTCCTATTTTTTTCCTCCTCCTCCTTTACTTTTTCTTTTCATTCATAAACATAGTACGGTATAGGATTTCTTCTTCAACTCTACTGACTCCATTATTTTGACTTATCCACATTGAACTTCTTGTTCTTAGTGAATGGTAATTTAAAACAAAATTGGTATATCGCGAGGAGAATATCTTAAACTAGAGGTATTTTTGTGCAGATTTAAGGTGAATTTAGTTGAAGTTTCAAAGAAAAAAATCAATTTTTAATATGAATAAATGAAATTGTCCAACACGTTTTTCTGAACAACGAACGTGTATTCATGAATTCAAAGATTTACTTGCATTCATACATTTAGAAATCAAGAACGGCAGCAATGATGTTTTTACATATCACAAGTGCGCCGAGTCAAGAAGATGAAACCAAATGCCCAAAACTCCCTTGTTTTTTCTGTTTCTATACCCTTTTGTTTTTGTTTTTCATGGTATCTAATGCTTTCTACCCATATTTGGAAAGCGAGTGTATCTGAATGTTTATATTTGAATGAACTTCCTCTATTTGAATGCTTTTAGCTAAAGTATTTAAGTGTTGATCAAGGAATCTGGTGAATATTTATGTTGTAGCTAGATTGTACACATAATGTTTCTGGTTTGAGATCTGAATTTATTGTGATGGTTGAGTAATTTTTCAAATATTTAATATTTCAGCTTAAGCTTAGATTGTACACATAACATTTCTTGTTTGAGATCTGAATTTATGGTAATGGTTGAGTGAATTTTTTGGTGATGATAAAAATGTTTCTCATATAATAATATAAGTGATATATACATGATGCATATATAGAATTAAAATTTTTGAATATAGAATGCTTCTAAACGACAAACTCTAAAATTAGTGTATCCAACAAGTTGTGAAAGTGTGGATACATCTTAGTCGAACAAAAGATACCGTGTATCAAACTTAATTATTTGAACTAAGTGAACTCAATGACCAACTAACATAGTTCTAATTCAGCTAAAGTAAGGCATGAGCTATGAAACGAAATCATTAAAAGATTTACAAATAGTATGCAATGATAGCAATGGGAGTTTCTCTAAGAAACATCCATCACTAAGAGTTTCGTGATGATACAACGTCTTAACAATGTTGCCAGAACCACCCTATACTTTGCCGGGATATAGGAGGCAACTTAACATGTGGATCGATCTAATGGCCTTTTTGAGGATGGTCAGGAGTCACCCGAATTACTGTACAATCCTATCTACACTTGTGGTGCAGGTTACGCGGTTTAAGTTATCTTAACTATTATCCAAATCGGAGCTCAATACTATTAGCAAAATATATATATTAATGCGAGTTTTGGGCTAAATTCATCTCTTAACTATGAATAAAGCTTAGGTTACATCCTTGTACTATAATAGTTAACAAGAAACATCCTTTTAGTATTTAAAATATAACAAAACTCAATCTTCTGTCTATTTCTGTTAACAAGCTAACATTGATTTTTCAAGAAGTCATTTTCTCTTTCCCAATCCCTATTTTTCCCCTCTCAAATCTTTCTCATAGCTCCCATATTCAGCAAAATCAAGAAGGTAACTCAATATTTTCTGAACATCACAAAATAATCAAGATCAAGAACAAATTTTTTTCTTCAACAAGAGTTGAAAACAGGGCAGAGGGCTATACACAAGCAAAGTGAAAGAATAATAAATCATCGAAAATTTCTTGTTTTTCTTATTTGAAAAATATAAGCAATTTTCTATTTTTCAAATTAAACATCTTCATTCTTTTAAACACTAGATATTATGGGTTGCAACATAACAACTAATCGGAACCATGTTGCTTCGAAGTTTAAGTGGTTGATCGTCCACACCCAACTATGGTATTATCGATATTCAAGAGATTTTAAGCATTTTTAAATATAATTTGCAATGTCTTTCATATTATTTTATAAGTAGTACATGAGACTATGTAACTTTTTCAGTTGGCGAGATGAGGAAATCAATATAAACTAGTGAGGAGCATAGACAAGTAAGAAGAGCCTACCCATTGTGTGATTCAAAACACTCCCAAAAATGGTTGATCTAGAAGCACAACTCCAAGATTATTACAAGAATTAGAAGCAGTTGGCGAAGAACTATCCATGGTTAAACAAGATCAACAAAACTGGAAGTTGCAAAGTGAACATAATGAGAAATTGATATCCCAGTGGAAGTAGTTGTATTATATTATGTTAAATTCACTTGAACTTCTTGTATTAAATTCATTATGTATGTTCTTCAAGTTCAATAAAAATATTTTGTACAGTCTAATCATTTTTTTCTTTTCACACCTAGAGCACTTTTAACTACACAAATAACCACTAAACAAGCAAAAAAAAAAAAAAAGGAACAAAATAATAAGAAAAAAACATAAACCTGCAAAATTGCAGAAAAACAAAATAAAAAGTGGTAAAACAGCAAAAAAAAAGCAAAAAAAAATGCCCCCAAAAAAACAAAATAGTAAAAAACTGGAAAAGAAGAAAAAAAATCATGAATTTAGTAAAAAGGAAATTTTATGTAACAGCAAAGACACAACAAAATAAACAAAAAACATCAAAGTCTAGTGTCATTAAATCATCATAAAGCTAAAACATTTTTCATTAGTTACATGCACAAGAACATAACAAACGAACAAATAAAACTAGTCACATATCATTAGTTTGATACATCAAATATCTTAAAAAATAAAAAAAGATACAAAGCTAAAAATGTATTTTCTTCAATATTGCAACTTCATAGAGAAAATGAAAAGCTCTGACATTGTTGGATGGCTTGAGATGTACCTCTTCTAACCTGAAATAAGAAATTACAATATTAAATATGAATAGTTATACAAATAAGCTACAATGAAAATAACTTAAATATGAATATTTGAATATTCTTACAGGTAGCTTTTCAACGTTTTGGCAACTTGTTGCTTCTTTGACCATGATGGAGTCTAGACTATGAAGTTAGTCTGATGGATAAATTTCAAGTAATCTTGGGAGAAACTGCAAGTTCTACTCTTGTGGCTAGGTTTACCACATTTTCTATACAATCAACTGATTTGTGTTTCCCTTTTAACTTCATCCTACTAGCCCCTGGCTCATCATCTCCTTTCCTTCGTAATTTTTGTTTCTTTCCTTCTTATTATTAAAGTAAGAAGGTGGAAATGGCGGAGGATTCGGTGAATTAAGTCATAAATCAAAGACATTCATGGGCAATATTGAAGCTTCATAAATTTTTAGATACGTATCTACCTTGTAGCAATGATCAACATAGATTAAAACCTCATCATTTTTCAACCAAATCAAGGATATAGTTTGTTTACAAGGAACTGCTGATAATTCCCATTACTTACAGCTACAAGTTTTGTTATATAAGTCAACAATCCAATTATCACCTTCGACAGGCCCAATTACCTCATAGTTCCACATGTTCGACCTTTTGGGAATATAATTAGCAGCTTTCTTCATAGTTTTGGCCAACTTCTTTTTAATAGTAGGTCAATATCATTCAAGTTCCATTTTTCAGCTTTCTTCCTACTAGAATTAATAATTTTTGTCATGAGTAAGTGCCTAATGGTCTCCAGAAGTTTAACAATTGGTTTATCTCGTGCATCAAGAATAAACTTATTAAAAACCTCACATTGGTTGTTCAAAGGAATGTCACACTTATGAAGATGCGAGAAATGTGATCTTGACCATTCACTAGGCAATTTATCATAAAGCCATGCATAAGCCTCTTTATCTAATTCAAACAAATCAGTCACACAGGCATCAAACCTATCAATAGTTGTTGCTGAAGCTGCCTTCCAAGAGCATATTTTTAAATCCATTCCAGAATATCTAGCTCTCTTGAAATTGTTATGCAAATGTTGCACAAAAAATCTATGAGGAACACCAGACAACACTAAATCAAAAGCTTTAATAGCCCTTTTTGCTTATCTGACATAAAAGTCTACAAGTATTGCTCTTCAATCTCAAGATCATTCATGATGTAGGTTAAGAACCATTGCCATATTGCCTTATTTTTGTTTTCGTCTATTGCATAAGCCATTGGAAAGATATTATTATTTCCATCGAAAGTAACAAATGATAGCAATTAAGTGCCATACATAGTATTCTTCAGTCAACATCCATCGATCCCAATAATCTCTCGACAACCAGCCTTAAATCCATCTTTACAAGATGCAAAACAAATATAAAAACTCTGAAATCTCATTGGCTTATTCAGAATCTCATTTGGTTCGAACAATTTCATAGCAATAATTCCATAATATACCAAACGGATCATTTAGATCTCCATCAATCACTGCAATAGCTTTTTCCTTTACCCTTCTGGCTTGATGCATACTCACATGCAACTTTGATTCCTACTCACTGTAGCTGTGAATTCTAATGTTTTCAAGTTATTATATGATTTAACTATATCAACATACTTCCTTGCAATCCAACTAGAATTGATGTTTTTGTTGTTATTGTTCCACCCAAAAAAAGTATGCTCTGAAACAAAGGTCTTGATTTGAAAAGTAGATATATCCCTTTGCATTAGTGATCTCAATATCCTTCGCTTACAAGATTTAGTTCTGCATTTGTCCCTAGCTCTTTCTCTGTCCTATTTGCTCCATCGAATTGACTTTCCATTTTGGGTTGATTTGCAACGACGGCTTGCTTGAATTCCTTTTTGTTAACAAATACCATTCCCAGCTCTAATGCAGCATTAAATGCACCTATTTTGAGTTGTGCTTTGGAAACTTACGATAACCAAAGAATTTAACCTTAACTTATATTTGACAAGAATAATGCGGAAGCTCAAAATCTTACTAAATATCTTTTCCCAAAACCTGAAAGTCATCACATCAAGGACATCTAATCTCCAATACTAAGTCTAAGAATATCAAATACACCAAAATAAAAGAATAAAATGGTATGTGTCCGAAAGTATAGAACATCATGTCATGACCGAGAGAACCCAACACGAGCTTGACTGGATAGCTCACCCTGGAACTTTCTATGCCAGAGGCTGGCTAGAGCGAAGGGAAATCAGAAGTCATAGGTACACTCGCTGCATTTCATAAAAGGAAAACAAAGAAGAAAACAAGTAGGGCTCAGTACGAGGCAACATGTACTGAGTAAGTATCATCGGTCAACCCAAAATAGTAACTAATATACAAAGAATAATAGTATGATCTCTACTATAGCACTTAACATGTGATAAGCAACAAACAACATGAACAAGTGTCAACAACATTAAAGTAAGCACGTATTAAGTCAATGGTATCAAGATCACACATGAGGATGCCTCCAAACTAAACCATTTTGGGAGTTGAGTTCTTTGAGATTGAGTATCTCCCATTAATTCAACATGTTTTTCCTTTAATATTACCGTGTCGAAACGTGACACTCCGATCCAAGAATACCGTGTCGGAACATGACACTCCGATCCAAGAATATCGTGTCGGAACGTGACACTCTGATCCAAAATTACCGTGTCGGAATGTGACACTCCGATCCAAGAATACCGTGTCGGAACGTAACACTCCGATCCAATAATACCGTGTCGAACCGTGACACTCCGATCCAATAATATCATTAATTTATCATTTAATATCCCACTTTTTTATTAGTTAATAATATTTCATCGAGCTGTCTTTATTCAAGGCATTACTTCGATAGAGATGGTTTAAGATTATACATTCCACGGTCTCGGGATTTCAGACCAATCACACAATCAAGTACATAGAAAACTTCACAATATCATTCAATGCATATCAATCACTATTAAGAGTTTACTATCAAATAGCATAAACCATAACCTACCTCCACCGAAGAACCGAAGTCAAGCAACTACTTCTCCAATGCTTTTCCTTTCCTTATTGCCTCCGAACCCTTCCAATCTATTAAGTACATATATGCAT
>JABWTJ010001007.1:157711-170895 GCA_016801875.1 Solanum sitiens | reverse complement strand
TCCGGATCCCGACGTCAAAAGTGCCAAATATTTTTGTGGACGTCCATCAAGACCTTGGCTATGCATCCGGTTGGCACTCACGGACATTCCGACCCATTTTCAAGGTCAAAATAGCCCCGAAGTGCGCATATCCCCATTTCGATGATTTTTCGTGTGCTATAGCACACCATTTTTTGGGTGATCCGGATCCCGACGTCAAAAGTTCCAAAAATTTTTGTTGACGTCCGTTAAGACCTTGGCTATGCATCCGGTTGGCACTCACGGCCATTCCGACCCATTTTCAAGGTTAAAATAGTCCCAAAGCGCGCATACCCCCATTTTGACGATTTTTCTGCGTGATCTGGATCCCGACGTCAAAAGTCCAAAACATTTTGTGGACATCCGTCAAGACCTTGGCTATGCATCCGGTTGGCACTCACAGCCAATCCGACCCATTTTCAAGGTCAAAATAGCCCCGAAGCGCGCATACCCCCCATTTCGACGATTTTTCGTGTGCTATAGCACACCATTTTTTGGGTGATCGGGATCCCGACGTCAAAAGTGCCAAAATTTTTTGTGAACGTCCGTCAAGACCTTGGCTATGCATCCGTTTGGCACTCACGGCCATTCCGACCCATTTTCAAGGTCAAAATACCCCCGAAGCGCGCATACCCCCATTTTGATGATTTTTCGTGTGTTATAGCATACCATTTTTGGGTGATCCGGATCCCGACATCAAAAGTGCCAAATTTTTTGTGGACGTCCGTCAAGACCTTGGCTATGCATCCGGTTGGCACTCACGGCCATTCCGACCCATTTTTAAGGTCAAAATAGCCCCGAAGCGCGCATACCCCCATTTCGACGATTTTTTGTGTGCTATAGCACACCATTTTTTAGGTGATCCGGATCCCGACATCAAAAGTGCCAAACTTTTTTGTGGACGTCCGTCAAGACCTTGGCTATGCATCCGGTTGGCACTCACGGCCAATCCGACCCATTTTCAAGGTCAAAATAGCCCCGAAGCGCGCAAACCCCCATTTTGACGATTTTTTCGTGTGCTATAGCACACTATTTTTTGGGTGATCCGGATCCCGACGTTAGAAGTGCCAAAGGTTTTTGTGGACGTCCATCAAGACCTTGGCTATGCATCCGGTTGGCACTCACGGCCATGCCGACCCATTTTCAAGGTCAAAATAGCCCCGAAGCGCGCATACCCTTATTTCGACGATTTTTTATGTGCTATAGCACACCATTTTTTGGGTGATACGGATCCCGACGTCAAAAGTGCCAAAGTTTTTGTGGACGTCCGTCAAAACCTTGGCTATGCATACGGTTGGCACTCACGGCCATTCCGACCTATTTTCAAGGTCAAAATAGCCCTGAAGCGCGCATACCCCTATTTCGACGATTTTTCGGGTGATCCGGATCCCGACGTCAAAAGTGCCAAAAATTTTTGTGGACGTCCGTGAAGACCTTGGCTATGCATCCGGTTGGCACTCACGGCCAGTCCGACCCATTTTCAAGGTCAAAATAGCCCCGAAGCGCGCATACCCCCATTTCGATAATTTTTCATGTGTTATAGCACACCATTTTTAGGTGACCCGAATCCCGACGTCAAAAGTGCCAAAGTTTTTGTGGACGTCCGTCAAAACCTTGGCTATGCATACGGTTGGCACTCACGGCCATTCCGACCTATTTTCAAGGTCAAAATAGCCCTGAAGCGCGCATACCCCTATTTCGACGATTTTTCGTGTGCTATAGCACACCATTTTTGGGTGATCCAGATCTCGACGTCAAAAGTGCCAAACAATTTTGTGGACGTCCGTCAAGACCTTGGATATGCATCCGGTTGGCACTCACGGCCATTCCGATCCATTTTCAAGGTTAAAATAGCCCCGAAGCGCGCACACCCCCATTTCGATGATTTTTCGTGTGCTATAGCACACCATTTTTTGGGTGATCCGGATCCCGACGTCAAAAGTGCCAAAAAATTTTGTGGACGTCCGTCAAGACCTTGGCTATGCATCCGGTTGGCACTCACGGCCAATCCGACCCATTTTCAAGGTCAAAATAGCCCCGAAGCGCGCATACCCCCATTTTGATGATTTTTCGTGTGCTATAGCACACCATTTTTTGGGTGATCCGGATCCCGACGTCAAAAGTGCCAAAATTATTTGTGGATGTCTGTCAAGACCTTGGCTATGCATCCGGTTGGCACTCACGGCCATTCCGACCCATTTTCAAGGTCAAAATAGCCCCGAAGCGCGCATACCCCCATTTCGACGATTTTTTGTGTGCTATAGCACACCATTTTTTAGGTGATCCGGATCCCGACGTCAAAAGTGCCAAAATTTTTGTGGACGTCCGTCAAGACCTTGGCTATGCATCCGGTTGGCACTCACGGCCAATCCGACCATTTCAAGGTCCAAATAGCCCCGAAGCGCGCATACCACCATTTCGATGATTTTTCGTGTGCAATAGCTGACCATTTTTTGGTGATCCGGATTCCGACGTCAAAAGTGCCAAAATTATTTGTGGATGTCTTTCAAGACCTTGGATATACATCCAGTTGGCACTCACGGCCATTCCGACCCATTTTCAAGGTCAAAATAGCCCCGAAGCGCGCATACCCCCATTTCGACGATTTTTCGTGTGCTATAGCACACCATTTTTGGGTGATCCGGATCCCGACGTCAAAAGTGCCAAAAAATTTTTGTGGACGTCCGTCAAGACCTTGGCTATGCATACGGGTTGCACTCACGGACATTCCGATCAATTTTCAAGGTCAAAATAGCCCCGAAGCGCGCATACCCCCATTTTGACGATTATTTCGTGTGCTATAGCACACCATTTTTTGGGTGATCCGGATCCCGACGTCAAAAGTGCCAAAGGTTTTTGTGGACGTCCGTCAAGACCTTGGCTGTGCATCCGGTTGGCACTCACGGCCATGCCGACCCATTTTCAAGGTCAAAATAGCCCCGAAGCGCGCATACCCTCATTTCGACGATTTTTTGTGTGCTATAGCACACCATTTTTTGGGTGATACGGATCCCGACGTCAAAAGTGCCAAAAATTTTTGTGGAATTCTGTCAAGACCTTGTCTATGCATCCGGTTGGCACTCACGGCCATTCCGACCCATTTTCAAGGTCAAAATAGCCCCGAAGCGCGCATACCCCCATTTCGATGATTTTTCATGTGTTATAGCACACCATTTTTGGGTGATCCGGATCCCGACGTCAAAAGTGCCAAATTTTTTGTGGACGTCCGTCAAAACCTTGGCTATGCATCCGGTTGGCACTCACGGCCATTCCGACCTATTTTCAAGGTCAAAATAGCCCCGAAGCGCGCATACCCCTATTTTGACGATTTTTCGTGTGCTATAGCACACCATTTTTGGGTGATCCGGATCTCGACGTCAAAAGTGCCAAACAATTTTGTGGACGTCCGTCAAGACCTTGGATATGCATCCGGTTGGCACTCACGGCCATTCCGATCCATTTTCAAGGTTTAAATAGCCCCGAAGCGCGCATACCCCCATTTCGATCATTTTTTGGGTGATCCGGATTCCGACGTCAAAAGTGCAAAAAAACTTTGTGGACGTCCGTCAAGACCTTGGCTATGCATCCGGTTGGCACTCACGGCCATTCCGACCCATTTTCAAGGTCAAAATAGCCCCGAAGTGCGCATACCCCCATTTTGACGATTTTTCCTGTGCTATAGCACACCATTTTTTGGGTGATCCGGATTCCGATGTCAAAAGTGCCAAAAGTTTTTGTGGACGTCCGTCAAGACCTTGGCTATGCATCCGGTTGGCACTCACGGCCATTCCGACCCATTTTCAAGGTCAAAATAGCCCCGAAGTACGCATACCCCTATTTTGACGATTTTTCCTGTGCTATAGCACACCATTTTTGGGTGATCCGGATCCCGACGTCAAAAGTGCCAACATTTTTTGTGGACGTCCGTCAAGACCTTGGCTATGCATTCGGTTGGCCCTCACGGCCATTCCGACCCATTTTCAAGGTCAAAACAGCCCCGAATCGCGCATACCCCCATTTCGACGATTTTTCGTGTGCTATAGCACACCATTTTTGGGTGATCCGGATCCCGACGTCAAAAGTGCCAAAAATTTTTGTGGACGTCCGTCAAGACCTTGGATATGCATCCGGTTTGCACTCACAGCCATTCCGACCCATTTTCAAGGTCAAAATAGCCCCGAAGTGCGCATACCCCTATTTCGACGATTTTTCGTGTGCTATAGCACACCATTTTTTGGGTGATCTGAATCCCGACGTCAAAAGTGCCAAACCTTTTTGTGGACATCCGTCAATACCTTGGCTATGCATCCGGTTGGCACTCACGGCTATTCCGACCCATTTTCAAGGTCAAAATAGCCACGAAGCGCGCATACCCCTATTTCGATGATTTTTCGTTTGCTATAGCACACCATTTTTTGGGTGATCTGGATCCCGACGTCAAAAGTGCCAAATATTTTTGTGGACGTCCATCAAGACCTTGGCTATGCATCCGATTGGCACTCACGGACATTCTGACCCATTTTCAAGGTCAAAATAGCCCCGAAGTGCGCATATCCCCATTTCGATGATTTTTCGTGTGCTATAGCACACCATTTTTTGGGTGATCCGGATCCCGACGTCAAAAGTTCCAAAAAATTTTGTTGACGTCCGTTAAGACCTTGGCTATGCATCCGGTTGGCACTCACGGCCATTCCGACCCATTTTCAAGGTTAAAATAGTCCCAAAGCGCGCATACCCCCATTTTGACGATTTTTCTGCGTGATCTGGATCCCGACGTCAAAAGTCCAAAACATTTTGTGGACATCCGTCAAGACCTTGGCTATGCATCCGGTTGGCACTCACAGCCAATCCGACCCATTTTCAAGGTCAAAATAGCCCCGAAGCGCGCATACCCCCCATTTCGACGATTTTTCGTGTGCTATAGCACACCATTTTTTGGGTGATCGGGATCCCGACGTCAAAAGTGCCAAAATTTTTTGTGAACGTCCGTCAAGACCTTGGCTATGCATCCGTTTGGCACTCACGGCCATTCCGACCCATTTTCAAGGTCAAAATACCCCCGAAGCGCGCATACACCCATTTTGATGATTTTTCGTGTGTTATAGCATACCATTTTTGGGTGATCCGGATCCCGACATCAAAAGTGCCAAATTTTTTGTGGACATCCGTCAAGACCTTGGCTATGCATCCGGTTGGCACTCACGGCCATTCCGACCCATTTTTAAGGTCAAAATAGCCCGAAGCGCGCTTTACCCCCCACAATTTCGACGCTTTTTGTGTGCTATATAGCATACCATTTTTGGGTGATCCGGATCCCGACATCAAAAGTGCCAAATTTTTTGTGGACATCCGTCAAGACCTTGGCTATGCATCCGGTTGGCACTCACGGCCATTCCGACCCATTTCTAAGGTCAAAATAGCCCCGAAGCGCTGCAAACCCCCATTTCGATGATTTCGTGTGCTATAGCACCACCATTTTTGGGTGATCCGAATCCCGACGTCAAAGTGCCAATACTTATTTGTGGATGTCTGCAAGGACCTTGGGCTATGGCAACAGTTGGCACTCAGGCCATTCCGACCCATTTTCAAGTCAAAATAGCCCCGAAGCGCGCATACCCCCATTTTGACGATTTTTCGTGTGCTATAGCACACCATTTTTGGGTGATCCGGATCCCGACGTCAAAAGTGCCAAAAATTTTTGTGGACGTCCGTCAAGACCTTGGCTATGCATACGGGTTGCACTCACGGCCATTCCGATCAATTTTAAAGGTCAAAATAGCCCCGAAGCGCGCATCCCCCATTTTGACGATTTTTCGTGTGCTATAGCACACCATTTTTTGGGTGATCCAGATTCCAACGTCAAAAGTGCCAAAAATTTTTGTGAAAGTCCTTCAAGACCTTGGCTATGCATTCGATTTGCCCTAACGGCCATTCCGACCCATTTTCAAGGTCAAAATAGCTTCGAAGCGCACATACCCCCATTTCGACGATTTTTCGTGTGCTATAGCACACCATTTTTGGATGATCCAGATACCGACGTCAAAAGTGCCAAAAGTTTTTGTGGATGTCTGTCAAGACCTTGGCTATGCATCCGGTTGGCACTCACGGCCAATCCGACCCATTTTCAAGGTCAAAATAGCCCCGAAGCGCGCATACCCCCATTTCGACGATTTTTCATGTGCTATAAGCACACCATTTTTGGGTGATTCGGATCCCGACGTTAAAAGTGCAAAATATTTTTGTGGACGTCCATCAAGGACTTGGCTATGCATCTGGTTGGTACTCACGGCCATTCCGACCCATTTTCAAGGTCAAAATAGCCTCGAAGCGCGCATACCTCCATTTCGACGATTTTTCGTGTGCTATAGCACACCATTTTTGGGTGATCCGGATCCCGACGTCAAAAGTGCCAAAATTATTTGTGGACGTCCTTCAAGACCTTGACTATGCATCCGGTTGGAACTCACGGCCAATCCGACCCATTTTCAAGGTCAAAATAGCCCCGAAGCGCGCATACCCCCATTTCGATGATTTTTCGTGTGCTATAGCACACCATTTTTTGGGTGATCCGGATCCCGACGTCAAAAGTGCCAAATATTTTTGCGGACGTCTGTCAAGATCTTGGCTATGCATCCGGTTGGCACTCACGTCCATTCCGACCCATTTTCAAGGTCAAAATAGCCCCAAAGTGCGCATACCCCCATTTCGACTACACCATTTTTTGGGTGATCCGGATCCCGATGTCAAAAGTGCCAAAAGTTTTTGTGGACGTCCATCAAGGACTTGGCTATGCATCTGGTTGGCACTCACGACCATTCCGACCCATTTTCAAGGTCAAAATAGCCCCGAAGCGCGCATACCTCCATTTTTACGATTTTTCGTGTGCTATAGCACACCATTTTTGGGTGATCTGGATCCCGACGTCAAAAGTGCCAAAAGTTTTTGTGGACGTTCGTCAAGACCTTGGCTATGCATCCGGTTGGCACTCACGGCCAATCCGACCCATTTTCAAGGTCAAAATAGCCCCGAAGCGCGCATACCCCCATTTCAATGATTTTTCGTGTGCTATAGCACACCATTTTTTGGGTGATCTTAATCCCGACGTCAAAAGAGCCAAATTTTTTGAGGACGTCCGTCAAGACCTTCGCTATGCATCCGGTTGGCACTGACAGCCATTCTAACCCATTTTCAAGGTCAAAATAACCCCGAAGCGCGCATACCCCTATTTCGATGATTTTCGTGTGGTATAGCACACCATTTTTTGGGTGATCCGGATCCCTACGTCAAAATTGCCAAAAATTTTTGTGGACGTCCGCCAAGACCTTGGCTATGCATTCGCTTAGTACTCACGGCCATTCCGACCCATTTTCAAGGTTAAAATAGCCCCGAACTGTGCATACCCCCATTTCGACGATTTTTCGTGTGCTATAGCACACCATTTTTGGGTGATCCGGATCCCGACGTCAAAAATGCCAAAAGTTTTTGTGGACGTCCTTCAAGACCTTGGCTATGCATCCGGTTTGTACTCACGGCCATTTCGATCCATTTTCAAGGTCAAAATAGCCCCGAAGCGCGCATACCCCCATTTCGACGATTTTTCGTGTGCTATAGCAGAACATTTTTTGGGTGATCCGGATCCCGACGTCAAAAGTGCCAAAAATTTTTGTGGACGTCCGTCAAGACCTTGGCTTTGCCTTCGATTGGCACTAACAGCCATTCCGACCCATTTTCAAGGTCAAAATAGCCCCGAAGCGCGCATACCTCCATTTTGACGATTTTTCGTGTGCTATAGCACACCATTTTTGGGTGATCCGGATCCCGACGTCAAAAGTGCCAAAAGTTTTTGTGGACGTCCGTCAAGACCTTGGCTATGCATCCGGTTGGCACTCACGGCCAATCCGACCCATTTTCAAGGTCAAAATAGCCCCGAAGCGCGCATACCCCCATTTTGATGATTTTTCATGTGCTATAGCACACCATTTTTTGGGTGATCTGAATCCCGACGTCAAAAGAGCCAAATTTTTTGAGGACGTCCATCAAGACCTTGGCTATGCATCCGGTTGGCACTCACAGCCATTCTAACCCATTTTCAAGGTCAAAATAGCCCCGAAGCGCGCATACCCCCATTTCGATGATTTTTCGTGTGCTATAGCACACCATTTTTGGGTGATCCGGATACCGATGTCAAAAGTGCCAAAAAGTTTTGGTGGACGTCCGTCAAGACCTTGGGTATGGATCCGGTTGGCACTCTTGGCCATTCCGACCCATTTTCAAGGTCAAAATAGCCCCGAAGCGGGCATACCCCCATTTTGACGATTTTTCGTGTGCTATAGCACACCATTTTTTGGGTGATCCGGATCCCGACGTCAAAAGTGCCAAAAATTTTGTGGACGTCCGTCAAGACCTTGGCTATACATCCGGTTGGTACTTACGGCCATTCCGACCCATTTTCAAGATCAAAATAGCCCCGAAGCGCGCATACCCCCATTTTGATGATTTTTCGTGTGCTATAGCACACCATTTTTGGGTGATCCGGATCCCGATGTCAAAAGTGCCAAAAAATTTTGTGGACGTCCGTCAAGACCTTGGCTATGCATCCGGTTGGCACTAACGGCAATTTCGACCCATTTTCAAGATCAAAATAGCCCCGAAGCGCGCATACCCCCATTTCGACGATTGTTCTTGTGCTATAGCACACCATTTTTGGGTGATCCGGATCCCAACGTAAAAAGTGCCAAAATTTTTGTGGACGTCCGTCAAGACCTTAGCTATGCATCCGGTTTGCACTCACGGCCATTCCGATCCATTTTCAAGGTCAAAATAGCCCCGAAGCGCGCATCCCCCATTTCGATGATTTTTCGTGTGCTATAGCACACCATTTTTTGGGTGATCCGGATCCCGACGTCAAAAGTGCCAAAATTTTTGTGGACGTCCGTCTAGACCTTGCCTATGCATCCGGTTGGCACTCACGGCCATTCCTACCCATTTTCAAGGTCAAAATAGCCCTGAAGCGCGCATACCCCCATTTCAACGATTTTTCGTGTGCTATAGCACACCATTTTTTGGGTGATCCGGATCTCGACGTCAAAAGTGCCAAATTTTTTGTGGACGTCCGTCAAGACATTGGATATGCATCCGGTTGGCACTCACGGCCATTCCGACCCATTTTCAAGGTCAAAATAGCCCCGAAGCGCGCATACCCCCATTTTGACGATTTTTCGTGTGCTATAGCACACCATTTTTTGGGTGATCTGGATCCCAACGTCAAAAGTGCCAAAAATTTTTGTGGACGTCCGTCAAGACCTTGGCTATACATCCGGTTGGTACTTACGGCCATTCCGACCCATTTTCAAGATCAAAATAGCCCCGAAGCGCGCATCCCCCATTTCGACGATTTTTCGTGTGCTATAGCAAACCATTTTTTGGGTGATCCGGATCCCGACTTCAAAAGTGCCAAAAATTTTTGTGGACGCCCGTCAAGACCTTGGCTATGCATCCGATTGGCAGTCACGGCCATTCCGACCCATTTACAAGGTCAAAATAGCCCCGAAGCGCGCATACCCCCATTTCGACGATTTTTCGTGTGCTATAGCACAACATTTTTGGGTGATCCGGATCCCGATGCCAAAACTGCCAAAAGTTTTTGTGGACGTCTGTCAAGACCTTGGCTATGCATCCGGTTGGCACTCACGGCCATTCCGACCCATTTTCAAGATCAAAATAGCCCCGAAGCGCGCATCCCCCATTTCGACGATTTTTCCTGTGCTGAAGCACACCATTTTTTGGGTGATCCGGATCCCGACGTCAAAAGTGCCAAACTTTTTTGGGGACGTCCATCAAGACCTTGGCTATGCATCTGGTTGGCACTCACGGCCATTCCGACCCATTTTCAAGGTCAAAATAGCCCCGAAGCGCGCATACCCCTATTTCGATGATTTTTCGTGTGCTATAGCACACCATTTTTGGGTGATCCGGCTCCGACGTGAAAAGTGCAAAAAAATTTTGTGGACGTCCGTCAAGACCTTGGCTATGCATCCGGTTGGCACACACGGCCATTCCGACCCATTTTCAAGGTCAAAATAGCCCCGAAGCGCGCATACCCCCATTTCGACGATTTTTTGTGTGCTATGGCACACCATTTTTTGGGTGATCCGAATCCCGATGTCAAAAGTGCAAAAAATTTTTGTGGACGTCCGTCAAGAACTTGGCTATGCATCCGGTTGGCACTCACGTCCATTCCGACCCATTTTCAAGGTCAAAATAGCCCCAAAGCGTGCATACCCCCATTTCGACATTTTTTGTGTGCTATAGCACACCATTTTTTGGGTGATCCGAATCCCGATGTCAAAAGTGCAAAAAATTTTTGTGGACGTCCGTCAAGACCTTGGCTATGCATCCGGTTGGCACTCACGGCCATTTCGACCCATTTTCAAGGTCAAAATAGCCCCGAAGCGCGCATACCCCCATTTCAACGATTTTTCGTGTGCTATAGCACACCATTTTTTGGGTGATCCGGATCTCGACGTCATAAGTGCCAAATTTTTTGTGGACGTCCGTCAAGACATTGGCTATGCATCCGGTTGGCACTCACGGCCATTCCGACCCATTTTCAAGGTCAAAATAGCCCCGAAGTGCGCATACCCCCATTCGACGATTTTTCGTGTGCTATAGCACACCATTTTTTGGGTGATCCGGATCCCGACGTCAAAAGTGCCAAAATTTTTTGTGGACGTCCGTCAAGACCTTGGCTATACATCCGGTTGGTACTTACGGCCATTCCGACCCATTTTCAAGATCAAAATAGCCCCGAAGCGCGCATACCCCCATTTTGATGATTTTTCGTGTGCTATAGCACACCATTTTTGGGTGATCCGGATACCGATGTTAAAAGTGCCAAAAAGTTTTTTTGGACGTCCGTCAAGACCTTGGCTATGGATCCGGTTGGCACTCACGGCCATTCCGACCCATTTTCAAGGTCAAAATAGCCCCGAAGCGGGCATACCCCCATTTTGACGATTTTTCGTGTGCTATAGCACACCATTTTTGTGGTGATCCGGATCCCGACGTCAAAAGTGCCTAAAGTTTTTGTGGACGTCCGTCAAGACCTTGGCTATGCATCCGGTTGGCACTCACGGCCATTTCGACCCATTTTCAAGATCAAAATAGCGTCGAAGCGCGCATACCCCCATTTTAACGATTTTTCGTGTGTTATAGCACACCATTTTTTGGGTGATCCGGATCCCGACGTTAAAAGTGCCAAACGTTTTTGTGGACGTCCGTCACGACCTTGGCTATGCATCCGGTTGACATTCACGGCCATTCCGACCCATTTTCAAGGTCAAAATAGCCCCGAAGAGCGCATACCCCCATTTCGACAATTTTTTGTGTGTTATAGCACACCATTTTTGGGTGATCCGGATCCCGATGCCAAAAGTGCCAAAATTTTTTGTGGACGTCCGTCAAGACCTTGGCTATGCATCCGATTGGCACTCACGGCCATTCCAACCCATTTTCAAGTTCAAAATAGCCCCATAGCGCGCATACCCCCATTTCAACGATTTTTCGTGTGCTGTAGCACACCATTTTTTGGGTGATCCGGATCCCGACGTCAAAAGTGCCAAAAATTTTTGTGAACGTCCGTCATGACCTTGGCTATGCATCCGGTTGGTACTCACGGCCATTCTGACCCATTTTCAAGGTCAAAATAGCCCCGAAGCGCGCATACCCCTATTTTGACGATTTTTCCTGTGCTATAGCACACCATTTTTTGGGTGATCCGGATTCCGATGTCAAAAGTGCCAAAAGTTTTTGTGGACGTCCGTCAAGACCTTGGCTATGCATCCGGTTGGCACTCACGGCCATTCCGACCCATTTTCAAGGTCAAAATAGCCCCGAAGCGCGCATACCCCCATTTTTACGATTTTTTGTGTGCTAAAGCACACCATTTTTTGGGTGATCCGAATCCCGACGTCAAAAGTACCAAACCTTTTTGGGGACGTCCGTCAAGACCTTGGCTATGCATCCGGTTGGCACTCACGGCCATTTCAACCCATTTTCAAGGTCAAAATAGCCCCGAATCGCGCATACCCCTATTTCGATGATTTTTCGTGTGCTATAGCACACCATTTTTGGGTGATCCGGCTCCGACGTGAAAATTGCAAAAAATTTTTGTGGACGTCCGTCAAGACCTTGGCTATGCATCCGGTTGGCACACACGGCTATTCCGACCCATTTTCAAGGTCAAAATAGCCCCGAAGCGCGCATACCCCCATTTCGATGATTTTTCGTGTGCTATAGCACACCATTTTTTGGGTGATCCGGATCCCGACGTCAAAAGTGCCAAAAAATTTTGTGGACATCCGTCAAGACCTTGGCTATACATCCGGTTGGTACTTACGGCCATTCTGACCCATTTTCAAGATCAAAATAGCCCCGAAGCGCGCATACCCCCATTTTGATGATTTTTCGTGTGCTATAGCACACCATTTTTGGGTGATCCGGATCCCGATGTCAAAAGTGCCAAAAGTTTTTGTGGACGTCCGTCAAGACCTTGGCTATGCATCCGGTTTGCACTCACGGCCATTCCGACCCATTTTCAAGGTCAAAATAGCCCCGAAGTATGCATACCCCTATTTTGATGATTTTTCCTGTGCTATGGCACACCATTTTTGGGTGATCCGGATCCCGACGTCAAAAGTGCCAACATTTTTTGTGGACGTCCGTCAAGACCTTGGCTATGCATTTGGTTGGCCCTCACGGCCATTCCGACCCATTTTCAAGGTCAAAACAGCCCCGAATCGCGCATACCCCCATTTCGACGATTTTTCGTGTGCTATAGCACACCATTTTTGGGTGATCCGGATACCGATGTTAAAAGTGCCAAAACGTTTTTTTGGACGTCCGTCAAGACCTTGGCTATGGATCCGGTTGGCACTCACGGCCATTCCGACCCATTTTCAAGGTCAAAATAGCCCCGAAGCGGGCATACCCCCATTTTGACGATTTTTTGTGTGCTATAGCACACCATTTTTGTGGTGATCCGGATCCCGACGTCAAAAGTGCCTAAAGTTTTTGTGGACGTCCGTCAAGACCTTGGCTATGCATCCGGTTGGCACTCACGGCCATTCCGACCCAAGGTCAAAATAGCCCCGAAGCGCGCATACCCC
>JABWTJ010001007.1:0-150920 GCA_016801875.1 Solanum sitiens | reverse complement strand
ACCTCCGTAAATTCACTCACCACGGGGACTGACTCTATAGGAGGAACTTCGGAATCCACTTCTTGGACTCTCACAATATGGTAGAGACACCCCTTCGAGATCATTTTACACGCCTTTAGGCATGTTATGAAACGACCTCTAGGAAGAGAATTTCCACCTTTCCACTCTATAACGGGTTCATTTGGGAAACAAAACCTCACAATTTTGGTCCTACAATTGATGGAAGCGAAACTAGCATGCAACCAGTCCATACCTAATATGACATCAAAATCAATCATGTCTAGCTCAACTAGATCAATATGAGAAACTCTATGAGGTATTGAAATAGGACAATTTCGATAGACTCTTTTTGCTACCACTGACTCACCCACCGGGGTAGACACCAAAATAGGTTCATGCAAAACATCGGGTAATGTACTAAATTTCTTAGCTACCAATGGAGTAACGAAAGACAATGTAGCACCCGGATCAAGTAATGCATACACATCAGTGGCAAAGATTTGTAACATACCAGTCACCACATCGGGAGAGGCCTCTTGGTCATCTCTAGTACGAAGAGCATAAAGACGGTTCTTTTTGGGAGCACTATTAGAACCACTTGGATGACCACCCCTCTCTTGTCCCTTAGCATTTGGACAATCCCGCACCTTGTGACCAATCTTTCCACAACCATAGCAATTTCCCGTTCCAATCAAACATTCTCCATAGTGACCTTTACCACACTTAGAACATGTAGGCTTCTCATTAGATGAGTTCCCATCCTTTCCCTTGGCAACTTTTGGTCTAGGAGCTTTAGAATCCCTAGTCTTGGGAAATTTGGATGGAACGTGGTTTGAGAACCTCTTTTTGAATCTAGGCCTGTCATGAATTCCCAACCTATCTTTGGCAGTTTCACTCTCAGAAGACCTTGTCCTCCTTGAGTCCTTATCCTTCCTTTTTGATCTAGCATCCTCAACCCTTCTTGCATGCACCATGAGACGACCATTGTTCATGTTATCATGTAGCATAGCCGATTGACACTCCTCTTGTAAATCGTCCGATATACCTGTCACATATTGACTCATTTCGTCTCTAGGATCGGAGACCAAAGACGGAGCATATTTGGCCAATTGAGTAAATTTCAGAGAATACTCATGAACACTCATCGTTCCTTGGCGGAGATTGATGAATTCCACCACCTTCGTTTCCCTCATCTCTCTAGGGAAGAACCGATCAATGAAGGCCCCTTTGAATAACTCCCACGTCACTAACCCACTTCCAAGTGGCCTGTTGTCCTTCCATTGTGCATACCATATCTTAGCGACATCTTTGAGTTGGTAGGAGGCCAACTCAGCATTCTCGCTAGACGACAGCCCCATAGCACACAAAATCTTGTGAACCTCATCAATAAATTCCTGAGGGTCTTCATCAACCTTCGACCCATAAAAGACAGGAGGATTCATTCGAGTGAAATCCCTAAGTCTAGAGGCCATAGTCTGTTCATGGACTCTAGGTGCCAAATCCCTATTGGCTTGGGCAGTCATAGCTTGGGCTTGCACTGTTGCGGCTTGAGCTTGAGTAGTCATGGCTTGAGCCATTTGAGCAATAATAGCTCTCATCTGAGCCTCTGTCATCGGTGGAGGATCAGCAGGAACCTGGTCATCAATAGAAACCTCTTCAAGAGGAGGAGCAGGTTCGTCACGAGGAATTCCCGCAGCAGCCATCTCTTTCTCAAGTCTTCGAGCCGCATTTCTTCTAGTATTCATCTCCTATAACCAAAACACAAGGTTCAGGCGAACGCATATCCGACGTATATTCTAGGGGCACGATATGGATTTCCAACAATGAGAATGATTCCTAATCATCAAATAAGTTCCTATTCATAAGTGTGGCGCGCTTCACAATTATGAATACAAACTTAAATAACGTGGTTGAGAGAGAGACGTTAACATCAAGGATATTCAACCTCATGCTCTGATACCAAGTTTCTCACATCCGAGTTTACCCCCTAGACGTAACCGGCGTCGTCGTCCTCTCGGAGGACTAAGACAAGCCTCTTAGCTTCGTCATAGCATTCATCGACTAAAAATCAGTAAGAATTAAAAACTTTTTATCTAGAACTACTCGGAGGTTTACATAGACCTCTACATACACATCATTATATATATCAAGTATACATAGACTTGTTCATATACGAAGATTACTTAGTCTTCTACTTTTATTTTATACACTTATATATTAAGAAAATAATAGTCATAAAACCGTCTCATCTTATAGACCATCTATCGATCACAATAAGTCTTGGGCATAGCCCTACATCAAATGAAAGAAGCCACATATAGGCTGTCTACTACATCGTCTCAAGAGAACAATAGAGTCAACATAGAATCATAGTAACTACACATCATAAAAGAGAGATATCGGCCACGTCCTCGAGAGAGTGAGGACCTACCACTTGGATGACAAATTATCCAAGTCTTCCTTCCTAGCAATTTGGATCAAGCTCAGCGACCCGAACCTAAAATGTTTGGGGAAAAGGGAAAGAAAAGGGATTAGTACTCCACATGTACTAAGTATGAAATCTCATATACAATTACCAATCAAATATATTTAGAAAGGGACATTTATGAAAACATAATAGACTACATATGAAATTATACCATAGCAAAGCAAAGCATACTAATGATAACCTTCAATAAGTCACAAGTGCAATGATCAAGTAAAATTACCATATCTCCTACTAAATCAAGTAACCTACCAAGACTACAATTAGCAATTTACTCACCAACATACTCGTCATGTCATGATACATCCTACTTCAAGCAAAGACAACAACAATATATTCATAAGCATGTTACTCAACATACCAACCTTTTTCATCATATTATCGCCTTACATACATAATATTGACCTCTCAAAGTTCCTATCAAGGCAAACTCGTGCAAGGCGTAGGTAGAGTCCCATACCCCTACCTAAGCTAAAGCAAACCTCTCAAGTTACTTTAATTAGCCTATACCTTATTCATTCATTCATTTTGGTTTAGGGAACATTTGCCTTAACCGACATAGACCACATAATCGAATGTGGAATCCGGAGTCATGAAACCTTACACCGATGGAAGGTGGTCTACCGGCCAAGGTAGAACCTAACGTGAACATAGCTATCTAGGTGGATCCACTAGCTAGTATCCTATGGTGGCAACATAGTTCAAGAACTAAGAGATAGGTATTCCCTCTATATACCATTCGGTAATGGGGCCTCATCTCATGAGAATTCATGAGTGAATATTTCTCAAGGAAAGTCAACACTTCACGTAGATCCATAGGTGAGTATTCCTCTAAGGGAAGTCAACACTCTATAAGGAACAAATGGTGAATATTCCTCTAGGGGAAGTCAACACCTCTCAATGTCAAGTTCACTCGGTGCTAAGCTAAGTCCCCATTTGTAGAGAAGCCTTTAATCTTTATTAATCTTCTCAATTTAATTAGATAGAAGGGTCAATCCCTTGTATATCATCATTATAGCTCAAATAAGAATTGTATGAGAATTATGTCCTTTCATTAACAATTCATATAGGTGAAGTCAACCCTCGTACATCTCATCATAATAGGGCACATCGAACAACTTCCCTATATTACATTACACTTAGCAACCTCACAACCAACCTAAGCATATAAGTTCATGTATCATATCATCTTATCACATCAATCAAAGCATACTTCAACATAATATTATCACTTGATGACAATTAACCATAATTTGAAGTGAAGGCTAGGATCATCAAGACTTACCAATACTCCTCCCTAGTCCATCAATAAAGGGCCTTACCATCAACCCATAGATCAACCAATCTTAGATCATCACATCGATGTAATTCAATAATAAATCACAAGAACTAATCAAGGAGAAGCACTATACTATGAAGCAATACTACATCAAAGCCTAGTAACATGATCTCAAGTGTATCTTCTTAACTTAGATTCAATATTCAAGAACATAGGTGTGAAGAACTTCAATTCATCATAATAGATCCATAATCAATACAATGACAATCATTAAAGACCATTTAACTTATTATGAGGTCAATTCTATCAAACTCAACCTAATCCATATCAATTCAACATTTAGGGTTAAGGGTTAGGGGTCATCACCCACAACCTAGATCAAACTACATCAATTGACCATAATCAAGTTACAATTCATGATAATCTATTCATTCTAACCCAAAGAATACATAATTAACTCAATTCACATGATCAAATTCGGATTTGGATGAAACCCATAAGAAACTCAACTTTTTGGAAAAAAAGCTTTGAAGGAACCCTTTGAGGAAAGAATCTCAAAGGTGAATTAGATCCCATACCTTAAGGTTTGATGACGTTTTGATGGTGAATTTCGTGCTAAATCAACCCCCAATGATTTCCCCAAGTTGATCTCCAATGGAGTCTTCCAATAGAGAGAGAAAGTAGAGAGAAGGAAGAGAGTTTTGTTTTTGAGAGAATGATTAGGCTAATGAGGGTTGGGTATTTATAGTTGGGTCTTAAGTCACTTAATTAGTCTCTCTTAAACCCCTAATTACCCCTAAGTCAATTAATTAATTAACTAACTAAAACTAACTTTTCCAAAACTGCCACAGACCTTCCACGACGGATCCCCGACGACGGTCCGTCGTGGTCATGACGAACTGACATCCCTCCGTCCTGCACATCCGTCACGTTGGTCAGAGACTTATGCAGGCGGAGGCTTTCTCGCCAGACACCAAGGATGGCACGACGGTCCGTCGTGGGCGTGACGGACAGACATCCCTCCGTCCTGCACATCCGTCACGTTGGTCAGAGACTTGTGCAGGCGGAGGTTTATCCTACGGCACCAAGGCTGGCACGATGGAGACCTTGACGTCCCGTCGCGCCTGTGACGCCCCGTCATGGGGTCCGTCATGCCCTGCTATTTCTAGGGTCCTCCTCGAGGGTCCTTGTTTGGTCCTCGGGGAGTCGTACCCTGACTTTTCCAGAATGAAACCATCCCACACTATATTTTACACCTATGGTAACAACCATTTACCATATTCCGACTCTTTAACTAGGTTAACTCAAAAGGACACTCTAGCCCTCTTATGACCCAATTTGCCGAACGTATAAGAATTTCGGTTAAAACACCACTTCAAAGACTCTAAATATGCCTAATTGGGTAGGAACACTGGTTTAGATCCTAAGGAGACCATTTAAGTCTTATCACATGACCTCGGTATTTCAAAATGTTACAGGTAGGGTGAATGTAAAGGGGGTCATGAACTAGATATGGGACCTATTTATATGAACCTTAATGTGAATTAATCTATGAGAACAAAGGCTAGCACCGAGTGAGTATGGCAAGGGAAGTAGTTCTAGTTAAGTGTGAGACTAGAATACGAAGAAGCCCTTCATATTCCTTAACCGTGTGCGTACATGGGATGTGTCCAAGTTCTACCATTGGCAAGTAGAATAACCTCATCGAAGTAGGATAGAACTATGGATTCCATGACTTGCTACCATGGTCTATGTCGGTTATTGCCTATTCTCATCATGTGGAATACCTATTAGCATTAGATAAGTTTATGAGGTTTAGGTGGTGGTATGGGACGCTATCTATACATTGCACAATAGACTTTGAAGGTGTTATGTGGAGTTCCTAGGTCTTGTCCAAGACCATTATGTGAGTGTATTATGTGATGTACTATGTGAGTGTCTAAGGTGATGTATGAGTCTTAATGAACTAATGAACTAATGACCTATGTTAGTAACTATGTAAATGAATGAGTATCTAATCGAAAGTGACTTAATCATTCCTTAGCTAAAGTATGAGGAGGACATGAAAGGATGGTCTCTTCATGTCTTATCTTTGGAAGTCTTGAGGATGGCTCTAATTAGGGAAGTTGGTTAATCTTGTTGACATGATATAAACCTTAGGAAGTCTTAACGGCTATTTAGGTAATCTTGGAGAGGTCATTGTACTATGGACATATCTTCTTGATTTACTTAAGTAGGTCTTTTGATAGGCTTTGGAAGGAGAATGTCTTCTAATCTAAGTGTTGGTGTGTTTAGTGAGAATGATTCTATTATAGGTAGTCTATAGGATCTCTTGTGTGTGTGATAGAGATTGTATGGGGGTCGCTCCACACTTACTCAAGTGAACCTTGGAATTGACCTTTGGTAGAAGAATCTTACATAGATGTTTATGATTGTTTTCTAAGTATGTATGTGACTCATTGTAGGTAATCTTAAGGGTTGTTTAGGCACATCTAGAGAGGGTGTATGGGCGGTCTCTCTTTGTGTGACTTAAGTTAATCTTAGGATGAATTTAAGTGAGGGAATTACATGCTAGAAGATGTTAAAAGGGAAGGTTTGGACTTCACTGTAACAGTGAAGGGACTTCACTGTACAGTGAAGTGAACTCACTGTAAAGTGAGCCTTTAAAATGTTATTTTTGATTAAATGTTATCTTATGTGTTTCTTAATTGCTAAATGATGTTCTTATGTTTAATCTATGATTTCTAAATGAAAAGATGCATATTTCCAATAAAGTCCGTTTTCATGATTTTATGCATATAGCCATACTTAGTACATGTGGTTGTACTAATTCCATGCTTTATTTTCTATCTATAGTCCTTGGTAGGTAAGGAGCTTTTGGAGAAGAAGACTTGGGCTTAGAACGATCGTCCGAGTAGAAGAAGTTGAAGTGTGTCCTCAATGGACTCGAGGGCATATGTCTTTTATTGTTTTCTTTGAAGTATTGTAAGAAGACTATGTTATTTCTATTTTCGTATTAAAGTACTCTTGTGTCTTAAGATGATGAGATTGAGACTTAGCATTTCTATTACTTTTATATGAAAGAGGTTTGTAAAGACTATATTATGTTTTACTGAAAAGTTTTAATTTCGCACTACTTTTCACTATGTATATGCAATAAATGATATGAATGAGGCTTGTCTGAGAACTCTGAGAGTTCGACGACGCCGGTCGCAATCCGAGATTGCACCCTATCTTCTAGGGTATGGTTTTTGGTTGTGACAAAGTTTATATCGGAGCATAGGTTGGTGAAAGTAGTATTAAGTATCAAAAAGTCTCATCAAGTCACGTCTAGTAGAGTTTTGACCATCGGTGTGAATCGCGACATATCTATGTGCGAGAGGCTATAGGACGATAGAGTTTACCTTCTTTTCTACTCCTATATCGTGCGGTAGAGTAAATGTTATGATTATCCTTCTTATGAGTTTCCTTGTGTTTTCTACGAGATGAATACTAGAAGGATGTCTGCTAGAAGATTGGAAGAGGAGAGGGTGAATGAGGAGGTTCCTCAAGTTGAGCAAGTTGAGCAAGTTGAGCAAGTTGCTCAAGATGAGCAAGGTGTCCAAGATGGGCAAGGTGATGAAGTGCCTCCCCAAGGTGATCATGGTCCCAATGTGGATGGAGGTGATGAGGTACCAGAGTTGTCTAATACGGTGATTGGAGAGGCTTTGATGGCTTTAGCTCAAGCCGTAACTACTCAAATAAATTTGAGTATGGTGCCTAGGGTTATGGAGAGCACTATGACTTCTAGGTTGAGAGACTTTGTGAGTATGAATCCTCCTATCTTTCTTGGTTCTAAGGTGAATGAGGATCCCCAAGAATTTCTTGATGGTGTGTACAAAGTTTTGAGTGCTATGGGGGTTACATCTAGGGAGAAGGCGGAGTTGGCTTCTTATCAATTGAGAGATATTTCTCAAATTTGGTATACTCAATGGATGGACAATAGGCCAGAAGGTTCGGGTCCTATTGAGTGGGAAGAGTTTAAGGGAGCTTTTCTTCGCAAGTACTTTCCCCGAGAGAGAAGAGAAGTCAAGGTGGAGGAGCACTCTTTGAAATTCTCGACATTGTCTAGGTATGCTCCTTCTCTTGTGTCCAATCCAAGAGATGAAATGAGTCGCTTTTGTACCGGAGTAGCCGATTTGGTGAAGGAAGAATGTCGTACCGCTATGCTTCATGATAATATGACCCTATCTAGACTCATGGTGTATGGACAATCTATTTAGGAGTCTAAACTTAGAAGGATGGGTAAAAGTTTGAAAAGGGGTGTTGCTAGTAATCAAGATCAACCTAGGTTCAAACAGAGGATTCAAACTCAAGATGGACCTAGAGTTCCTAAGAAGAAGTTTGAGAAAGGAGGTGGTTCTAAGGATAGCAAGCCTACTTGTGCTAATTGTGGCAAGATTCACTATGGTGAGTGTCTATTGGGTACCGGTAGTTGCTTTGGTTGTGGAAAGGATGAGCACAAAGTGAGAGATTGTCCAAACATTGCTTCTAGGAAGGAGGGCAAGAGGGTTGAGCCTAGTGTTCCAAAGGAAGATGCTTCAACTATGAGGCATTTCTATGCACTCCGTACTAGAATTGAGAGGTAGGATGATGGTGATGATGATGTTGGTAAGTTCTTGTTTGTCTTTTGATAGTATGAGTTCCTTCTAAGTGGGGGAGTATGGTTTGTAGATGGGAAGGAATTCCTTGAATTGTTGCATGTGCATGATGTTTAGGAGTTTGGTTGAAATTGAATTTTATTTACTTCTTGCATTGTGTGTTTTATGAAGCTTTGAGCATGTTGTATGATGTGTTTACATGATGTTATCTTGCATATTAGAATGTTTATATAAAGAATTTCCTAATGATTGCATTTTCGAAAAAGTTTTTGAAATCACTGTAGCCTTATGAACTGTTCATTGTAAAAATTTTGAGAAAATGGCTATTTGATTCTTTTGTCTAAAATTCTTGCTATGTGGCTAGAAGTGATGTATATGAGTTTGATGTTGAATAGAAAATGAGTTTTTGCCATTTGGATTGAAGCATGTGAGTTTTGTAGCATAACGAGTTATAAAATTGTTTTCTAGTTTCATGTTGTGTTGTGAATCTCTTGATTATGTGAAATTGATGGTTTCTTCTTGATATGTGTTGTATGGCTTGGTTATGTGCTGATAGTTGAGTCTCTAATCTTGGAAGTGTTCGGAGAGTGGAAAGTGTCATTCGAGGACGAATGTTGTCCAAGTTGGGGAGATTGTAAGACCTTGAAAATAGCTTAGGTGCTCTAGAGCCTAATATGTTGGTCTTGATGTCTAAGGTCCTAAATTTGTTTAATATGTGGTATAGAGGCAGTAGCTAAAGTATTAGAGATGTTGGAAGTCGAACGTCAAGGGATGACTAAGACGTTTGACGATTAAGTCACCTAATTGTCTCTTATGTGGTTCGATGTGTTTATATGTGTTTCATGGTGTTTTAAGGTTTTTAATAGAGTTAATATAGCTTGTATAGTCAGTGGTTAAAGTTTCATGAAGTTTGGAGGTCAAACGATCAAGATCGTCCAAGGCATTCAAAAGATATGCCTTGAGTCGACCTTGTACGTCTAGGCTAGTTTCGTCGAGTTTTATGTGTTTGTTTTGGTTGAAATTCATGTGAGAGCTGTTAAACCTATATATGATCATATTTGGGTTGGAAACGTCCAGGAAATTATCCCCAATGACCATCAAAGGGTCCTTGAGGAAAGGACCCAAAACTTGATGGCAGGCTGTCCCAGGCAGCCTTGGCGACGGAGCAGTCGACGGCCAGTCATGGCTGTGATGCCCCGTCACAAGGTTCCGTCGTGGGGGACTTGTCCAAGGGTGTATAGGGGACCCTTGGAAAGCCACTGGAGCTTGCAACGGAGGTCCATGACGGCCCGTGTCAGCCGTGACACCCCGTCACAAGGTAGTCATCGCAGCCAATGTCTCCTGCACAGATTTTTTGCCAAGTCAGGGGTGAATTGGTAAATTCACCCCACGTATAAATAAGAGTTTAGGAGGTTTGTTTAGGGTCTTATGGGTATTTTAATTAACTATTTAAGTGGTTAACACCCTAAAGACTTCATTCTTCCAAATTGAAAACCCAAAGTCTATTAGAAATCCCAAAACCTCCATTGAAGTACAACTTGAAGGATCAGCTTGGTGTGGCGTTTTGAAAGAGAATTCTTCATCAAAGTGAAGAATTATCATCCTTGAGGTATGACTTTTGATCCTTTAAACTTATTTCATCAAGGAGCCCAATCCTCAAAGTGTTTTACAAAGTTTTCTAAAGTGAATTGTCCAATTTCGGGATTAAAACCATGGGTTCTTGCATAAATGATTTCTAAACGTTGAATTATGATCTAATTGATATCGTATTGATGATTTCAACATAAATTACCTATGAACCCATGTGAATTGATGAACCCTAGTTTTGGCTACTTTTTGGGTTACTTGATATTAAGCTTATATTGATGAATTGTTGTGTAGTTTCTTATGGCTTTCTAATGATATAAGAATTGTGTTCAATTGATATGTAATTGATATTATATTGTTAAACCTAGATTGAATTGATGTAGATTCATTGAGTTTTATGGTTATTGCTTTGAATTATTGTTCATGGCCATGGGTAAAGGCCTTGTGATGTTGAATTGGTTGATTTGGCATTGATTTGAAGTATGGATATGGGGATGAAGGTATGCTGCCCCGTTTTCCTTAATTTGATATTAATTATACTTTGATATTGTTGTGATTGGTATGGTCCACTTATGGTGGCGGTGTTATGTGTTCTATTTGCAATTGATGTGGCCTTGTCGGCGTTACTTTATGAAATATTATGAGCATGGCCTTATTGGCAACTACTTGAAGTTATGTGGCTAGTTGTGTAGTTGATGATGTGAAGTATGGCATTACTTATCTACATGTGAAGTTATATATTCATGTATGTATTCTTCTAGTTATGTTTCCTTAAGTGATCATGTTAGACTGTCTTGACATTATGAGTATAGTGTTAGGGTTAAGTCTTGGTTATTATACTTGACTTTATGAGTCTATGTGGAGTATATTAATGGTGTTATGATGATATATAGGATGACTTGAAGATGTTAGGTCATTTTAGAAGTGTTTCTAGAATGACTTGTATTATGGGTTAAAAGTGAAGTATGTGATATTTTGTCTTGGTTGACTTGTATCTCTTGCTTAATGTATATACGGTTATGAGTATATGATATCTTGTCATAGGGTGTTATAACTCTTAGTCTTGAATAATAATATAAGTGGGACCTTGATGATAAGAAGGTCAATTTATGTGGAACCTTGAACTTAGTGGCGAGGTTATGAATTGTGAAGTAGTTAGCTGTAATGGTATTCTTCATGTTATGAGTGATGGACTTAGGGATGGTTGGCTGGAACGGCATCATATCATACCTTAGGGAAATCGTTATGAGCTTCTTGTCGCTAAAGTGAGATATACCCTAGTTGCTTTGGTAGGGTGAATGTAAAGGGGGTCATGAACTAGATATGGGACCTATTTATATGAACCTTAATGTGAATTAATCTATGAGAACAAAGGCTAGCACCGAGTGAGTATGGCAAGGGAAGTAGTTCTAGTTAAGTGTGAGACTAGAATACAAAGAAGCCCTTCATATTCCTTAACCATGTGCCTACATGGGATGTGTCCAAGTTCTACCATTGGCAAGTAGAACAACCTCATCGAAGTAGGATAGAACTTCGGATTCCATGTCTTGCTACCATGGTCTATGTCGGTTATTGCCTATTCTCATCATGTGGAATACCTATTAGCATTAGATAAGTTTATGAGGTTTAGGTGGTGGTATGGGACGCTATCTAGACATTGCACAATAGACTTTGAAGGTGTTATGTGGAGTTCCTAGGTCTTGTCCAAGACCATTATGTGAGTGTCTTATGTGATGTACTATGTGAGTGTCTTAGGTGATGTATGAGTCTTAATGAACTAATGAACTAATGACCTATGTTAGTAACTATGTAAATGAATGAGTACCTAATCTAAAGTGACTTAAGCATTCCTTAGCTAAAGTATGAGGAGGACATGAAAGGATGGTCTCTTCATGTCTTATCTTTGGAAGTCTTGAGGATGGCTCTAATTAGGGAAGTTGGTTAATCTTGTTGTCATGATATAAACCTTAGGAAGTCTTAAGGGCTATTTAGGTAATCTTGGAGAGGTCATTGTACTATGGACATATCTTCTTGATTTACTTAAGTAGGTCTTTTGATAGGCTTTGGAAGGAGAATGTCTTCTAATCTAAGTGTTGGTGTGTTTAGTGAGAATGATTCTATTATAGGTAGTCTATAGGATCTCTTTTGTGTGTGTGATAGAGATTGTATGGGCTCCACACTTACTCAAGTGAACCTTGGAATTGACCTTTGGTATAAGAATCTTACATATATGTTTATGAATGTTTTCTAAGTATGTATGTGACTCATTGTAGGTAATCTTAATGGGTCGTTTAGGCACATCTAGAGAGTGTGTATGGGCGGTCTCTCTTTGTGTGACTTAAGTTAATCTTAGGATGAATTTAAGTGAGGGAATTACGTGCTAGAAGATGTTAAAAGGGAAGGTTTGGACTTCACTGTTACAATGAAGGGACTTCACTGTACAGTGAAGTGAACTCACTGTAAAGTGAGCCTTTAAAATGTTATTTTTGATTAAATGTTATCTTATGTGTTTCGTAATTGCTAAATGATGTTCTTATGTTTAATCTATGATTTCTAAATGAAAAGATGCATATTTCCAATAAAGTCCGTTTTCATGATTTTATGCATATAGCCATACTTAGTACATGTGTTTGTACTAATTCCATGCTTTATTTTCTATCTATAGTCCTTGGTAGGTAAGGAGCTTTTGGAGAAGAAGACTTGGGCTTAGAAGGATCGTCCGAGTAGAAGAAGTTGAAGTATGTCCTCAATTGACTCGAGGGCATATGTCTTTTATTGTTTTCTTTGAAGTATTGTAAGAAGACTATGTTATTTCTATTTTCGTATTAAAGTACTCTTGTGTCTTAAGATGATGAGATTGACATTTAGCATTTCTATTACTTTTATATGAAAGAGGTTTGTAATGACTATATTATGTTTTAGTGAAAAGTTTTAATTCCGCACTACTTTTCACTATGTATATGCAACGAATGATATGAATGAGGCTTGTCTGAGAACTCTGAGAGTTCGACGACGCCGGTCGCAATCCGAGATTGCACCCTATCTTCTAGGGTATGGTTTTGGGTTGTGACAAAGTTCGTATCAGAGAATAGGTTGGTGAAAGTAGTATTAATTATCAAAAAGTCTCATCAAGTCATGTCTAGTAGAGTTTTGACCATCGGTCTGAAGCGCGACATATCTATGGGCAAGAGGCTATAGGACGATAGAGTTTCCCTTCTTTTCTACTCCTATATCGTGCGGTAGAGTAAATGTTATGATTATCCTTCTTATGAGTTTCCTTGTGTTTGCTAGGAGATGAATACTAGAAGGATGGCCACTAGAAGATTGGAAGAGGAGAGGGTGAATGAGGAGGTTCCTCAAGTTGAGCAAGTTGAGCAAGTTGCTCAAGATGAGCAAGGTGTCCAAGATGGGCAAGGTGATGAAGTGCCTCCCCAAGGTGATCATGGTCCCAATGTGGATGGAGGTGATGAGGTACCAGAGTTGTCTAATATGGTGATTGGAGAGGCTTTGATGGCTTTAGCTCAAGCCGTAACTACTGAAATCAATTTAAGTATGGTGCCTAGGGTTATGGAGAGCACTATGACTTCTAGGTTGAGAGACTTTGTGAGTATGAATCCTCCTATCTTTCTTGGTTCTAAGGTGAATGAGGATCCCCAAGAATTTATTGATGGTGTGTACAAAGTTTTGAGTGCTATGGGGGTTACATCTAGGGAGAAGGCGGAGTTGGCTTCTTATCAATTGAGAGATGTTTCTCAAATTTGGTATACTCAATGGATGGACAATAGGCCAGAAGATTCGGGTCCTATTGAGTGGGAAGAGTTTAAGGGAGCTTTTCTTCGCAAGTACTTTCCCCGAGAGAGAAGAGAAGTCAAGGTGGAGAAGTTTATTAATCTCAAGCAAGGCAATATGAGTGTTGAGGAGTACTCTTTGAAATTCTCGACATTGTCTAGGTATGCTCCTTCTCTTGTGTCCAATCCAAGAGATGACATGAGTCGCTTTTGTACCGGAGTAGCCAATTTGGTGAAGGAAGAATGTCGTACCGCTATGCTTCATGATAATATGACCCTATCTAGACTCATGGTGTATGGACAATCTATTTAGGAGTCTAAACTTAGAAGGATGGCTAGAAGTTTGAAAAGGGGTGTTGCTAGTAATCAAGATCAACCTAGGTTCAAACAGAGGATTCAAACTCAAGATGGACCTAGAGTTCCTAAGAAGAAGTTTGAGAAAGGAGGTGGTTCTAAGGATAGCAAGCCTACTTATGCTAATTGTGGCAAGATTCACTATGGTGAGTGTCTATTGGGTACCGGTAGTTGCTTTGGTTGTGGAAAGGATTGGCACAAAGTGAGAGATTGTCCAAACATTGCTTCTAGGAAGGAGGGCAAGAGGGTTGAGCCTAGTGTTCCAAAGGAAGATGCTTCAACTATGAGGCATTTCTATGCACTCCGTACTAGAATTGAGAGGTAGGATGATGGTGATGATGATGTTGGTAAGTTCTTGTTTGTCTTTTGATAGTATGAGTTCCTTCTAAGTGGGGGAGTATGGTTTGTAGATGGGATAGAATTCCTTGAATTCTTGCATGTGCATGATGTTTAGGAGTTTGGTTGAAATTGAATTTTATTTACTTCTTGCATTGTGTGTTTTATGAAGCTTTGAGCATGTTTTATGATGTGTTTACACGATGTTATCTTGCATATTAGCATGTTTATATAAAGAATTTCCTAAAGATTGCATTTTCGGAAAAGTTTCTGAAATCACTGTAGCCTTATGAACTGTTCATTGTAAAAATTTTGAGAAAATGGCTATTTGATTCTTTTGTCTAAAATTCTTGCTATGTGGTTTGAACTGATGTATATGAGTTTGATGTTGAATAGAAAATGAGTTTTTGCCATTTGGATTGAAGCATGTGAGTTTTGTAGCATAACGAGTTAGAAAATTGTTTTCTAGTTTCATGTTGCGTTGTGAATCTCTTGATTATGTGAAATTGATGGTTTCTTCTTGATATGTGTTGTATGGCTTGGTTATGTGCTGATAGTTGAGTCTCTAATCTTGGAAGTGTTCGGAGAGTGGAAAGTGTCATTCGAGGACGAATGTTGTCCAAGTTGGGGAGATTGTAAGACCTTGAAAATAGCTTAGGTGCTCTAGAGCCTAATATGTTGGTCTTGATGTCTAAGGTCCTAAATTTGTTTAATATGTGGTATAGAGGCAGTAGCTAAAGTATTAGAGATGTTGGAAGTCGAACGTCAAGGGATGACTAAGACGTTTGACGATTAAGTCAACTAATTGTCTCTTATGTGGTTCGATGTGTTTATATGTGTTTCATGGTGTTTTAAGGTTTTTAATAGAGTTAATATAGCTTGTATAGTCAGTGGTTAAAGTTTCATGAAGTTTGGAGGTCAAACGATCAAGATCGTCCAAGGCATTCAAAAGATATGCCTTGAGTCGACCTTGTACGTCTAGGCTAGTTTCGTCGAGTTTTATGTGTTTGTTTTGGTTGAAATTCATGTGAGAGCTGTTAAACCTATATATGATCATATTTGGGTTGGAAACGTCCAGGAAATTATCCCCAATGACCATCAAAGGGTCCTTGAGGAAAGGACCCAAAACTTGATGGCAGGCTGTCCCAGGCAGCCTTGGCGACGGAGCAGTCGACGGCCAGTCATGGCTGTGATGCCCCGTCACAAGGTTCCGTCGTGGGGGACTTGTCCAAGGGTGTATAGGGGACCCTTGGAAAGCCACTGGAGCTTGCAACGGAGGTCCATGACGGCCCGTGTCAGCCGTGACACCCCGTCACAAGGTAGTCATCGCAGCCAATGTCTCCTGCACAGATTTTTTGCCAAGTCAGGGGTGAATTGGTAAATTCACCCCACGTCTAAATAAGAGTTTAGGAGGTTTGTTTAGTGTCTTATGGGTATTTTAATTAACTATTTAAGTGGTTAACACCCTAAAGACTTCATTTTTCCAAATTGAAAACCCAAAGTCTATTAGAAATCCCAAAACCTCCATTGAAGTACAACTTGAAGGATCAGCTTGGTGTGGCGTTTTGAAAGAGAATTCTTCATCAAAGTGAAGAATTATCATCCTTGAGGTATGACTTTTGATCCTTTAAACTTATTTCATCAAGGAGCCCAATCCTCAAAGTGTTTTACAAAGTTTTCTAAAGTGAATTGTCCAATTTCGGGATTAAAACCATGGGTTCTTGCATAAATGATTTCTAAACGTTGAATTATGATCTAATTGATATCGTATTGATGATTTCAACATAAATTACCTATGAACCCATGTGAATTGATGAACCCTAGTTTTGGCTACTTTTTGGGTTACTTGATATTAAGCTTATATTGATGAATTGTTGTGTAGTTTCTTATGGCTTTCTAATGATATAAGAATTGTGTTCAATTGATATGTAATTGATATTATATTGTTAAACCTAGATTGAATTGATGTAGATTCATTGAGTTTTATGGTTATTGCTTTGAATTATTGTTCATGGCCATGGGTAAAGGCCTTGTGATGTTGAATTGGTTGATTTGGCATTGATTTGAAGTATGGATATGGGGATGAAGGTATGCTGCCCCGTTTTCCTTAATTTGATATTAATTATACTTTGATATTGTTGTGATTGGTATGGTCCACTTATGGTGGCGGTGTTATGTGTTCTATTTGCAATTAATGTGGCCTTGTCGGCGTTACTTTATGAAATATTATGAGCATGGCCTTATTGGCAACTACTTGAAGTTATGTGGCTAGTTGTGTAGTTGATGATGTGAAGTATGGCATTACTTATCTACATGTGAAGTTATATAGTCATGTATGTATTCTTCTAGTTATGTTTCCTTAAGTGATCATGTTAGACTTTGTCTTGACATTATGAGTATAGTGTTAGGGTTAAGTCTTGGTTATTACTACTTGACTTTATGAGTCTATGTGGAGTATATTAATGGTGTTATGATGATATATAGGATGACTTGAAGATGTTAGGTCATTTTAGAAGTGTTTCTAGAATGACTTGTATTATGGGTTAAAAGTGAAGTATGTGATATCTTGTCTTGGTTGACTTGTATCTCTTGCTTAATGTATATATGGTTATGAGTATATGATATCTTGTCATAGGGTGTTATAACTCTTAGTCTTGAATAATAATATAAGTGGGACCTTGATGATAAGAAGGTAAATTTATGTGGAACCTTGAACTTAGTGGCGAGGTTATGAATTGTGAAGTAGTTAGCTGTAATGGTATTCTTCATGTTATGAGTGATGGACTTAGGGATGGTTGGCTGGAACGGCATCATATCATACCTTAGGGAAATCGTTATGAGCTTCTTGTCGCTAAAGTGAGATATGCCCTAGTTGCTTTGGTAGGGTGAATGTAAAGGGGGTCATGAACTAGATATGGGACCTATTTATATGAACCTTAATGTGAATTAATCTATGAGAACAAAGGCTAGCACCGAGTGAGTATGGCAAGGGAAGTAGTTCTAGTTAAGTGTGAGACTAGAATACAAAGAAGCCCTTCATATTCCTTAACCATGTGCCTACATGGGATGTGTCCAAGTTCTACCATTGGCAAGTAGAACAACCTCATCGAAGTAGGATAGAACTTCGGATTCCATGTCTTGCTACCATGGTCTATGTCGGTTATTGCCTATTCTCATCATGTGGAATACCTATTAGCATTAGATAAGTTTATGAGGTTTAGGTGGTGGTATGGGACGCTATCTAGACATTGCACAATAGACTTTGAAGGTGTTATGTGGAGTTCCTAGGTCTTGTCCAAGACCATTATGTGAGTGTCTTATGTGATGTACTATGTGAGTGTCTTAGGTGATGTATGAGTCTTAATGAACTAATGAACTAATGTCCTATGTTAGTAACTATGTAAATGAATGAGTACCTAATCTAAAGTGACTTAAGCATTCCTTAGCTAAAGTATGAGGAGGACATGAAAGGATGGTCTCTTCATGTCTTATCTTTGGAAGTCTTGAGGATGGCTCTAATTAGGGAAGTTGGTTAATCTTGTTGTCATGATATAAACCTTAGGAAGTCTTAAGGGCTATTTAGGTAATCTTGGAGAGGTCATTGTACTATGGACATATCTTCTTGATTTACTTAAGTAGGTCTTTTGATAGGCTTTGGAAGGAGAATGTCTTCTAATCTAAGTGTTGGTGTGTTTAGTGAGAATGATTCTGTTATAGGTAGTCTATAGGATCTCTTTTGTGTGTGTGATAGAGATTGTATGGGCTCCACACTTACTCAAGTGAACCTTGGAATTGACCTTTGGTATAAGAATCTTACATATATGTTTATGAATGTTTTCTAAGTATGTATGTGACTCATTGTAGGTAATCTTAATGGGTCGTTTAGGCACATCTAGAGAGTGTGTATGGGCGGTCTCTCTTTGTGTGACTTAAATAAATCTTAGGATGACTTTATGTGAGGGAATTACGTGCTAGAAGATGTTAAAAGGGAAGGTTTGGACTTCACTGTAACAATGAAGGGACTTCACTGTACAGTGAAGTGAACTCACTGTTAAGTGAGCCTTTAAAATGTTATTTTTGATTAAATGTTATCTTATGTGTTTCGTAATTGCTAAATGATGTTCTTATGTTTAATCTATGATTTCTAAATGAAAAGATGCATATTTCCAATAAAGTCCGTTTTCATGATTTTATGCATATAGCCATACTTAGTACATGTGGTTGTACTAATTCCATGCTTTATTTTTTTTCTATAGTACTTGGTAGGTAAGGCGATTTTGGAGAAGAAGACTTGGGCTTAGAAGGATCGTCCGAGTAGAAGAAATTGAAGTATGTCCTCAATGGACTCGAGGTGATATGTCTTTTATTGTTTTCTTTGAAGTATTGTAATAAGACTATGTTATTTCTATTTTCGTATTAAAGTACTCTTGTGTCTTAAGATGATGAGATTGAGACTTAGCATTTCTATTACTTTTATATGAAAGAGGTTTTTAAAGACTATATTATGGTTTCGTGAAAAGTTTTAATTCCACACTACTTTTCACTATGTATATGCAATGAATGATATGAATGAGGCTTGTCTGAGAACTCTGAGAGTTCGACGACGACTGTCGCAATCTGAGATTGCACCCTATCTTCTAGGGTATGGTTTCGGGTTGTGACAAAGTTGGTATCAGAGCATAGGTTGGTGAAAGTAGTATTAAGTATCAAAAAGTCTCATCAAGTCATGTCTAGTAGAGTTTTGACCATCGGTGTGAATCGCGACATATCTATGGGCAAGAGGCTATAGGACGATAGAGTTTCCCTTCTTTTCTACTCCTATATCGTGCGGTAGAGTAAATGTTATGATTATCCTTCTTATGAGTTTCCTTGTGTTTGCTAGGAGATGAATACTAGAAGGATGGCCGCTAGAAGATTGGAAGAGGAGAGGGTGAATGAGGAGGTTCCTCAAGTTGAGCAAGTTGAGCAAGTTGCTCAAGATGAGCAAGGTGTCCAAGATGGGCAAGGTGATGAAGTGCCTCCCCAAGGTGATCATGGTCCCAATGTGGATGGAGGTGATGAGGTACCAGAGTTGTCTAATAGGGTGATTGGAGAGGCTTTGATGGCTTTAGCTCAAGCCGTAACTACTCAAATCAATTTGAGTATGGTGCCTAGGGTTATGGAGAGCACTATGACTTCTAGGTTGAGAGACTTTGTGAGGATGAATCCTCCTATCTTTCTTGGTTCTAAGGTGAATGAGGATCCCCAAGAATTTCTTGATGGTGTGTACAAAGTTTTGAGTGCTATGGGGGTTACATCTAGGGAGAAGGCGGAGTTGGCTTCTTATCAATTGAGAGATCTTTCTCAAATTTGGTATACTCAATGGAAGGACAATAGGCCGGAAGATTCGGGTCCTATTGAGTGGGAAGAGTTTAAGGGAGCTTTTCTTGGACAGTACTTTCCCCGAGAGAGAACAGAAGTCAAGGTGGAGGAGTTTATTAATCTCAAGCAAGGTAATATGAGTCTTGAGGAGTACTCTTTGAAATTCTCGACATTGTCTAGGTATGCTCCTTCTCTTGTGTCCAATCCAAGAGATGAAATGAGTCGCTTTTGTACCGGAGTAGCCGATTTGGTGAAGGATGAATGTCGTACCGCTATGCTTCATGATAATATGACCCTATCTAGACTCATGGTGTATGCACAATCTATTGAGGAGTCTAAACTTAGAAGGATGTCTAGAAGTTTGAAAAGGGGTGTTTCTAGTGATCAAGAGCAACCTAGGTTCAAAAAGAGGATTCAAACTCAAGATGGACCTAGAGTTCCTAAGAAGAAGTTTGAGAAAGGAGGTGGTTCTAAGGATAGAAAGCCTACTTGTGCCAATTGTGGCAAGAGTCACTATGGTGAGTGTCTATTGGGTACCGGTAGTTGCTTTGGTTGTGGAAAGGATGGGCACAAAGTGAGAGATTATCCAAACATTGCTTCTAGGAAGGAGGGCAAGAGGGTTGAGCCTAGTGTTCCAAAGGAAGATGCTTCAACTAAGAGGCGTTTCTATGCACTCCGTACTAGAATTGAGAGGTCGGATGATGGTGATGATGATGTTGGTAAGTTCTTGTTTCTCTTTTGATAGTATGAGTTCCTTCTAAGTGGTAGAGTATGGTTTGTAGATGGGATAGAATTCCTTGAATTGTTGCATGTGCATGATGTTTAGGAGTTTTGTTGAAATTGAATTTCATTTACTTCTTGCATTGTGTGTTTTATGAAGCTTTGAGCATGTTGTATGATGTGTTTACATGATGTTATCTTACATATTAGCATGTTTATATAAAGAATTTCCTAAAGATTGCATTTTCGGAAAAGTTTCTGCAATCACTATAGCCTTATGAACTGTTCACTGTAAAAAATTTTGAGAAAATGGCTATTTGATTCTTTGGTCTAAAATTCTTGCTATGTGGTTAGAACTTATGTATATGAGTATGATGTTGAATAGAAAATGAGTTTTTTTCCATTTGGATTGAAGCATGTGAGTTTTGTAGCATAACGAGTTATAGAATTGTTTTCTAGTTTCATATTTTGTTGTGAATCTCTTGATTATGTGAAATTGATGGTTTATTCTTGATATGTGTTGTATGGCTTGGTTATGTTCTGATAGTTGAGTCTCTAATCTTGGAAGTGTTCGGAGAGTGGCAAGTGTCATTCGAGGACGAATGTTGTCCAAGTGGGGGAGATTGTAAGACCTTGAAAATAGCTTAGGTTCTCTAGAGACTAATATGTTGGTCTTGATGTCTAAGGTCCTAAATATGTTTAATATGTGGCATAGAGGTAGTAGATAAAGTATTAGAGGTGTTGGAAGTCGAACGTCAAGGGATGACTAAGACGTTTGACGACTAAGTCACCTAATTGTCTCTTATGTGGTTATATGTGTTTATATGTGTTTCATGGTGTTTTAAGATTTTTAATAGATCTAATATAGCTTGTATAGTCAGTGGTTAAAGTTTCATGAAGTTTGGAGGTCAAACGATCAAGATCGTCCAAGGCATTCGAAAGATATGCCTTGAGTCGACCTTGTACGTCTAGGCTAGTTTCGTCTAGTTTTATGTGTTCGTTTTGGTTGAAATTCATGTGAGAGGTGTTAAACTTATAGATGATCATATTTGGGTTGGAAAAGTCCAGGAAATTATCCCCAATGACCATCAAAGGGTCCTTGAGGAAAGGACCCAAAACCTGATGGCAGGCTGTCCCAGGCAGCCTTGGCGATGGAGCAGTCGACGGCCAGTCATGGCTGTGACGCCCCGTCACAAGGTTCCGTCATGGGGGCCTTGTCCAAGGGTGTAGAGGGGACCCTTGGCAAGCCACTGTAGCTTGCAACGGAGGTCCATGACGGCCTGTGTCAGCCGTGACGCCCCGTCACAAGAAAGTCGTCGCAGCCAATGTTTCCTGCGCAGATTTTCTGCCAAGTCAGGGGTGAATTGGTAAATTCACCCCACGTCCAAATAAGAGTTTAGGCGGTTTGTTTAGGTTCTTATGGGTATTTTAATTAACTATTTAAGTGGTTAACACCCTAAAGACTTCATTCTTCCAAATTGAAAACCCAAAGTCTATTAGAAATCCCAAAACCTCCATTGAAGTCCAACTTGAAGGATAAGCTTGGTGTGGCGTTTTGAAAGAGAATTCTTCATCAAAGTGAAGAATTATCATCCTTGAGGTATGACTTTTGATCCTTGAAACTTATTTCATCAAGGAGCCCAATCCTCAAAGTGTTTTACAAAGTTTTCTAAAGTGAATTGTCCAATTTCGGGATTAAAACCATGGGTTCTTGCATAAATGATTTCTAAACGTTGAATTATGATCTAATTGATATTGTATTAATGATTTCAACATAAATTACCTATGAACCCATGTGAAATGATGAACCCTAGTTTTGACTACTTTTTGGGTTACTTGATATTAAGCTTATATTGATGAATTATTGTGTAGTTTCTTATGGACTTTCTAATGATATAAGAATTGTGTTCAATTGATATGTAATTGATATTATATTGTTAAACCTAGATTGAATTGATGTAGATTCATTGAGTTTTATGGTTATTGCTTTGAATTATTGTTCATGGCCATGGCTAAGGGCCTTGTGATGTTGAATTGGTTGATTTGGCATTGACTTGAAGTATGGATATGGGGATCAAGGTATGCTGCCCTGTTTTCCTTAATTTGATATTAATTATACTTTGATATTGTTGTGATTGGTATGGTCCACTTATGGTGGCGGTGTTATGTGCTCTATTTGCAATTGATGTGGCCTTATCGGCATTACTTTATGAAATATTATGAGCATGGCCTTATTGGCAACTACTTGAAGTTATGTGGCTAGTTGTGTAGTTGATGATGTGAAGTATGGCATTACTTACCTACATGTGAAGTGACATAGTCATGTATGTATTCTTCTAGTTATGTTGCCTTAAGTGATCATGTTAGACTTTGTCTTGACATTATGAGTATAGTGTTAGGGTTAAGTCTTGGTTATTACTACTTGACTTTATAAGTCTATGTGGATTATATTAATGGTGTTATGATGATATATAGGATGACTTGAAGATGTTAGGTTGTTTTAGGAGTGTTTCTAGAATGACTTGTATTATGGGTTAAAAGTGAAGTATGTGATGTCTTGTCTTGGTTGACTTGTATCTCTTGCTTGATGTATATATGGTTATGAGTATGTGATATCTTGACATAGGGTGTTATAACTCTTAGTCTTGAATAATAATATAAGTGGGACCTTGATGATAAGAAGGTCAATTTATGTGGAACCTTGAACTTAGTGGCGAGGTTATGAATTGTGAAGTAGTTAGCCGTAATGGTATTCTTCATGTTATGAGTGATGGACTTAGGGATGGTTGGCTGGAACGGCATCATATCATACCTTAGGAAAATCGATATGAGCTTCTTGTCGCTAAAGTGAGATATGCCCTAGTGGAACTTGCTTTGGTAGGGTGAATGTAAAGGGGGTCATGAACTAGATATGGGACCTATTTATATGAACCTTAATGTGAATTAATCTATGAGAACAAAGGCTAGCACCGAGTGAGTATTGCAAGGGAATTACTTCTAGTTAAGTGTGAGACTAGAATACAAAGAAGCCCTTCATATTCCTTAACCATGTGCCTACATGGGATGTGTCCAAGTTCTACCATTGGCAAGTAGAACAACCTCAACGAAGTAGGATAGAACTTCGGATTCCATGTCTTGCTACCATGGTCTATGTCGGTTATTGCCTATTCTCATCATGTGGAATACCTATTAGCATTAGATAAGTTTATGAGGTTTAGGTGGTGGTATGGGACGCTATCTAGACATTGCACAATAGACTTTGAAGGTGTTATGTGGAGTTCCTAGGTCTTGTCCAAGACCATTATGTGAGTGTCTTATGTGATGTACTATGTGAGTGTCTTAGGTGATGTATGAGTCTTAATGAACTAATGAACTAATGACCTATGTTAGTAACTATGTAAATGAATGAGTACCTAATCTAAAGTGACTTAAGCATTCCTTAGCTAAAGTATGAGGAGGACATGAAAGGATGGTCTCTTCATGTCTTATCTTTTGGAAGTCTTGAGGATGGCTCTAATTAGGGAAGTTGGTTAATCTTGTTGACATGATATAAACCTTAGGAAGTCTTAAGGGCTATTTAGGTAATCTTGGAGAGGTCATTGTACTATGGACATATCTTCTTGATTTACTTAAGTAGGTCTTTTGATAGGCTTTGGAAGGAGAATGTCTTCTAATCTTAGTGTTGGTGTGTTTAGTGAGAATGATTCTATTATAGGTAGTCTATAGGATCTCTTGTGTGTGTGTGATAGAGATTGTATGGGCGGTCGATCCACACTTACTCAAGTGAACCTTGGAATTGACCTTTGGTAGAAGAATCTTACATAGATGTTTATGATTGTTTTCTAAGTATGTATGTGACTCATTGTAGGTAATCTTAAGGGTCGTTTAGGCACATCTATAGAGGGTGTATGGGCGGTCTCTCTTTGTGTGACTTAAGTGAATCTTAGGATGACTTTATGTGAGGGAATTACATGCTAGAAGATGTTAAAAGGGAAGGTTTGGACTTCACTGTAACACTGAAAGGACTTCACTGTAACAATGAAGGGACTTCACTGTACAGTGAAGTGAACTCACTGTAAAGTGAGCCTTTAAAATGTTATTTTTGATTAAATGTTATCTTATGTGTTTCTTAAATGCTAAATGATGTTCTTATGTTTAATCTATGATTTCTAAATGAAAAGATGCATATTCCCAATAAAGTCCGTTTTCATGATTTTATGCATATAGCCATACTTAGTACATGTGGTTGTACTAATTCCATGCTTTATTTTTTATCTATAGTCCTTGGTAGGTAAGAAGCTTTTGGAGAAGAAGACTTGGGCTTAGATGGATCATCCGAGTAGAAGAAGTTGAAGTATGTCCTCAATTGACTCGAGGGCATATGTCTTTTATTGTTTTTTTTGAAATATTGTAATAAGACTATGTTATTTCTATTTTCGTATTAAAGTACTCTTGTGTCTTAAGATGATGAGATTGAGACTTAGCATTTCTATTACTTTTATATGAAAGAGGTTTTTAAAGACTATATTATGTTTTAGTGAAAAGTTTTAATTCCGCACTACTTTTCACTATGTATATGCAATGAATGATATGAATGAGGCTTGTCTGAGAACTCTGAGAGTTCGACGACGCCGGTCACAATCCTAGGTCGCACCCTATCTTCTAGGGTATTGTTTCGGGTTGTGACAAAAAGGCTTTGTGGTTTATTGTGATGCATCCCATGAGGGTTTGGGGTGTGTGCTTATGCAACATGTGAAGGTGATTGCCTATGCTTCTTAAGGTGCATGAGAGGAACTATCCCACTCATGACCTTGAGTTAGCGGTCGTGGTGTTTGCTTTGAAAATTTGGAGACATTATTTGTATAGTGTCCATGTTGATGTCTTTACCGATCATAAAAGTCTCCAATATGTGTTTACCCAAAAGGAGTTGAATCTCCGACAAAGAAGATGGCTAGAGTTGTTGAAAGACTATGATATGCTCTAAGCCGTTTGACTATGGGTAGTGTGTCTCACATTGAAGAAGCCAAAAAGGACCTAGTGAAGGATGTTTATAGGTTGGCTAGGCTGGGTGTGAGAGTTGAAGGTTCTCCAAATGGTGGTATGATGGTCCATCATAACTCCGAATCATATTTGGTTGTTGAGGTGAAGTCTAAACAACACCTTGATAAACCATTGATAGTGTTGAAAGAATCGGTTCTTGGCCAGTTAAATGAGTCATTCTCCTTAGGGGGGTATGATGTTTTGAGATATCAAGGGCAGTTATGTGTTCCTAATGTTGCCGATTTGAGGAATCGTGTCCTTGAGAAAGCTCATGGGTCCCACTATTCCATTCATCCGGGGTCAACAGAGATGTATCATGACCTTAGGGAGGTGTATTGGTGGGAAGGTTTGAAAAGGGACAAGCGGAGTTTGTTGCTAAGTGTCCAAATTTCCATTAAGTCAAAGCCGAGAATCTAAAATCGGGTGGCTTACTACAAGAAATCCAAATTCCTAGTTGGAAGTGGGAAGACATCAATATGGATTTTGTGGTAGGTTTGCCCAAGAGCCAAAAGCAATATGACTCCATATGGGTGGTGGTTGATAGGTTGACCAAGTCCGCTCACTTTATTCCCGTCAAGTCTACTTATCGGCGGATGATTATGCTAAGATCTTCATATATGAGATTGTGTGTTGCCATGGTATTCCGTTATCCATCATATCGGATAGGGGTGCACAATTCACATCTAGCTTTTGGAGGTCGTTTCAAGAAGGGTTGGGTACTAAGGTGAATTTGAGTACCGCTTTTCATCCCCAAACGGATGGTCAAGCAGAATGTACTATTCAAACCCTTGAAGATATGCTTCGAGCTTGTGTCATCGATTTCAAAGGAAGTTGGGATAAGCACTTGCCTTTGGTAGAGCTTGCTAATAATAATAGTTTCCATGCATCCATTTCCATGGATCTCTATGAAGCCTTGTATGATAGGAGGTGTAGGTCTCTTATTGGGGGGTTTGAAGTCGGTGAGTCTTCAATTCTTGGTCCCAATTTTATATATAAGACTTTGGGAAAAGTTCATATTATAAGAAATCGCTTGCAAACGTCCTATAGTCGGCAAAAGTCTTATGCCGATCATAGGAGGAGGGATCTGAAGAAGGTGATAAGGTGTATTTGAAAATTTCACCTATGAAAGGAGTTGTTAGATTTGGCGAGAAAGGGAAGTTAAGTCCTTGTTATGTGGGTCCCTATGAAATCTTGCAAAGGGTTGGTAAGGTTGCCTATGAGTTGAGGTTGCCTAGTGAATTGGCTTCGGTTCATCCAATTTTTCATGTTTCTATGCTTAAGAAGTGTTTCGGTGATCCCGAGTCCATTCTTCCTATTGAGGGCCTTGGTGTCTAGTATAACCTCTCTTATGAGGAGGTTCCGGTTCAAATCCTTGATAAGCAAGTGAAAAGGTTGAGGAACAAAGAGGTGGTCTCCGTAAAAGTGTTATGGAAAAATCACCTAGTTGAGGGTGCAACATGGGAGGCCGAGGCCGACATGAAGTCCCGTTACCCTAATCTTTTTGATAATTAAGGTTAGTCATTCTTTTTAATAATATAAATATGACTATGGATTGAAGTTTCTTGATTTTTGAGCGAAGATTTGCAAAAGTTGCATTTTTGAAATTCTTACAGTGAGGTTACATTGATTTTGCCCTTAAATTTGAAATTTGTGCTTTTGGCTTGTTTTGAGTTATGTTGTGCATTTTGACATGTAGAGTCCTTATGAATTAGTGTATATCATGTTGATAAGTTTAACTTGATTATAATTGACTCATGTGTGTCATGTTGAGCTCATGTTGTTGTGGTGAGAAGGAAATGCCTCATGAAGTAATGTTTGAGTCTCATATTTGGTAATTGAAGTTTTGAATTGCCTTGATTGAAATGATATGTATTATGTTGTATTGCATTGATGTTGGTTGGGCTGCTAGTTTTGAGTCTATTCCTTCCTTCAAAAGAATTTTAGTGTCATTCGGGGACGAATGTTCCTTAGGAGGTGGGGGGATAATGTAACTATTCAAAAATATAAGACGTGTCGTTAAGCCTAACATAGGTGTCATGGAGTATAGACACCATTTTTAAGGTTAGTTTAATGAATATAGGTCATTTAGGAAGTCTAGGAACCAAAACGTCCATGACGTTCGAATGTTGGTTTAAAGAGGTAGTAGTGTGCCTTGGCCTATTTTACTAGTTTTTAAGAGTTGGAAATTAACGAAATTTGGTAAAAATGTGTGGAACATGTGTTAGAGATGTTTCATGGTCGAAACGTCCAGCTACGACTCCCCAAGGACCAACCAAGGACCCTTGAGGAGGACCCTTGTGGGATTAGGAAACACTGCTTGGGCAGTGTGCATCGACAGGACAACCTACGGTCCGTGTGTGACTGACGTACTGTTGATGCCACCGTCATCCCACACATAGAGAATTGGAGGAAGACCTCGCCTGCACAAGTCTTTGAACTTACCGACAGATGTACAGGAAGAGAGGGTAAGGGTCCATCGATTCACAGACGGCCCGTCGACGGGGTTCCATCTGTGAGGGCTTATATTTCCTGCACGTTTTTAATTTAAGTTCCATCAATTAGTTAGGGGGTTAGGCAGTTAATTAAGAGATTAAGGGGGTCTAATTAAGTTAGTTAGTCACCCATATAAAGTTGCCAACCTGATTAATCTAATGAGAACTCAAAAGCCAATTACTCTATCTTCTTCTTTCTTTCTCTCTCAATTGGAATACACTATTGAAGACCAAGCTAAGGAAGGGATTCGGGGGATGGAAAGGGACGAATTCATCTTCAAACATTTGTCAAAACGTTGAGGTATGTGATCTCTTCACCTTTTAGACCTCTTTCCTCAAAGGGTTCATTCAAAGTGTTTTCAAATCTAGAGTTTTCAAATGGGTTTCATCCAATTACGAATTTGAAGTTATGAATTGAGTTTTTGATGTGTTCTTTAGGTTATATTGACTAGATTAACATGTATTTTAACTTGATTATAGTAATTGTTGATGGTCTTACCTAAATTGAAGAACATGATCCTAAGTCCCTAACCCTAGATTGTGATCTTGACTTATATTGTATATTGTTCATTCAATTTAATTGGTTAAGGGTTGAATTACTACTAGATGATTTTGTTATGATAATTGAGAATGAATTAGAGTGATGTATCGTCTTTCATACTAGTTTTTTGAGAAGTGATCTAGGGTATGATGAATTGACTTAATCCTAAGCTTTGATCTATTGTGATATTTTGATGTAGTGATTCTTTTAGCCTTGTGATTACATTGGTTATTGAATTATGGTGATTTGATGACCTAATTGAATTGAACTAATGGTTGATGGTAAGACCTTGATGATGATGAATTGTGAAGAGGACTTGGTAAGTCTTGTGATTCCTGTCCTTGGCTTCAATTATGGTTAATTGTGATTAGGCCATGATGATTGTGTTGGAGTATGCCTTGTTTAGGATTGATAGGGTAGTATGATGTTGAATTGAAATGTCTTGCTTATAGTTGTAAGGTTAATTAAGATGTAAAGTAATAAGGGTGATGAGGATTGCCAAATGTGCTTTATTATGAAAGGTCATCAAGTGTATTAACCTTACTTATGTGAATTATGATGAAAGGATTATACTCATGCAATTCTTATTGAGCTATTATAATGATGATTATACAATGTCTAGACCCTATGACCTAAACTAATTTATGATTGATAAGCAAAGATATTAAAGACATTTCAAAGAGGGACTCTAGCTTAGAACCGAGCGAACTAGAAAGAGAAGTGTCCCTTCCCACATAGGGAAGGTAGGATTCACTAATGTTCTCTTGAGATTGGAGACTATAATGCATGTAGCATAAAGAGGGTCCCAATTATGTCTCCTAATTCTTGACCTATGTTGCCCCCATAGGAATACTAGCTAGTGGATCCACGTATTTGCTATGTTCAATTTTTGGGTACTACTTTGGCAAGTAGTCCACCTTCTTTCTGTGTAGGGCTACATGACACCGGATTCCACATTAGCTCATGTGGTCTATGTCGGTTAAGGCAAGTGTTCCCTAAACTAAAATGAAGTAATGATGTATAGACTAAGTAAAGTGACTTGAGAGATTTGACTTAGCTTAGGTAGGGGTGTGAGACTCTACCTATGCCTTACACTAGTTTGCCTTGATAGGAGCTTTAGGAGGTTAATATTATGTATATAGTAAGGATAAATGTAATTGACCTTATATGATGATTATGATTCTTATGAACATGTAAATGGTCTTTATTGCTAAAGTATGAACTTATGTGTACTTGAAGGCTATGTTATGTGAAGTTAGTTACTATTTATGGTTCTTATTGGATTACTTGATCGAGTAAAGTTATGGGGCTTTGCTTGGTCATTGCACTTGTTGAGTTCATGAGGATTATGATTAGTTATATTTATTTGATATTTACTTGATAAACTCTTATTCATGCTTGTGATGTGATTACTTGGTGATAGAGTTGTATGAGATTATGGGTTAAAGTATGTGATATGCATAAGGTTGCTTTGACTTGATTGAACATATCTAAATGATTTGTATAGTTTGTTGATTGTGCATAAAGAGGTAAATGGCATGATTTAACTAAATGTCCCTGTTTAGCATGTTTGGTTGTTATATGTGCATGTGGTCTCATACTTAGTACATGTGGCATACGAACCCCATTTTCTCCCTTTTTCTCTAACAATTTAGGTTCCGGTCGTTGAGGTTTGGTTCTAGGCAATTGAGAAGGAGGCTTGGATACTCTTATCATCCAAGTGGTAGGTCCTCATTTTCCGGAGGATGATGCCGATATTCTACCCATGGATTTGCTTAGATATTAGGACACTTATGTTGACTCTATCTTTCATTTGAAGACAAGCTGTATAAAGCCTATATGTGTCTTACTTTTATTGTTGTAGGGCTATGCCCAAGTTGATATTGTCATTCTAGATGGCTATGATATGAGACGGATTTTATGACTCTATTTCTATCTTATATATATGTATGTGAAATAAAAGTAGAAGACTAAGTAATCTTCTTATACGAAGGGTCTATGTATACTCGATAATAATACTATTACTTGTATGTAGAGGTCACTGTAAACCTCCAATTAGATATAGTTAAAAGTTTTAAATTTACTGTACTTTTTGACTTGTGAATGCGATGATGATAATTAAGGGGCTAGTCTTAGTCCTCAAAGAGGACGACGACGCCGGTTACGTCTAGGGGGTAAACCCGGATGTGAGAGTTGGTCCTTGGGGACTTTCACCCGAATGTGACAGGATGGTACATATGTATACAAGATAGAGAACTTCAATGAGTACTCCTCTACACTCATATTGCCTTGCTTGATATTGATAAACTCCTCTACCTTCACCTCCCTCCTCTCACGGGGAAAGTACTTTCCTAGAAAAACTTCCTTAATCCTTCCCACTCAATAGGACCCAACTCAACCGGCCTATTATCCTTCCATTGAGTGTACCTCTCAAATCTCCAATCCAAGCTCTTCCTTGAGTTTTGGCTTCAATTGAGTTCTGGGAAATTCTAAGGTATTTTGGTTTTTGAGTTTGAATAATGAATTCTCTTAAAAGTTAAAGACTTATAAACATGTTTAAAATACCCAAAAAAACCCTTTAGGAACCAATCTTTCTCTTATTTGGACATGGGGTGAATTTACAACTTCACCCCTAGACTTTACAGTGAACTGCGCAGAAAGGCAGTCCACCACCAACGAACGAATCGACGTACAGTCACCCAACCAACGGGCCGTTCTGTTGGTCTGTGGTTTAGGACTGTGTCTGGTCCGTGGCAGTGTCTGTCCCACACCTATGTGTCAACCTATGCCCCTCACCTACGGGACGTCGACTTACCCACTGGGCGTCGATTGCCTCCGTAGGTTGGGCTGGTTATTGATAACTTGGGCACTCGTGAAGGGTCCTTCCTCAAAGACACTTGGTTGGTCCTTGGGGACTTTAACCCGGACGTTTCCAACCCAAATATTCTTGTATAAGAGTTTTGGACCTCCCACATGAATTTTATCCAAAACGAACACGTAAAACTCAACGAAACATGCTTTGACACACAATATCATTTCAAGGCAAACCTTTCGAACGTCATGGACGTTCTTGGACGTTTGACCTCTACACTTCACGAAACTTGACACACTGACTATATAAACTATAATAACTCATTTAAGGACCTCATAACCTCATGAATCACACATATAGGGACATAACGATACATGAGGGACATAGGCGACTTAGTCGTCCAACGTCTTAGTCGTCCCTTGACATTTGACTTCCGATTTACCTAATACTTTAGACACTGCATCATTACCACATTATAGACCATTTTAGGACCTTATACCATCATGAATACCATGTTAGGATCTAGCTTCACCTAAGTTATTTTTCAGGATCTTACAATCTCCCCCACTTGGACAACATTCGTCCTCGAATGACACTTGACACTCTCCGAACACTTCCAAGAATAGAGATTCAATTAGAAGCTCATAACCATACCATATAACACATTATACAATACAAGCATATAGAAAAAACAACAATTTCACATAATCAAGAGATTCACAACACAACAAGAAACTAGAAGAAAATTCTATAACTCATAATGCTATAAAAACTCACATCCTTCATTCCAAATAGCAAAAATTGATTTTATATTCATTATCATGCTCATATACATCAGTTCTAACCACATCACAACAAATTTTGACCAAAGAATGAATTAGTCAATTTTACAAAATTCTTACAGTGAGCAGGTAGTCTTTATAGTGAATTGTGTAAATTTCTAAAAAATGCAACTTTTGGCACTTTATGAAGGAAACATGCTAATATGCAAGATATAATCATAAACTCATTTTAAAATATAATAATAACTTCATAAAATACATAATGCAAAGAATTAATGAAATTCAATTTCAACAAGACTCCTAAACACCATGCACATGCAACAAGCTTCTATGACTTTCTAGCCCATCTACTAACGATACTCCCCCACTAAGAAGGAACTTATATCACTAAAGAAGTATAAGAACTTAAAATCACCCTCATCCGGCTTTTCTCCTCTAGTCCGGAGTGCATAGAAACGCCTCTTTGTTGGAGCATCATATTTTGGAACATTAGGAGTAACTTGCTTACTATCTCTAGTAGGACAATCCCTCACTTTGTGTCCATCTTTTCCACATCCAAAGCAATTACCGGTACCCCTTAGACATTCCCCATAATTCCTCTTTCCATAAGTGAAACATGTAGGCTTGCCATTTTGAGAACCACCTCCTTTCTCAAATTTCACCTTAGGAACACTAGGTCCATCTTGAGTTTGATCTCTCTTTCTGAACGTAGGTTGATCTAGATCACTTGAATGACTTCTCTTCAAGTTTCTAGCAATCCTTTCAAGTTTAGACTCCTCAATTGATTGAGCATAAACCATGAGTCTAGCTAAGGTCATATCATCATGTAGCTTGGCTGTACGACATTCTTCTCTCACTAAGCCGGCGACCCCGGTCAAAAACCTACTCATCTCATCCCTAGGATTAGACACTAAGGATGGTACATATGTATACAACATAGAGAACTTCAAAGATTACTCCTCAACACTTATATTGCCTTGTTTGATATTTATAAACTCCTCTACCTTCACGTCCCTCCTCTCACGGGGAAGGTACTTTCCTAGAAAAGCTTCGTTAAATTCTTCCCACTTAATAGGACCCAACTCAACCGGCCTATTATCCTTCCATTGAGTGTACCTCTCAAATCTCCAATCCAAGCTCTTCCTTGAGTTTTGGCTTCAATGGAGTTCTGGGGAATTTCTAAGGTATTTTGGGTTTTAATTTTGATGAATGAATTCTTTTAAGTGTTAAAGAATTTTAAACATGTTTAAAATGCCCAAAAGATCCTTTAGGAACCGCCTTTTCTCTTATTTGGACGTGGGGTGAATTTACAACTTCACCCAGACTTTAGAGTGAACTGAGTAGGAAGACAGTCCACCACTAACGGACCAATCGACAGACAGTCACCCAACCAACATACCGTTCTGTTAGTTCGTGGTTTGGGATTGTGTCTTGTCGTTTGCAGCATCTCTCCCACGCCTATGTGTTAATCTACGCCCCTCACATACGGGGCGTCGATTGAACCACTGTCCGTCAATTGCCTCCGTAGGTTGGGCTGTTTTTTTATAGCTTGGGCACTCATGAAGGGTCCTTCCTCAAGGATCCTTGGTTGGTCCTTGGAGTCTTTCACCCGGACGTTTCCAACCCGAATATGCTCGTATACAAGTTTGGGACCTCCCACATGAATTTCATCCTAAACGAACACGTAAAACATGACGAAACATGCTTAGAAACACAATGTCATGTCAAGGCAAACCTTTCGAACGTCATGGACGTTCTTGGACCTTTGACCTCCAAACTTCACGAAACTTGACACACTGTCTATATACACTATAATGAATCATTTAAGGACCTCATTAACTCATCAATCACACATATATGCACATAACCACACATGATTCACATAGGTGACTTAGTCGTTGAACGTCTTAGTCGTCCCTAGACGTTTGACTTCCGATTCACCTAATACTTTAGACACTGCCTCAATACAACATGATAGACCATTTTAGAACCTTAGACCATAATGAAAACTATGTTAGGATCTAGCTTCACCTAAGTCATTTTTGGGATCTTACAAAGACTCCCTTCAAGGCTAACTAGTGCAATGTATAGGTAGAGTCCCATACCCCTACCTAGACTAAGCTAAACCCCTTAGGTAATCCTTGTTGGAGTTCATTCACTACTTCATTTTTACCTTTTGGGAACATCTTTCCTTAACCGACATAGACCACATGATCTAATGTGGAATCCGGTGTCATGGAACCCTACACCGAAGAAAGGAGGACTACTTGCCAAGGTAGTACCAAAACATGAACATAGCAACTACGTGGATCCACTAGTTAGTATTCCTATGGGGGCAACATAGTTCAAGAACTAGGAGATATAGTTGGGACACTTTTTATTCTATATACATTATAGTCTCCAACATCAAGAGTACATTAGTGATCCTACCTTCCCTATGTGGGAAGGGACACTTCTCACTCTAGTTCACTCGGTGTTAACCTAGATTCCCTTTTGAAATATCTTTAATGTCTTTATTAATCATCATAGCTTAATGTAGGTCACAGGGTCTATCCCTTATATAATCTCATCATCATAGCTCAATAAGAATTTCATGAGTATTGTTCTTTCATTACAATTCATATAAGTGAGATTAGCACATTCACATAATCATTCATGATAAGGCACATAGGTAGCTATGACCATCCTTCTAACATTTACATCTTAACCAACACCTCACAAAACCATGGTCAAGAAATTTCAATTCAACATCATACCAACCCTATCAATCTCAATATAAGGTATACTTCAATACAACATCATCACTTATTCACAAGTAACTACAATTGAAGTAAAGAATAGGGATCACAAGACTTACCAAGTCTCTTCATAAGCCAACATCAAGGTCTTACCATCAACCCCTCAATTCAACCCAACAATGGGTATAATACAATCACATAGAAGTAATCACCATGATAATGAAGTCAATTGAATCACTACACTACAATCCATCACTAGTTCAAAGCTTAAGATTAGAGACTTATGTCAAATTCATAATCTAGATCAATTACTCAAGAACTAGCATGATAGGACTACAATTCATCTTAATCTATTCATGATTTTATACAATAACAACATATAGTAGTAATTCAACCAATTACCAAGTCAATTGAACAAACACTACACAATTCATATCAAGAACACAACCTAGGGTTAAGGGAATAGGTCATCTTCTACAAACTACACCAATCCATAAAGAAATAACATAATTGAGTTATAATACACGTTAATATATTCATAATATCCAAAAAAAATCATAAATAAAGAAATTCACAAGATCAATTTCGAGCTTGGAAAAGACCCACATGAATTTCATAATTTTGAAGTCAATTTGATGGAACCCTTTGGGGAAAGAAGTCCCAAAGGTGATAGGAATCCCATACCTTAATGTTTGATGAATACTGATGGAGAAAAATTGGTGATTGAATCCCTAGAACCCACCTTGATCTTGTCTTCTATGGTGTTCTTCAACTTGGGAGTGAGAAAGAAGAGAGAAGGAAGAGAGTTTGGGTTTGGGAATTATAAGAGCTTAGGTTAGTTTAATTAGCTTAGGGCTTTATATAGGTCATTAAACAACATAATTGGACCTCCCTAAACCCCTAAATATTTAACTAACCACCTAATTAATTGATTTAACCAATTTAAAAATGTGCAGCAAAATAGTCCCTTGACAGACGAGACCACGACAAATGGTCCGTTTGTCAAACGACGGGAAGTGTTTACTTCCGTGCTGCACACTCGTTGTTTTGGTCTGAGACTTGTGAAAATAGACCTCCTAGAATTTGTCTAAGTTTCCATTGATGGAAGCAGTCCACGCCCCGTCGATTGGACAACGGATCGTTGGCTGCATCCGTTGGTGGACACTGCCTTGGGGACCCTTTGACCCCAAAATGCAAGGGTCCTCCTAAATGGCCCTTGGTTGGTCTTTGGGGAGTCGTGCCTGGACTTTTTGATTATTAATCAACTCTAATATTTTTTATACACCCTTCCACCAAATTTCATCATTTTCCGACTCCTAAAACTTTGTCAAATAGGGTAAGCCACACTAGCACCTCATTGAACTAGTTTTTGGACGTCATGGACGTTCCTTGACATTTTGATTCCTAAACTTCCTAAATGACTTATATACACTATATATAACCTTACACCAGTGTCTAAACATTTTTACACTCATGTTATGCTCTAGAACATGTCTTAGACTTTCGGAGTGTTACACCTACCCACAATGCAATCACAACCCTCACTTGTTTGGGGTTCTTTGGATTCACAATTGAAGGAAACTAGGGGGACTTCATGGATGGAATAATACATTAATGAATAAGATTCACATACCTTATATTATATCATTAATCCTAACTTGAATCACTGTAGATATCGTCCTAAGCTGCTGCCCCCAATTCTTCTTCTTCTTTAATGGTGTTCTTGAGAGTTCTATTGTAAGAGAGAGGTTTTTGATTTGGAGTCTAGAGTCTAAGAAGGTCTTTTATTTGTTAATTAGTCATATAATGCCTAAAACTACCTAAAATAACCGCCCATATAATTATTTGGACGTGGGGTGAATTTCCCGATTCACCCCTTCACTTTACAATGAGCTGCGCGAAATTGCAGACTCAATCGACTGTTGCCACCTACTGGGCGTCGAGCAGATGAAGTACCGTGCTGGAAAGCCGTTGTTTTGGTCAAAGACTACTCTTTTGGGGCTGAATAGCAAGAGACATAGTCTCAACCAACACCCCCCATCGACGGGGCGTCGATGGACCTACGGTCCGTTGGTGCCCCTCGTGGGTTGGGACTAGTTTTCACAGTTTTTCTCCCAAGTTGGGTCCCTCTTCAAAGACCCTTAGGTGGGTCCTTGGGTATTCTTGGCCGTACGTTTCCACTATATGTCCGTATAGATGTTTGGAACCCTCCCTATAAATTTGATCCCCAAACACCACTTAAAACTTCATGAAACATATTAAGGCACGCTAGCACGTCTCAATGCTATCTTTCAAACATCGTCAGACGTTCTTGGATGTTTCCACTCAAAAATCTCTCAAGCTCTATATACAGCCTCTAAATACTATATTTGACCATTTTAGGACCTCATAAGTTCATACCACCACATGCTAGTCTATATTTAGACCTAAGTCATTTTTGGGTCCCTACTGTGCTCATGCAACATGGTAAAGTGATAGCGTATGCCTCTAGGCAACTCAAGACATATGAGAAGAATTATCCAACTCATGACCTTGAACTTAAGGCCGTAGTGTTTGACTTGAAAATTTGGATGCACTATCTCCATGGTGTCACTACACCATTTTAGGTCTACAGCCACACTTATTCTGGACTACGTTTGTAAAGTGTTGCCTAAAGTAGTTTTGAGAACGCTTTTAAAGTGTCGCCAAAGTTTTTAAATTTTAGCTACGATAACATTGGCAACACTTCAAAAGTGTAATCTTTAATGGTATAAGCTACACTTGATAAGTGTTGTTAAAATATGATATAATTGACAACACCTATTTATATATATGGCCACACTTTTAAAGTGTTTTATTTTTATAATTGAAAAGATAACACATTATAAGTGTGGCCTTAAAATTTTCACTAAAATATGATATTCCCTCCAAACATTTTTAACTCTCCCTCTCATTTTTATTGGGAAAAAAATTTATTAATAAAACATTAAAACTCTTTTCCCCAAATTGAAGAACACGGTCTCCAAGCTTTTCTCTCTAACTATGAAGAACACGATTTCAATCAAGAGAACACTGTTTCCATATCTAATTTCTTGTTGAAGAGCTGAAGAGTTGTTCTCTCTGAAGAGGTTGTTATGTCAAATCTTGCTCAAAAGCTGCTCTCGTTGAAGGTTACGCCTCGCAGAAGAGTTGTTCTCGGTGAAGAGGTTGTTCTGTCATATTCTCGTTGAATCATTCCCAGATTGAGTTGTTCCTTCATATTCTCACAGAAACTTCATCACATTGAAATGATTTTGTTTAAATAGGGTTTATTAGGTAAGAAATTATATCTTTGAAAGTCTAAATTTTAGATTTAGGGTTTTGATATTCTTTTGTTGTTGATAGATTTTTGGGCGTCTGGCTCGTAGTTGTATTACCCTGAGCATTTATCACTAAATAAGTATAAATGGGCTGATTAGGTATGATTCTTTACTTGAAATTTCTTTTGTGTTAGGCTTATAAGCAAGAAATTTATCTTATATGTAAGTTTTACAAGATGGAAACTCTGTAACTTGATCTATTTGAAATATATCTAATTCTAAAGTACATGTAGAAAGTGAAAAGCCTTGTCAAAATATCAGAATACTACATTTTTTATGTATGGAAAAGAAATTTAGGGAATGAAAACAGCTTCAACTTATAGATAATTACTATATTTGACCTTATCTTGCTCTGTTAAAATGAAGATAATTTTGATAGGTTATTGGGATGTTATCAAAGTAATTCAGAAAGTTAAACATAAAAATCAATGATAATCAAAATGACAAAATAAGTTTCCACTATAAGTGAATAATTATTTACATGGTATGTATGCAATGTGTTCATTCCTTTCATATGTTTCTTATTATTCTTTTTCATTTCGCAGGGAGAACTATGGATGTGAAGTTATCTATTTCGTTGTTGATGTTGGTCAAGTATGATTTTCTCTATAATCATCTATTGATTTTTATGTTCTCGTTCAGCAAAAAAAAAAATAGAATTATAGTGCATTAAATTGAACAGTCAAACAAATAACTTTCTTTTTTGTAAGAACTCATATCTGAGTTGAATTATTACTTTATCAGGGGATTAAGGAATTAGATGGCTTGGAGGGAAATTCCAAGGCTAGTGTGACTTTTAAATTAGTGGTAAAGGATTTGCAAATAGATTGTTGTGAATTGTTCTACCATGTGACGGGAAGAATCCTCATGGATTGATATTTCACAAATCTGCTCTGAGAATTAGGTGTGTGTCATCATTTTTATTGCTACAACTCATCCTATGTATCTTGATATCAATCGAATAGCCACTAGTAATTCAGTAACCTCTAGCCCCTATTTCCATAGATTGATGGGTTGACCCTGGATTAAGGATGATATCACCATCGTATCCGTGTAAATCAGGCTTTTAGTTACTGAAATCTTCTCCTCTTGTTGATGCAGGTAGTGAAGGATGTGTCTTTCTGATGTAGCTATCAAGTTCACTTCATCAAGTAAAAGTGCACAAACAGAAAGCTTTATCCATGCCTTCGAGATCACATCTTGAGAAACATAACACCATTATCATTTGTTCTGTTCATACTCTGTATCTTGATATCCAATGAAATACTAGTTGAGCTAAATCTAGACAGGACGTTGAAAATCACCTTATTTGTGAAAATCTACTTATATTTAAACCATTCTACATAAAGTACCTTGTAAAGTTAGAGCATGTTCTACTTATATCACCTTTTCGGCATTTGGTATTGACTTGTTTCTTGCCACTTTGGATAGAAGATTACTTGGATGTGGCTATCATGTTCCAGTAAGTGTTATGACATTTCTATTTGAATTAGAATTACGCAGACTTGTACTACTTTGTAATTCTTCTTACATCTACATAATCTGTATTTTTCTTGATAAGCTGACCTATTATATGTTTTTGCTGTGAATCCGAGATTATGTCTTGAGTTCTCTATGACTAGATCTGTTATATTGCGTTTGTATGTGATGGTATTTAATCGAATTATTATCCAACTCCATCATTATGAATTGTCAACTCATTTTTTTGATACTTTGTGATTTCCTTTAGTGAACTCTATGTCCCAAAAGTTTGTGGAACTGTGATACTTGATCTTTCCTTGAAAAATTATCATGTTATTATTTGTAATACCCATGAACTGTGATACTGAATCATAGCTTTTTATTCTGGTGAAAATGTTTTTACCATCATCAAAAATAATATAAGTACATAACAACAGTACTATCTTAAAAATGCAGGTATGGAAAACAAGTTTTTGTAATGTCAAAAATTGCAGGTTTGGAAAACAAGTTTTTGTTGATTATTAAAACTCGGTTTTTGGGGAATCCCTTAACGGAGGCTTAGGTTCTGAGGTACTAAGGAAAGAACTTTTCTCTGTGATGTAGTTTTATAGGGAGAACTTTATTGATTGCTTTTTGTCATTTCCAGGAGTTCAATTGCAATGGGTTTTTAGTATTACCCTTGTGATGTAATAGCTTAAAGAGTTGCTGAATCTGTTTGTAGGAATGTGTTTTCGTCGAATGATTGAATTTACTTAAACACTATATTGATGTTTTGTCTTTATAAAGTGTTGGAGTTGTATCACTGTGAAGCAAGGTTGTTGCTATTGCAACACATGACAACATTTTTGATAGTGTTCTTTCTGATTTGATGAATTACTGATGTCCCTTTCAGTGGAAAAAAATAGAAAGATTCCGTAATTTGGTGGGACATTCTCAATTGCTATGAACTTGCTACTCTAGTATTTTTTAGATAATGTTCTTCTTATGAAATTGTAGGTTTGTATTCATAAACAGCACCTAGAATGTGTTGTGTACATTGTGCCAAAAGTGTGAAGAGCCCTATCTAAATCTAAAGGAATTCTAGGAGCTCTAAGATAGATTACAGCTACACCAAAAGTAAAACAATAAATGTTATTAGCCTTTTATCTTCTGGATGTGATTGTTCTTATCTTTAAATCATCTCAAGTTCCTCTCTTTCCAGATTGTCCATCTACAAACTTGTATAGTGTTCCGCCATGTTATCTTTCTTCTGTCTGAACATGGCCTGATTTAGATTCTTAAAATATCAGCAGTGTTGTTTAGAAGGACCATTTGACTCCCAGAAAGTTCTAAAACATTTGCCAAGTTTGATCTGTAATAGGACAGTAAAGAAAATGGTGCTTTTTGCATCTCTTCCCCCATGATACCTCTTCTCTATAGGTTATTGTCGGCTTAAAAGAGATGTTTTCGTAACCAGGCATCGTCAGCTTGTTAACATAGACACCTGCAACTCTCTAATTTTGTCCTCTTTTCAATGTGGATTGGGGCTGGCTGTTTAATTGATTAAAACCTCAGTATTTGAACTGTACTTTAGTCTAAAAAGTGCTATGTGGATGGGTAGTGAGACATGATATTTCTCAACCCACTTCATTATGTATCTTGATAATGCACTATATATACGTGGTTTATGTAAGTTTATCCATCATTTCTCAGTGCTAGTTGTTGATTCCGTCACTTTTATCAATCAATGAAGGGAGGCTTAGATTTTTTGTCCACTCTCCATTATAGTATACATTGCAGGTTATGCATAACATTTCTATTAAATATTTCTCACTTTTCAATGTTGCTTACAACATTCATATGCAGCGTGTTGTCATTACCCAAGAGAACTCATTGCTTGAAAACCCTGCTAGAATTGAGGGTTTGTTAGCAACTGCTAGTAGTAGTAACTAAGACGATTAGGTCCTTGTGATAGTGGATCTTTTTCTTGAAATCAGTTCTCTAAAAGTAGAAAACTGTTTCATTGACAGAACTGATTTCATTGGCAGTTAATCTGCAATGTGAGATTTTTTTTCCAGTTTTAATTATGTTCTGGGAGTTAACTGTTAAGATTCGAAATGGTGGTCTAATGTGTTTAAATGATTTCATGAGTTATCATAGTGTCAGCTTAAGTCCTTTATTGCTCTGTAGCTAAAGTTGGTATTTCTCTACTACTCTATTCGACTGATGAGCCTTCTATATATACCAATTCAATTTGGAATCTGCAATCTGCAGATTTATTATTTTTTGTAACTTCTAGATGCAATTTGGAATTTGTAATCTGTAGATTTATTGTTTTTTGTAACTTCCAAATGCAATCTGGAATCTACAATCTCCTGATTTGTGGTTTTCTGCGACTGCTGCAATATACTTGGTTATTTTTGTTCTATAAACTACAACAATCAAGAAAAATGTCAAAGCAATAAGCTAATTGTTTCTTCATTTGTCTTCCCATTGAGAAAATTTGGTTTCTTAAGGCTAGATGACTTTGTTTTTCTTTTATGTTGTGTGTTTTGGGATGGAGGAACAATATTCATACAACTTTGTTCTATTGACTTAACTAAGAAGGTGATTAGATGATCTGGATGCTATCAAAATAATCCAAACATATCAGAGATTTTCCCATTTATTTGGTTAATGTTATTCCACCAAGGTTGTGAGATAATGGGAAGCCATGAACAATATTCATACACCTTTGTTCAATTGACTTTCGAGTTCCAAGAATGTTGTTTTTGTTCCATTAATTAATAGTTATATATACTTTTGATTCTTTGAGCACGACTTATAAACTACTGTCTCTTCAATAAATGTGCAATATGGAACTTCTTGCCTCTTCTATAACCGTCGCAATTTGATTTGCGTAGGGAAATGAAGGTGAACAAATTTGAAGTGGATGATGAAGAGTTTTTGAACTATTGTAAAAGTTTGAATACATTATATTTTGTGAAATATATTCATTGATGGAATATATTGAACTATTGTAAGAGTACTTCTTAAACTATTGTGTACACATTTAGAATATTGCTTTATAAGTATGCGTATGTACACGACACATTATGTTTTGAATTTTATGGAAAATCTATAAATGTGAATTAATTATTAGCTAATTTAATGCTTGATATTATTTGTTGCAAAACAATATTGGTGTATTTTAATTAGAAATTGTGGCATCAAATTGTGTATGTATCTGGGCAAAGACTACACTTCAAAGTGTTGTCATATATTAGATATAAAAGGCAACACTTCATAATTGTGGGTAATATGGTAGCAAAGGCCACGCTTGAAAGTGTAGCTGATAAGGCAACACTTTTAAGTGTAGCTACAAAGTGTGGCCTTTTTACCTATTAAGGCTACGCTTGAAAGTGTAGCTGATAAGGCAACACTTTTAGGCGTAGCTGCAAAGCGTGGTCTTTTTGCTTTTAAGGCTACGCTTAAAAGTGTAGCTGATAAGGCAACATTTTTAAGCGTAGTTGCAAAAGCGTGGCCTATTTGCCTTTTGGCAACGCTTTTAAGCGTAGCTGATAAGTCAACACTTTTAAAGTGTTGCCTAAACTCTAAGATTACGGGGCTTTTAGACACCCCTGAAAAAGTGTGGCTTAAAGTCAAAAAGTGTGGCCTTTTATCAAAGGCTACACTTTTTCATAGTTTAGGCCACATTTTTCTAGGGTGGTTGTAGGCATAAAATGTTGTAGTGTGTGCATGTTGATATGTTCACCGATCACAAGAGTCTACAATATGTATTTACTCAAAAAGACTTGAATTCTACGCCAAAAAAGATGGTTAGAACTTTTAAAGGTTTATGATATGAGTGTCCTTTACCATCCCGGGAAAGCTAATGTGGTTGTGGATGCGTTAAGCCGAGTGTCCATGGGTAGTGTGGCTCATGTGGTTGATGAGAAGAAAGAATTAGTGAAGGAGGTTCATAGGTTGGCCCTGTTGGGTGTCCGACTAGATGAATCTTCAAAGTGTGGTTTCACGGCCCGTCATAACTCTGAGTCATCTCTAGTGGTTGATTTGAAGTCCAAACAACATCTTAATCCTGTATTGATGGATTTGAAAGAATCGGTCCTTAAGAAGAAGAATTAATCTTTATCCCAAGGGGAGGATAGCGTAATTAGTTACCAACAAAGGTTATGTATACCATAGGTGGATGGTTTAAGGGAGAGAATCATGGAAGAGGCTCATGGCTCCCGATACTCCATCAATCTGGGAGCCACCAAGATGTATCATGACTTTTGTGATATTTATTGGTTGAATGGAATGAAAATAGGAATAGCTAATTTTGTGGCTAGGTGCTCAAATTTCCAACAAGTCAAAGCCGAGCATCAAGGTCTGGGAGATCTAACCTAAGATATTGACATCCTCACTTGGAAGTGGCAGGATGTCAACATGGACTTTGTGGTAGGTTTGCCTCGCACACTTCAACAACATGACTCCATTTGGGTCATAGTAGATAGGTTGACCAAGTCAGACCACTTCCTTCCTGTAAAAGTTTCTTACTCAGCGGAGGAGTATGCTATATTGTATGTTAGGAGTTCATGATGTTGCATGGGGCACTCTTGTCGATCATTTGGAATAGAGATGTCCAATTCACTTCCAACTTTTGGAGATCTTTCCAAAGTGGGCTTGGTACTCAAATAAAGCTTAGCACCACTTTACACCCCAAAACCGATGGACAAGAAGAGCGCACCATCAAAACTCTAGAAGACATGTGTCATCACCTACCTTTGATAGAGTTCTCCTACAACAATAGCTACCATGCGAGTATCAGTATGGCACCTTTTTAGACACTATATGGTAGGAGGTGTCGGTCCCCGATTGTATTGTTTGATGTGGCTGAGTTTTCTCTTTTTGGCCCCGAGATAGGTTATGAGGTCACGGAGAAGGTTCTAATCATAATAGAGAGGTTGAACACGGTTTATAGTCGGCAAAAATCCTATGCCGACAATAGAAAAAGTGACATTGAATTCGAAGTAGGAGATTGGGTCTATTTTAAAATTCCACCCACTAAAGGGGTAATGAGGTTTGAAAAGCAGGGGAAACTTAGTCCCCGTTATGAGCTCCCTTATTAGATTTTTAAAATAGTAGGGGAAAGGGCATATGAGTTAGAGTTGCCAATTGAATTGGCCTGGGTTCATCCGGTGTTCCATGTGTCTATGCTCAAGAAGTGTATAGGTGATACGGTGTCGATTCTCCCATTAGAAGGTTTAGGGGTAAAAGAGGACCTCTCTTATGAAGATGTCCCGGTTGAGATCTTGGATCGTCAAGTTAAGAAATTGAGGATTAAGGAGGTTGTCTCCATGAAAGTTCTATCCTCGTCTTTTTCCTCCTACTCCTAGCCAAATTTAAGGTTAGTAGTTTTCTCTTAAATGAGTTCTATGAATATTGTTGAACTTATCATGTTTTCTAATATGTACATGTTTTTGTAGAAATTCATGCCTAAATTGACTTTTCATAAGTATGCTTCTCATAGCTAGTTTGCACTTAAATATGTACAGTGCTATACTACTTTCATGAGAGTTGTGTTGAACATGTTAGTGTTGATTTGATAAGAAATTTGCATGTCATATCTTTGAAGGTGTTTATATTGAGTTTATGTTAATATGGAGAAGGTAGTTCCTCCTTATGTGATGTAAATGATAAGCTCTTCTGTGTTATGTAATGTGAAGCAAGATCATATATGTTATTACTATGTTGTTTGTTGAAAGGAGCTAAAATTCCTCCTATGAGCTTTGCCTCATTATAATATTGTTTTTTTTTGGGCTGCTAGTCTTGAATCTACTCCTTTTTTCCAATAGAAGGTTTAAGATGTCATTCGGGGATGAATGTTCCTAAGGGGGGATATTGTAACACCCTGTAATTTCCATGACCTAATATAGAGCCTCAAAGTTAGATCAAAGACTTAAAACACTTTTAAGGCCTAAAATAATGCATGACATTTCGGATGTGTTAGAGACAAAACGCAAAGGAACGTCCATGGCGTCCGAAAACTAGTAAAATAAGTTGACACACCCCGGAAATTCTATGACCTAGACTAGAGCTTCACAAAATGACTAATGATGATTTTAGACATAAATAAGTGTAATAAAATTTTCTAAGAAGTGTAAGAACCAAAACGCTAAGAAACGACCATGAGGTTCGAAAACTAGCGGAATTGAACTAGTGAACGTCCTTAATTTTTGGGAAGGTTTGAGAGTGTTGTAGGAACTCTTATACTTGTAAAAAGGCTTTAAATAGGTAAAATAATGCATATATGGTTAAAACGTCCAGGTACGACCCCCCAAAGATTGCCCGAGGGGTCCACGAAGGGAGCCCACTTTGGACCAAGCAAGCTTCCGAGAGGAAGCAAGTTTTGTGCTTAGAGGGAGCAAATCCGTGTCGCGGACTTGGCACACCCAAAGCCAAAAGTTTGGTCTGCAACGCATACATATCATAGACTCTTGTGTTTCAAAAATTATTTTTTGGAATCTTGCGGGAACATCTCCGCGACGCGGACTTGTTCCCCGACAAAAACTATGAAATTTAAATTCGAGTTTGACTTCATTAAATAGTCAAATTAAATGAGGGGTATTCTGGGTAGTTTAGGGGAGGGTTACACATTGATTTTCCTTCGGTTTTCCCTCACAATTACTCACTCAAATATAAACCCCAAAATAAATCCCAATAGATCTCCCTTCTCTCTACATTCTCTCTCTACTAATCCCCCATTTATGAGGCTTTGAAGCTTGGAGAAGAAGACCAAATCCTTCAAGTTTCTACTCAATTTCGTGGTGATTCATCTTCAAGGTATTGTTTCTTTCACTCTTGGGATTCTTTTCCCCAAGAGGTCCCTTCAAAAAGATGATTTCTAAATTTCCAAAACTAGGTTTTTTCCTCTCACATGGGTCTTCTTTGAAAAACGAAATTATGAGTAAATTGTGATGAATTATGATGAATTAATGTTGTTTAAGTATATATTGATGGTTAATTAATTATTTCCTATGATATTTCCCTAGTCCCATGTCCTTCCCCCAATTTCATGAAAACCTTGAATTGACATGGTGAATTGTGAAGATCATGAACATGTAGATTGACTACATTGTTGTTAACTATGTAATTGCTTCTTGAATTTACCTTGTTTATGTAATTTATTATTTATTCTTGGTAATGGAAGTATGACGGTTCTTGGAAGGGACAAGGAAGGTATGTTGATTGGTTCGTCTTGAATTGAATTGTGAATTATGACTTACTTAGATAGTAATGCTTCTATGTCTAACGTGTGGTTGTGATGTGATGCTAGGTATTCCTCATCCTTAACCCTAAGATATTGAATTAGACATGAGCTATGTATTCATGGTATGATACGATTATCGTATGATTGAAAGTAGTTTCTTATGATTACGATAACGCATTAAGTGAAAGGTTTTCTTACTTATATGTGGTTTCTATAGTGAAAGGATAGTTCTCACTCATTAATTCCTATGTGCTATTATGATAAGATGTTCACATAGGGGTCTAGAAGAGATTAATGTGATCTTGTATGATAAGTATGATGATTACTAAAGGGAAGAAAATGCTTAGACCCCAAAGGGTATGTAAATGAGATGGAGGTCTCACGTCTAGTAAGTACGACATCCCACATGGGTTTCCTCACGCTAGTAAGTCCTGATTCCCTAGTTATATGTTTTCTCATGAGATAGAAACCTCCACATCTAGTAAGTCAAGGTTTATATCAAAAATCTCCTTGACCCTTAACTATGTGCCCACATAGGACTTTAGCTTAGTGGATCCACCTAGATATCTACGTACGAATGGTTAAACCTTAGGCAAGTTTTAACCCTCTCTTTTCGGTGTGGGAGTAGAAACCCAGATTCCATGTAGCTCACATGATCTCATGTTGATATTATACTTATCTCCCTAATGTAAAAGTGAATGAATAAGTTAAGTATGTGAACTCCTATTAGGGTTGTCTTAAAGGCTACTACATAGTGTCACGGAGGGTATGTGACTTCTCTTACACATTCCACATGTGGGATCCTAAGGGATGGTTCTAGCAAAGTTCTGTTATGATTATGATTATGATTATGATTATGACTATGGTTATGTTGATAAGCTAAGAGTAGTATTGATTTATGAAGAATGTTATGAAAAATATGAGAATACGTTTTAAGTATGAAATGGGTTGCTTAATGGGATACTTAGCTTTGGATAGGGTAATGGGGATTTATTCTTTGCATTACACAAGTATTGCATGAGTTTCTTATATGTTGGGTTGACTTATGATGTTCCATATATGTGTATATTGAGTTGTTGGATATTATGCATGGTTTTCACTAAATTGTGCCTTTTCTCATGCATTAATGATTTTTATGCATATGGATCATACTTAGTACATGTGGTTTGTACTAACCCATATTTTCTACCTTTTTTACAAACATTTTAGCTTTGGGCTATTGAGGAAATTCGTGGCTATTGAAGAAGAAGACTTGTATATTTCCTAAGTTAATTGGTGAGTCATCATGAGTTCCGAAAATAGAGCCACTCATCAAGCCTTATTAGTTTTGTCTATGTTTTGAGACAATTATTCCATTCTCATGTTGAGAGTTTCTTGTAGCCTATATGGGCATATTGTAATAGACTAAGGGCTATGCCCAAACTATTGTGATTCACTTTTTAGATGGTTAAATATGAGAAGAACTATTAGACTATGTTGTTGTTAAATGTTAAGTGAGAAGCCTATGTAAGCTTCGTAAGTGATGGGTCTATGTAAACCCCATATACGTTATGCGAGAAGTCTAAGTATACTTCACTATATAGAAAAGTTTTTAGTTTTCCACATTTTCTTTACATATGATATGTGATGAAGGATGCTAAGGGCTTGTCTAAGTCCTCTTCGAGGACAAAGACATCGGTTACGCCTAGAGTGTACATTGGGTCGTAATTTAGGTGCTAGTGTGCCTTGGCATATTTCATGGGGTTATAGGGGTCATAGTTTAATGAAATTTTGTAGGAAGGTGTTAAACATATATTAGAGAATTTTGAGGTTCGAAACATTCGGGTACGTCTCCCAAAGGACCATCCTAAGGGTCCTTGTGGAGTACCCTTCCCAAATGGACCAAAAATGTTTTTGATAGTGGGAAATCGACGAGCCAATCGATGAGACGTCGATGCATTGATGCTCATTCGATGGAACTTTTGTCCCACACTTAGCCATTTTCCAATAATGGCCAAAAACGAGGTCTCTGACCCAATAGACGGACTTGCAGGACGGTAGGTGCTTGGGTCGTCGACTGACCTACGGACCGTAGGTCGGGGTCTCGTAGGTTAGGTCTGGTTTTGGGTTGTCCATTTTAAGTGAGTCAATTAAATTAGTTGGTTGCTTAGGTGGTTAATTAACAGTTAGGGGAAGGTTAATTATGTTAGTTAAGTAAGTATATAAGGCATAACCCTCATTAAACTCACCCAACACCAGAAAATTCCCAAACCCACATCTCTCTAACCTCTCTCTTCCCAAACTCAAAACTTGCACTGAAGGAACACTAGGGCTCCAAATTGAGGACGAATTCAACAAGGATTTTACTCCAAATTCGTGAGTAAGTTTTATTTCACTCTTGGGATTCTCCCCCCAAGAGGACCCTTCAACTATGGTTTCAAACTACTCCAAGACTAGGGCTTCAATCTAGACATTGTTTATTAATTATGGAATTATGGCTAATTATTTATATTTACATAAGATTCCCCTTGAACCCTTGATCTTCCCTCCAAAACTCATGAAACCTACAAATTCTATGGTAATTAAAAAGGATGATGAGTATGTGGATGATGTACATTGATATTAACCATGTGTTACTCCTTGAATTTACCTTGATTATGCATTGGTTATGTGGTCTTGAATAATGGAAGTTTGAAGGATCATGAAAAGGGCAATAAGGTATGAAGGTTGTTTCTTCTTGGGTTAAATTATGCAAGATGAGTTACTTAGATAGTGATGTTTGTATGTCTAATGTGCTACGGTGATGTTGATGACTAGTATCCAACATCCTTAACCCTAGACTTGGTAATTCACGATGAAGTATGCAAGCTTGTTATGGTAAGATTGTTATATGATCGAATGTAACTTCTCATGACTATAATAAAGAGTTAAGTTAAAGGTTTACTCACCTGCGATTATGTATGAGCTAGTATGTTGAGATGTTTGAACAAGGGCCTAGTAAAGGTTATTGTGAAATTATGAGATGACTCAAATGGTTATAAGAAGAAAATATATGCTTAGCCCTGAAAGAGCATGTAAATGAGATGGAGGTCTCACGTTTAGTAAGTCCGGCCTCCCATATGAGTTTTCTCACGTTTAGTAAGTACGGATTCCCAAGTTATTTGTTGTCTCATAAGATGGGGACCCCCACGTTAGTAAGTTACAGCTCCTAGTAACAATCTCCTTGACCCTTAACTACGTGCCCACAAAGGACTTATAGCTTAGTGGATCCACCTAGATAACTATGTACGAAAGGTTGCACCTTAGGCAAGTTTTAACCCTCTTTTTTTGATGTGGGAGTAGAGCACCAGATTCCATGTAGCTCACATGGTCTCATGTCGGTTATTGCACTTCTTTCCATAATGTAAAAACGTAAATGAACAAGTTAAGTATGTGAACTCTTATTAGGTTGTCTTAAAGGCTACTACATAGTGTGAGGGAGGGTACGTGAGATCTCTTACACATTGCACATGTGGGATCCTAAGGGATGATTCTAATAGTGTTCTTTTATGGTTATGATTATGATTATAAGCTATGAGAAGTATTAATGCATTAATAATGTCAATACGAATTATGAGAATATGCTGTAAGTATGAAGTGGCTTGATTATGTGATACTTAGCTTTGGATAGGGTTATGGGATTCTATCTTTGGCATTGCACTAGTATTGCTTTGGTGGTCTACATGTTTGGTTGATATGATGTTAAATTGACTTATTATTATTACTCTATGTGCATGTTGAGTTAAATTGATAGAAAACATGATTTTGACTAAAATGTCATTTTCTCATGCATTGATGATTTTTGTGCGTAGAAGACATACTTAGTACGTGTGATGTACTAAACCATATTTCTCCCTTGTCCGCAAATATTTTAGGTTTCGGTCGTTGAAGATTTCATGGCCAATTTGCAAGGAAGACTTGAATCTTTTCCCAAGTCATTGGTGAGTCCTCATGTCCAGGGATTTTCCATGTTCCAATCTAGCTATGATGTTGCTTTGTTTAGAAACATTCATTCTTTCTTTTATCATTGAGAAAATTGATGTAAGCCTATAATGGCTTATTTTCTTGTATTAGCTATATCCAAATATTCATACTCTTACAGATGGTTTATATGTGAGATGAGACTTTAGACTCTTATATGATTTGTTATGCTAAAAGATAAGTCCACGTAAACTTCATATGACAGGAGTCTATGTAAACTGTGATAATATGCGATAAATCTAAGTACGCTTCACTACGTAAAGTTCTCAATTTTTCTGCATTTTTGAATGATGATGTGCTATAAGGTATGCTAAGTGCTACTCTTAGTCCTCTTCGAGGATGACGACGCGTGTAATGACTAGGGGGTACTTTGGGTCGTTACAAGAGTTTAGTAAAAACAAAGCGAGAGTTTACATAGTATTAAAAACAATCTAGTACATAAGGGGTGATCAGGATGTAACATGTACATCACATACAAAGCTGAAAATGTAAACAAATAATGAAATAAAATTTTGGTCCTCGGAACTTGAGGACTCATCAAGATTCCCTATCTAATAAGTGATCCCTAGCCACAAAGGTGTCAATCTGGAATGTCGGACCCTAAATTTGGGAGGATGTTGGAAAGAGTGCATTGGTGAAAATATGTAACAAGTATGATAGGAATGCATAAAGTATGAAAATCATGCTAAAAGGTACCTTTTAGTGACATGCAATGACCAAGCAAAAACATGACACAAAAGAGTTAGAAAACAAAATTCATAAAAAAATGGTCAATGCAAGTTAACATCTTTAAAACATTTGTGAGATACTTTTTGAGGTAACCTTGATTTATTAGTGTGGGAGATATACCTTTAACCGACATTTATGAACATGTGAGCTATTAACATAGAATCTCTTGTCTACCCCACACCGAAAAGAGGTGCTCTCATTTGCCAAGGTAAGAACCATGAACTTCTATCTTACAAGGATCCACTAGCTAATGTCAGTTTAGACAACCTATGGTGGCACATAGTTTATAAGATATAGGTAATCGCCATATCCACTCGGTGCTAAAAATAACTCCCACGTAATATGCATTTTATCTTTAAGTGACATGGGTAATCGCCTGTTGTATTTTTCATTAGAGGTCATAGGTAGTCTCCTCTCACCACATCATTAAAATAGCTCCTTAACTTTGATTCATGTTAGGTGAGAATATTTTTTAACCTTAGAATCCACTATATGAGAAAACCTTTTATATAAGAATCTATGAAGACTCACCACAAGCGAGGAGACTAGTTGAATCCAATCTTGATCAAAGGATGATCACCTCAAACACGAGACCCTACACTTTTGGACAAATGTAGAAAAAACATGGTTTAGTACAAAAATGCTCTAATTATGATAGTAATGCATAAATTCTTGAAAACATGCTAAAAAGGACATATTAGATGAAAATAATGCACTATGCCTATTTAAAGATGCATCATGAACATTAGTGTAAAATAATAAGTCATGAGAATATTCAACATATAGATCAACATATCATAATTGAAACATACCATAAATACACTTAAAACATCCTTGTACAATGCATGGATAAGATCCCATAATCCTACCCACCCTATGGAAAGCTTCTTGAGTAACAATAGTTCATACTCATATTCTTGATTATATTACAATAGTGGGAGATTAACGTTAACCTACATAGACCATGTGAATTTACCATGGAATCCGGTGCCTACCCCACACCGAAAAGGGGCTTGGAACAACCGGGGAGCACGCCCTAGAAGTTACCGGCGTCGTCGACCTCTCGGAGGTCTTGGACAAGCCTCTTAGCATTCATTCATCGCATAATCATAAAAATAGCGGAAAATTTAAAACTTTTCAAAGCACATCAAATGCTAGAACATCACTTAATTTATAAAATCATAAGTACATAGTTTAGACACTAAGTCTCTTTTGCCATCTTATGACACCACTCAATAGAATAGAATAGGTTTGGGACACGACCCTTAATCAACATAAATTAATACTTTTATACTATTACATGAACTTAATTAACACCTCGACATGAAGGTCCTTGAATCATAAGGACACTTGAACTTGGGAATAAGAATCCAAGCTCTTCACTTAGGAGAGATCCTCTAGCCATCACCACCTACACTTTGTGTAAAAAGATGAAGAATAATGATATTAGTACAAGAATGCATTAAGTATGGCAACCATGAAAAAACATGCATTTAAAGATGACATTTAGTTAGAAATCATGGATCATGTATTTTTAGTCTAACTTCATGAACATTGATAAAATAAGTACAATATAGTTCACATACATCATATAGACATGGATATCACTCATAACAATACTTGAATCCATTTCATCATATTTAAGGCACATCCATTAAGGCACAATCTACACATAAGAGCCACCACAAAAGACAACATCCCAATATAACTAGTGAACTCTACAAGTAGCATCCCATAATACTACTCATACAAAGTGATCTTAAAAAGTCTACTTAAGCACATCACATTCAATCACATACCACACATACATTTAACCTTATACATAAGAAAAACATACTTCATTAATGCTCACATAAGAACTCTTTCATTCATTACATCTTAGTCATAACTCATTTGGTTCATATCATACGTAAACCACCTTCACAACCCCTTCACAACCTTAATTCTGCAATGTAAACATGAAGTACCATACCCCCATATATACTAAGTAAATTGATTTAGAAGCCATAAGTGTAATTCACATGCATAGTCATAAATCATGTCTTGACATAGTAAAGTTACTTTAACATGCATTCATACAAATCATACATCACATGAGTCTTTATTTCATAAAGGTTCTAATGATATCCTTTCTTGAAGTTACTTGTGCAATGCATGGGTACGGTCCACAATTCTACCTATACTAAGTAACCATCTTAAGGAGTGATGATTAGAGTCCATATTCTTATCGTAGTTCATTTCATACATTTAGAAGACATATACATAACCGATATAGACCATGTGATTTACATGGAATCCAGTGTCGTATAACCCCGCACCGAAAAAGGCATTCTACTTGCCAAGGAAGAACCTACATAATTGTTATCTAGGTGGATCCACTAGATATGTCCTAAAAGGGAACGTAGTAAGGAACAAGGATATTGTTACTAGAAATCTTGACTTGCTAACGTAGAGGATTTCATCTCATGAGAAAATATCTATGTTGGGCACCGGGACTTGCTAAAGTAAAGGTTCTCTTGTGGAAGCCAAAATTTCTAGAAGTGATGCCCCCACTCTCATTTTTCATGTTCACTCAGTGCTAAGCTCAAACTCCCTTTTTAAAATATCTTTAAGCCTTTATTAGCATTAGTCATAAAATAGGCTTTATAAGCTTGCTCCTTCATAGATCATATATCTCAAAGGTATATAAGATGAGAATGTCCTTCCATCATAGAATCTACTTTATGTGAGAATGTCATTTCACATAATGCTACTATTCATATAGTCATGTGTGTGGGCATACATATAAGAGATATACCTTCACATAAACACCAATAGGACACACATGTTCATAACTTCATTAATCATATACTTTACATGCATAGAAGTAGGAAATGATGCATATGAGAACTATCCTTTCCTTAGTCATCATGAACTATCCTACTCATAGATATGCATGAAGTGTGTGTACATTGGTCAACATGATCACATAATGGATATGACATAACATTGAGGAAGTCACCCTCTAAATATTACAACACATGTACAACAACCTTTTAGATTCTAAGTCATACACATATAATGTATCAAGGACTATAGACTACACACACTCACATTACATCATAGGAGGCGAGAACATATTCAACATTAGAATAGAAGACTCCTAGCATGCATAAGATCACATATTCATATAGGGTTCATAGGGGTAGGGGTAATTCCACAATAGTCTTTAACATAATCAAATATGTAGACCCTTTATTACCCTAACATCAATCATTCACATTCTATTTCACATCATCAACACACCTATTTCATAATACTAGAATGGATGACGATACACATAAGTTCATGTGTGTGATCATCATAACCACACTTCACATAATCATCAACTTTGCCTTCAAGTCCATGCTCATCACATATAAGGATATACAAGAATGTAAACACCGCCACCATAAGTGGACCTTACCAATCAACACAATTCATTATTCATACTATGCTAAATAGGGGATAATAGGTCAACTTACCAACTCTCCATTTATGATCATCATTGATCAATTCTCCACAGCTCATAATCAATTGATATACATAAGACTAGTATTAAGAAATCTACTATAATCTAATAACAATTGAATCATAAGCTAATCAAGATCACAAGACCCACATTATGTCATAAAATGAGAGATTCAGGGAATCATGGGTTCTTCATGGAATTTGATTGAAAATCATGTTAAAACCATTGGTTAATCATATATTAATCATTACAATGCTTTTGAAATCACTTTAACAATGAACCCATGGCTAGATTGAAAGATAAGATTTTTGACCTTAGAATAATGTTTGAATACCTTTGAAAGAACTCCTTAGTCTAAAGGTTAAATAAGGATCAAGGGTTACCATACCTTAATAGAAGAAAATCCCACACATTTGGAGAAGAAAGCACTCCAAAATTCAACTTCTAGCTTGAGCTTGAGTTTTCCCTCCAATGGAGGTTTGAGAGAATTTGGAAGAGAAGAGAGTTTTGGGGAGTTTTTATTTCTAATTGGGTGTTAGGGTTTTGACTTGTTAAAGGGTTTAAAAAGGATAAAAGAACAGTTTATAACCGAATCCCAAAGTTACCAAAACTCCCACATACTTATTGGACCTTTTAACCAAGTCTTAATTGACTTTAAAACAACGCAAACAAATTTGGGAAGTGGCTGCGCGTCACGGAGGCAGATCCTAGTTTTGCCTCACGTAATTTTTGAGGCAGTGAGCCTTGTGTAGGTCATGCGAAAAACAGGCATCTTGAGTGCCAGGCGCGCGACGCGTGGGAGACTCCAAAACATGGTGTTGCACGCTGCCTTGGGCAGATTCCTTGTCCAACGTTTGGGTCCTCCTCGAAGACCCTTAGGGTGGCCCTCGGGGAGTCGTACCCGGATGTTTTGACCCTTAACATATCTATTAAGATACTAGGGTAATCTCTACTGGTTTTAGACTCCAAACAACACATAAAAATAAGGCAAACAAACAAGTAAACACTCGCACACAAAAGACTAGTTTCTGGACGTCTTGGTCGTCCTTGGACGTTTGACTTCCAAACATTTTTTAAAATGACTATTACAAGTTGTTAAACACTTGATTTACATGTTATTAACTCTTAAAAGCACATGTGAGGCTCTAGATAAACCCAGTTAATTTTGACAGTCTTGACAATATCCCCTACTTGGAAATATTCATCCTCGAATGACACTTGGAAATTTTAAAACACTTCCAATGACTCGATGACCCATATAGCAGATCACAATATTCAACATAACACAACACATTAGTTAATGCACCAAACTTACAAGGAACACAAACTTCATACTATTATGCTATTAAATCAACATAATCAAACATGGACTACTCATACAATCACTTCCATGCTTACATGCTTCTTCACACTCATTGCCGTTTCGAGGAACTACCTTCTCCAAATTTAGGCATGCTAATTATTTCTTCATAAGGTTAGACATACAATGAATTTAAAATGCACACTTAGGCATAATTCACACTTCAACTCATGAGAAAATTAAGCAATTCATTTAGTTGCACAAAATCATGAATAATCTAGATCAACTAAAATCTCATAGATTAGACATAATAACATCAAGGTCATATATGAAATTACAATGTTTAACTTTTGATCATGGATGAACTACCTTCTCCTAGTCACAACAGACACACATGGCATCATAGAGTTCACATAAAAGCAAAGCACAAGGGTCAATTCATTTTAAGGAGAGTTTCTTTACTGCAAACCACATTATGCTCATACTCTCTTCCTTATGATGTCAAAATTGCAGCTCACACCACACACATCAGAACAATAGGAAGTCATTTCATACCAATTTCAATTTCTTAGCATGACACTAGTCTTCATAAACATGCATCGTTTAGGGAAAATTCTTACAATTTATAGGCACACATTGATGACATTATCTAGACATACCATCACTTCACAAGAGTGAGCCTACATGAAAACTTCCTAAGTCGTAAAAGTCACATATTTTCAAAGGCGCTCATCATTTCTTATCTAAAGAAAACTCAACTTCCCACTGTGGGGCCAAAACACCGCATATTAATAGGATTATAAAGCATGTTCAACCATTTCATGAAGTCAAATTGCAAATCTATCATATAAAAGGTGTACAACAACATGAGAAACATGAAATTTATCTAAATCCCTTTTTATGCAATATATATTCTTCAAAACATGCATAACATAATGTCATCTAAGACATGCATAACATATGGAGAACATGAAACTTATGCTCATATGCAAGACTCCTTTCATGAACAAGATACTTAGGAACTCTTTGGTTTCAAGCTTGAGTAAGAATATAAGGAAAAAATAGGAATATCTACAACCTTAATACTCACATAATCATCCCCCACTTAGGGTAAACCCATTTAAGAGAAACTTATCTCATTCAAAAGAACTTGGACTTGACAATCCTTCTAGTTAAGCACAACATCTCCCTCTAGGGATCAAGCTTATGCAAACCCTTTTTAACATCACCTCCTTCCATCTCTTAAGAAGGAATCATTTCCCACAGAGCTAATTACTCACACTCCACTAGGCGAGGAATTCAGGAGATCCCATATAAGTAGCTAACTTACTCCTCTCGCTAACCATCACTCAAAGTGATTCTTAACATAGAAAAGTTCTAGGAAACACAATGTAAGAACATTAAGGGCACACAAAGGTTTACCATCTAGGCACATTATCCTCCACTTGGGGTAAGCCTAATCAATATTCATCACCTCTTGCCCTTAAACACCAATGTCAAGGCAAGGCAAGACCAAACCTACACACTCCTCACATAAGAAGTTTTGTCATCATTGAGGTTTACCACTCCTAATCTCATCCCAAGGAGCTTACTAACTCAACCATCAATATAGGTCATTCTACCAATCCCCACGAGGCATTAACTGTACCATGAATACCAAGGGTAATTCCGTACCTCATCACATTCTACCACCAAGTTCAAAAAAGGTAAGTAGTCTTGGATTCAAGCTTACAAGGGTCATAATATTTGGTGAAACCTTCGAAACAACCATGCCTAGGTAAAATATAAGCACTTTCTCAAATGTTCATACATAAGATCAATCTTAAAATACAACTAACCAATTCAAAGTATGTCAACATCAATTCTTTTCCTCTATAGACCAAGGGGTATATACATCTTTCTAAGTCACTTTAGGCAAAAATAGAATCCCTACTTATGGAATGAAAACCCTTTCTCCCTTTTCCCTCACTCTTAGAATAGATTCATATAGGGACTTACCAACTGATCTTAAGGGTTCTCCCATTAACTAGCATAGTCCACAATTTCCTTACTAGGTTCAACACCCATATTTCCTCCTTAGGGGAAAGTCTATACGAAAGACTCCAATCCACATAAAGGCAACTATAAGGCGTTAGACATATATAAGGGAGACATACATCTTTCACTATTTACCACTTTTCTATAAACCATTTCAAGCCTCTTTCATAACATTACACTATCATCATACATAATCCTAATCCAACCCATCATTCCAAAGGAAACTTGTTACACCCTCAAAATGTAGTTAGGTCGAATTAGAGCCTAACATGTTGATTATGCATTTATTAAGTCCTAAAATTCTTTATAATGATTTTTATAGGAATTTGATTAATTTTGGTGAAGTTTGTAGGTCAAACGTCCAAGAACGTCCAAGTCATTCGAAAGTTTTGCCTTGAAACATGCTTGTGTGCCTTAATGTGTTTCGTCAAGTTTTATGTGTTTTTTTGAGTTAAAATTGATGTGAGAGGTCCTAAAATGTATACAAGAGTATTTGAGGTGGAAACATCCAGGAAAAAATCCATAAGGACCAACAAAAGGGTCCTAGAGGAGGACCCAACCTTGAGCCAACAAACTGCCCACGATAGCAGCTTTTGTTCCTTGGTGAAATAGGTCCACATCGCTGAATTGGTAAACAAAAATGACAGACTTTGGTCCCCGCAATGGACACAATGCAGAATAAACTTCCCCAGAAGTTATTTTAAAAAAAAAATCATGCGGGAACAGCTCCGCGTCGTGGACTTTTTCCCCGACGATAATTCTGGAAATCTAAGTTGAGTTTGAGTTGGTTAAAAGGTCCTATAAGTTCAGGGGTCTTTTGGGTATTTTAGGGGATAGTTATTGGCGGTAATTAAACCTTTTTAAGCCCCAATTCACCCTTCAAATAATAACCCTCAAGTCCAAAACAAAACCTCTACATTGTTTCTCTCCGAAAACCTTTATTGATGAAGCTTTGAAGCTTTAATGAAAAAGATAGTTTTTCAATGTTTTTCTCCGTCAATCTTGTGGGGTTTCTTCACAATTAAGGTATGGTTATCCACACTTCAAATATCTTTCTTCAAGGATTCAATTCTAATGAATTTTAAATATGATCCATACCATGAAATCTAGCCATGGGTCCTTGCATAAAAAGTTTTATATCAATGATTTATGATTGAATTAGTGTTAATTGAATAATTTTACATCAAAATTCCTATGGAACCATTCAAATCATGAAATCCTTATTTTGACTATTATGAGGGTTAAGTGATAATGTCCCAATGCTTATGAATTCTAGTGTAGTTTTCTTTGGCGTATAGAATGATGTAAGAATTGTATTGGATTGATGCATAGGCTGTCTTAGATTGATAAATATATATTGAAATTATTTAGATTCATTGAGTATTATTATTTTTCTATTGAATCTATGATCATGGCTGTCACGACCCTCAAGTACACCCTAGAAGTTAGAGTATCCTTGAGTTCGTCACACGGCATATTGTAAGATCCCGAAAATAACAGAGGTGAACTAGAGCCTAACATTGTGGTCATATTGGTCTAAGGTCCTAAATATGGTCTATTATATGGTATTGATGCAGTGTCTAAAGTATTAGGTGCATTGGAAGTCAAACGTCAAGGGACAACCAAGACGTTCGACGACTAAGTCACCTAAGTGCCTCATATGTGGTTCCATGTATTTATGTGTGATTAAATATGTTGTGAAGTCCTTAAATGAGTTAATATGATGTATAAAGGTAGTGTGTCAAGTGTCGATAAGTTTGGATGTCAAACACTTAAGAACGTCCATGGCATTCGAAAGATGCGTCTTGAAATGACCTTGTGTGTCTAAGCATGTTTCGCCGAGTTTTACGTGTTCGTTTTGAGTGAAATTCATGTGACAGGTCCTAAAATCGTATACGGTCATTTTTGGGTTGGAAAAGTCCAGGAAAAAATCCCCAAGGATAAACCAAAGGTCCTTGAAGAAGTACTCATGTTGGTGGCCAAAACTGCCCAAGGCAGTCTCACCTACGAATGGCAATCGACGGCCAGTGACCTGGTCGATGGCCCATAGTTGATGGGCGTGGTTTTGTACTTAGACTGTGGATCTAATCTACCAGTTAAAAGTCTCTCAACCCATCAACGGAGGACAGCATGGACCGTGTGTGGACCTACGTCCCATCGATGGGCAACCGTCGGTAGACATAACCTTAGTCCCACACCACGGACAGAAGGACGATCCTTATGTCAAGGGACGGTCCGTAAATGGTGCCGTTCATAGGTACTTAGGCTGGTAAAGTATTAGGACCACTTCCCGCCTCTGAACGAAATGACGAGAGGACATGACGGTCCATTTATAGACAAACGGTCCGTCGACTGCCCAACCGTCGATGGTGTTGGTCCATGCGCAGGTTCACTATTAAGTTGAGGGGTGAAGATGTAATTTCACCCTACTTCAAAATATAGAGTTTGGTGGTTCCTTAAGGGTCTTTTGGGTATTTTAAGTGTGTATATAAGTCTTTAACACTTAGAAGATTTCATTCTGCAAAATCAAAACCCTAAAATCCCTTAGAAATTCCCCAAGACTTTATTAAAGCTAAAACTCAAGGAAAAACTTGTATTGGTCAATTGAGTGGAGATTATTCATCAAACTGAAGGATTATCATTGTTGAGGTATGGCTTTTGATCCTTGAAACTCGTTTTATCAAGGAGCCCAACTTTCAAAGATGTTTTCTAATGTTGAATTGACCTATTTCATGATCTACTATGGGTTATTGCATTAATGGTTTTTAATCATTGTTTAGTGATTGAATTTTGGTTGTTAAGGTGATTTTAACTCAATTTACCTATGAACCCATGTAATTGATGAACTCTAGTTTTTGACTAATTTATGGGTTACTTGATATTGATCTAACGTTTATGAATTCATGTGTAGTTTGTTATGGGCTTTCTAATGATATAAGAATTGTATTCAGTTAATGTCTAATTGGTCTTAGATTGTTGAAACTATATTAAATTGGTTTTGATTTTATTGAGTATTATAGTTTGTGTATTGAATTGATGTTCATGGCCATGAGTAAGGGCCTTATGATGCTGAATTGAATGATTTGGCATTGGCTTGAAGTGTTGAGGATGAAGAGGTGATATGTTGCCCTATTTACTTTTTATTAATGTTATTTTGACTTCAATTATGTTGTTATTGTCTTGGTCCACTTATGATGGCGGTGTTATGTGAATTGATGTGGCCTTGTCGTCGTTATTTTAAGTATATTGATGATCATGGCCTTGTCGGCAACTACTTGAATTTATATGGCTATGTGTGTAGTTTATTCGGTGATGTATGATCATATCTACCTACATGTGAAAGTATGTGTTAGTCTATTGATGATATTAGGTAATCATGTTATGCTATGACTATGTGTTAAGGGTGTAGTCTTAGAGTGGTTACATGGTTGTTCCTAACATGGATATATGAGTCTATAATGATTATGTTTATGATGTTAAGGTAATGAATAGGTTGACTAAATAATTTTAAGGGTCATTCCTAAATGTCTAGGAGATGATATGCTATATGTGCTAAAGTGAAGTATGTTGTGTCTTGTTTAGGTAGACATGTGTTCCTTACTTGATGCTTTTATGGATATGAATATGTAATGTCTTGACTTATGAACCTAATGAGTCTTAGTCTTGAATGAAATAAATTATAGGTGAGACCTTGAATGATGATAAGAGGGTCCTTTATGTGAAACCTTGAACCAAGTGGTAAGGTTATGAAACTTGAAGTCGAAATCCGAAATGGTATCCTTCATGTAAGGAATGATGGACTTAAGGTTCATTGGATGGAACGACATCACATCAATTCTTATGAAAGTCATGATGATATTCTTGTCACCATAGTGAGATAGCCCTAGTGGACCTTGCTTTGGTAGGGTAAATGTATTTGGGTCATGAACATGATATGGGACCCATTTGTATGAACCTTAATGTGAATTAATCTATGAGAACGAAGGCTAGAACCGAGTGAGTATGTTAAGGAAGGTAGTTCTAGTTAAAGAATGATAATAGATTACAAAGCATGCCCTTCATATTTCCTTAACCATGTGCCTACATGGGATGTGTCTAAGTTTTGCCATTGGCAAGTAGAACAACCTCATTGCAGTAGTATAGAACTTAGGATTCCATGTTTTGCTACCATATTCTATGTCGGTTATTGCCTATTCTCATCATATTAGATAATTATTAGCAATAGAAAAGTTCTATGAGGTTTAGGTGGTGGTATGTGACGCTATCTAGACATTGCACAATAGGCTTTGAAGATGTTACTAATAGTCCCTAGGTCTTGTCAAAGACCATTATTTGAATGTCTTTTATGTGATGTATGTCTCTTAAATGAACTAATGAACTAATGACTTAATGATATAGAGTATGTAAATGGTGAGTACCTAAACTAAAGTGACTGAAGGATTCCTTAGTAAAAGTGTGAAGAGGGCATAAAGGATGATCTCTTCATGTCTTATCTATGGAAGTCTTGAGAATGACTCTAGTTAGTGAAGTTGCTTTATGTGTTTGACATGATCTAAACTTAAAGTCTTAAGGATTATTTAGGTAGCCTTGAAGAGGGTGTATGGGCGTTCTCTTCTAGGAGTATTTAAGTAAGTCTTTTGATAGCCTTGGTAGAGGAGATTGCCATATTATGTATATCTTGTATGTTGATGTATTGTAGGTGTGTATATGTCTCATTATGAGTAATCTTAAGGATCGTTTAGGCACATCTAGAGAGGGTGTATGGGCGGTCTCTCTTTGTCTGACTTAAGTGAATCTTAGGATAGCTTTAGTGAGAAGACTACATGCTAGGAAGTGTCTTAAAAGGGGTATGGAAGCTTCACAGTAACAGTTAAGAAATTCACTGTACAGTGAAGGGAGGTAACTGTGAACTGATCTCTAAAATATGTTAAATAGCTTAAATGTTTTCTTATGTGATTCTAAGTTGATAAATGTTGTTCTTATGATGATATTATGATATTTAAATGAAAAGATGCATATTTCCAATAAATGTCCGTTTTCATGATTTTTATGCATAAGTCATAGTTAGTACATGTGGTTGTACTAATTCAATGCTTTTATCTATCTATATAGTTCTTGGTAGGTGAAAAGATTTTGGGAAGAAGACTTTGATTTAGAAAATCGTTCAAGATAAGTTGAAGTATATCGTCACTTGACTCGAGGGCATATATGTCTTTTATGTTTATTATTGAAGTATTGCAATAGACTATATAGTACTACGTTTTGTATTTCGTATGGGCCTTGTCCCAAGCACTCTTGTGCCTTAAGACTATGAGTTTGAGGCTTAGTATTTCCTATATTTCTATATGAAAGAGTTTTTAATACTATGATATTGTTTTATGAAAAGTTTTAATTTCGACTACTTTTCATTATGTATATGCAATGAATGATATGAAGGGCTTGTATGAGACATTCGAGAGGTCGAGTACGCCTTGCAACAATCCGAGATTGTGCCTTAACTTCTAGGGTGTTGTCTCGGGATGTGACAAAGCTTGGTATCAGAGCATAAGTTAGTGAAAGTAGTCTTAGGAATCAAAAAGTCATATCTAATAGAGACTTGACCATCGGTGTGAGTCGGACAATTCTATGGGCGAGAGGCTATAGAACGATAGAGTTTCTCTTCTTTTCTACTCCTATGTCGTGTGGTAGAGTAAATGTTATGAGTATCTTCTAAATATGTTTCCTTGTTTTCTAGGAGATGAATACTAGAAGGATGGCCGCTAGAAGGTTGGAAGAAGTAAGGGTGAATGAGTAAGCTCCCACTCAAGTTGAGCAAGTTCTTCAAGATGGGCAAGGTGTCCAAGGTGTTCAAGGTGCCCAAGTTCCTCCTCAAGGTGATCATTCCCCTAATGTGGAAGGAGGTAATGAGGTGACAGAGATGTTAAATAGGGAGATTAGAGATGCTTTGCTTGCTATAGCCCAAGCCGTGACTACTCAAATCAATTTGAATATGGTTCCTATGGTGAATTTTGTAGAAAGCACTATGACATCTAGGTTGAGTGACTTTATAAGGTTGAATCCTCCGATCTTTCTTGGATCTAAGGTAGATGAAGTTCCCCAAGAGTTCCTTGATGGTGTGTACATGGTATTGAGTGCTATGGGGGTTACATCTAGGGAAAAGGTGAAGTTGGTTTCATATCTATTGAGATATGTGTCTCAAATTTGGTACACTCAATGGAAGGATAATAGGCCGTTGGAGTCGGATCATATTTAATGGGAAGAATTTAAGGAAGTTTTTCTTGGTAAGTACTTTCCCGGTGAGAGGAGGAAAGTGGAAGTAGAGGAGTTTATCAATCTAAAGCAAGGAAATATGAGTGTTGAGGAATACTCTTTGAAGTTCTCAACTTTGTCAAGATATGCACAATCCCTAGTGTCTAATCCAAGGGATGAAATGAGTCGCTTTGTGACGGGTGTAGCCGACTTAGTGAGGGAAGAATGACGTACGACTATGATACATGATGATATGACTTTGGCTAGGCTCATGATGTATGCACAATCAATTCAAGAGTCTAAACTTAGGAGGATGTCAACTACATTGAAAAGGAGTGTTGCTAGTGATCAAGTGCAACCTAGATCCAAAAAGAGGGTTCACACTCAAGAAGAATCTGGTAGTGCTAAGATGAAATTTGAGAAAGTAGGTGGTTCTCACAATGGCAAACCTACATGTGCCACTTGTGGTAAGAAACATTATGGTGAGTGTCTAGTGGGTACCGGTATTTGTTTTTGATGTCGAAAAGATGGACACAAAGTGAGAGATTGTCAAAACATTGCTTCTAAAGGAAAAGAGGGTAAGAAAGTCTATCCTAGTGTTCCAAAGGATGATGCTCCAACAAAGAGGAGTTTCTATGCACTCCAAACTAGAGGAGAGAAGCCGGATGATAGTGATGATGATGTTGGTAAGTCCTTGTCTTTCTCTTTCTAGTTATATGGGTTCCTTCTAAGTGGGGGAGTATGGTTATATATGAGCTAGATAGATGTGCTAGAAGTTGTTGCATGTGCATGATGTTTAGGAGTTTGGTTGCAATTGAATTTTATTAACTTCTTGCATTGTGTGTTTTATTAAGCTACGAGCATGTTGTAAAACGTGTTTATATGATGTTACCTTGCATAATAGCACATCTATATCATGAATTGCGTAAAATTGCATTTTTGAAATTTGGCCTAAAAACACGGTAGCCTGCATTGTTCACTGTGTAATCTTTCAAAATTTGGCTAATTGATTCCTTGGTATAAAATTGTTTAAAAGTGGTTAGAACTGATGTGTATGAGTATAATAATTAATATAAAATGAGTTTTTGCTATTTGGAATGAAGCATGTGAGTTTTGTAGCATAATGAGTTATAGAATTGTATTATAGTTTCTTGTTGTGTTGTAAATCTCTTGACTATATGAAATTGATGTTTTATCCTTTATTGTGAGTTGTATGTTTTGGTTATGTTCTTCTAGTTGATTATCTATTCTTGTAAATGTTCGGAGAGTGGCAAGTGTCATTCGACGACAAATGTTGTCCAAGTGGGGGAGAATGTAAGATCCCCAAAATGACATAGGTGAACTAGAGCCTAACATTGTGGTCATGTTGGTCTAAGGTCCTAAATATGGTCTATTATATAGTATTGAGGCAGTTTCTAAAGTATTAGGTTCATTAGAAGTCAAACATCAAGGGACGACCAATTACGTTCGACGACTAAGTCACCTAATTGCCTCATATGTGGTCCTATATGTTAATGTGTGATTAAAGATGTTGTTAAGTCATTAAATGAGTTAATATGATGTCAATAGATAGTGTGTCAAGTTTCGAGAAGTTTGGAGGTCAAACACTCAAGAACGTCCATGGCATTCAAAAGATGCGCCTTGAAATGACCTTGTGTGTCTAGGCATATTTCGACAAGTTTTATGTGTTTATTTTGAGTCAAATTCATGTGAGAGGTCCTAAACTTGTATATGGTCATGTTTGGGTTGGAAACGTTCGGGCAAACATCCCTAAGGACTAACCAAGGGTTCTTGAAGAAGGACCCATGTTGGTGGCCAAAACTGCCCAAGCAGTCTCACCTACAGATGGCAATCGGCGTCCAGTGGCCCGTAGGTGATGGACGTGGTTTGGTACTTACCTTGGGGGATCTAAGCTACCAGTTCCAAGTCTCTTAGCCCATCGACGGAGGACAGCACGTCCCGTGTGTGGACCTACGTCCCGTCGATGGGCAACCGTCGGTGGAAAAAACCTTAGTCCCAGACCACGGACCAAAGGATGGTTTGTTGGTCAATGGAAGGTCAGTCGATGGTGCCGTTGGTAGAAACATAGGCTGGGAAAGGATTAGGACCACGTTTAGCCTCTGAACCAAATGACGGGAGGACAGGACGGTCCGTTTGTGGACAAACGGTTCATCGACTGCCAAACCGTCGATGGTGTTGGTCCCTGCGCAAGTTCACTGTTAAGTTGAGGGGTGAAGTTGTAATTTCACCCCACTTCCAAATATAGAGTTTGGTGGTAACTTAAGGGTCTTTTGGGTATTTTAAGTTTGTATTTAAGTCTTTAACACTTAGAAGATTTCATTCTTCAAAATCAAAACCCCAAAATCCCTTAGAAATTCCCCAAGACTCCATTAAAGTTAATACTCAAGTAAGAACTTGGATTGGTGAATTGAGTGGAGATTCTTCATCAAATTGGAGAATTAGCATTGTAGAGGTATGGCGTTTGAACCTTGAAACTCGTTTCATCAAGGAGCCCAACTTTCAAAGATGTTTTCTAAAGTTTTCTAAAGTTGAATTGACCTATTTCATGATCTACCATGGGTTCTTGCATTAATGGTTTTTAATCATTTTTTAGTGATTGAATTATTGTTATTAAGGTGATTTTAACTCAATTAACTTATGAACCCATGTAAATGATGAATCCTAGTTTTGGACTAATTTATGGGTTACTTGATATTGGTCTAATGTTTATGAATTCATGTGTAGTTTCTTATGGGCTTTCTAATGATATAAGAATTCTATTCAATATATGTCTAATTGATCTAAGATTTTTGAATCTATATTGAATTGGTTTAGATTTCATTGAGTATTATAGTTTGTGTATTGAATTTATGTTCATGGCCATGGGTAAGGGCCTTATCATGTTGAATTGGATGATTTGGTATTGGCTTGAACTGTTGAGGATAAAGAGGTGATACGTTGCCCTATTTCCTTTTTATTAATGTTATTTACACTTCAATTATGTTGTGATTGGCTTGGTCCACTTATGGTGGCGGTGTTATGTGAATTGTTGTGGCCTTGTCGGCGTTATTTTAAGTATATTAATGATCATTGCCTTGTCGGCAACTACTTGAATTTATATAGATATGTGTGTAGTTAATTAGGTTATGTATGATCATATGTACCTACATGTGAAAGTATGTGTTAGTCTATTGATCATATTAGGTAATCATGTTATGCTATGACTATATGTTAAGGGTGTAGTCTTAGAGTGGTTACATGGTTGTTCCTAACTTGGCTATATGAGTCTATGATGATTATGTTGATGATGTTAAGGTAATTAATAGGTTGACTAAATAATGTTAAGGGTCATTCTTAAGTGTGTAGGAGATTATATTCTATGTGCTAAAGTGAAGTATGTTGTGTCTTGTTTATGTAGATATGTGTCACTTACTTGATGCTTGTATGGATATGAATATGTATTGTCTTGACTTAGGAACCTAATGAGTCTTAGTATTGAATGAATAAATGATAGGTGAGACCTTGAATGATGATAAGAGGGTCCTTTATGTGAAACCTTGAACCAAGTGGTAAGGTTATGAAACTTGAAGTCAAAATCTGTAATGGTATCCTTCATGTAATGAATGATGGACTTAAGGTTGATTGGCTGGAACGGCATCACATCAATCCTTAGGAAAGTAATGATGACCTTCTTGTCGCCATAGTGACATAGCCCTAGTGGACCTTGCTTTGGTAGGGTAAATGTATTGGGTCATGAACATGATATGGGACCCATTTGTATGAACCTTAATGTGAATTAATATATGAGAACGAAGGATAGCACCGAGTGAGTATGGTAAGGGAAGTAGTTCTAGTTAAAGAATGGGACTATATTACAAAGCATTCCCTTCATATTTCCTTCACCATGTACCTACATGGGATGTGTCTAAGTTCTACCATTAGCAAGTAGAACAACCTCATCGGAGTAGGATAGAACTCCGGGTTCCAAGTTTTGCTACCATGGTCTATGTAGGTTATTGCCGATTCTCATCATATGGGATACCTATTAGCATTAGAAAAGTTCTATGAGGTTTAGGTCGTGGTATGGGATGCTATCTTGACATTGCACAATAAGCTTTGAAGATGTTAGTAAGAGTCCCTAGGTCTTGTCCAAGAACATTATTGAATGTCCTTTATGTGATGTAAGTCTCTTAAATGAACTAATGAACTAATGACTTAATGATATAGAGTATGTAAATGGTGAGTACCTTGTCACACCCAAAATCTAGACCCCAGATGAGACCGGCGCCGTTAACATCTCAGAGGTCGCAGACAAGCCTCTTCTTAGCTTTCATCACAATCATACAGTTAAATTTGCGGAAAATTTAGAACTTTTTAATACTTATTGAAGTGTACATAGACTTCATATAACTTCATAAGAGTGATATACTAATATAAATCAAACTAAGCAACCATCTATCAATAGATTAAACAATTGAAATAGAGAATAATAATAATAATAATAGTTTGCCAAATCGGCCTTATTACAAACGCTTGAACAAATGTTTGAAATAAAATGCTAGGGACAACATCCACCAGCTATGTCTAATGTACTAAGCTATAATAATAAGTGTAGCATCATCGAACTCAAGAGGACCTACCAAAGTCTGGAGATCGCTAAACCAAACTGCTTCGTCGAATCTTCAATCTTCTCTCGGACCTGCACCTATAAAAAATAGTAATAATATATGGGTTTAGTACACACTTTTACTAAGTATGGGTGTATGCATGTCACACCCTGATTCTGGATTCCGAATATAACCGGCGTCGTTAACCACTCAAAGTCGCAGACAAGCCTCTTCTTAGCTTTCATCACAATCATACAGTTAAATTTGCAGAAAATTTAAAACTTTTTAATTATTTATTGAAGCGTACATAGGCTTCATATATATACTGCATAAGAGTGATATTCTAATGAGCTCCAACTAAATCAACTATCTATTAAAGATTAAACAATCGAAATAGAAAATCATAATAATAATAATAGTTTGCCAATCGGCATAATTACAACGCTTGAACAAATGTTTGAAATGAAATGCTAGGGACTATCTCCACTAGCTATGTATAATGTACTAAGCTAGAATAATAAATGTAACATCCTCGAACTCAAGAGGACCTACCAAAGTCTGGAGATTGCTAATCGAAACTGCTTCATCGAAACTTCAATCTTCTCTCGGACCTGCGCCTATAAAAATAGTAATAATATATGGGGTTAGTACACACTTGTACTAAGTATGGGTGTATGCACATAAACACATAAGGACTATGCATGACCAAGGAAAGCTCTTCCTAAAGCAACATGCCGTTTCTGGAAAGTTAATTCACCTTACTTTCTTAAATCGTTACTTGTTATTTATGATATGACTATGACATGTTCTCATGCAATTAAGGAACATAACTCATTTTCTATATGAAAATAAGACCCTGGAATCACGAACATAATTTTAGAACAACTTAAACGTAAGTTTATTATTTTGATCCTCTTAGGCCGAGAGCTCCTATTCCCAGACTTAGATTATCTTTCAGTCTTTTATTATTTCTATTGTGTAGTATAATGATATCATTTGATCCTATGTCTTACTTACAAATTCAATGATTCATTGTAGTCCCATACCTACAATGAATCGAGTAAGTAATTCACAAGACTAAGGAAATGATTTGGCTACCCTACTCACAAGTTAGATATTTCATTTTTAAATTGGGTATGAATGTATTTATAAGCTAATCTTTATTGTCTATGCCCATTAGTTGATTATTTGAGATATATAGATCTTGGGAAATATATTCATACTCCAATATTGGCTCAAACCACTAATTTGTTAAGACCTTATTCTTATCAAACACTGGTGATTGACATTCTTAAGCTCTTACTTACTTAGCTCACTTTGAACTTACGGTTCTACTTGTTTTATCTGTTGTTCACTTTGAACATGCTACTTTCATTCTTTCTTACTTTCTTTAAAGAATTCTTTAGCATTAATGGAAGTATATCATGCGAGCTAACATGAAATCCAGTGTCTCCCCCACACCGAAAAGGGGTGGTTCACCATTTAAGGTGAACCAAGTTCTGTGACTACCCCACACCAAAAAGGGGGGTTCACCGGCTAAAGTGAAACCAAGTCAGTGTCTTCCCCACACCGAAAAGAGGGGTTCACGGCTATAGTGAATCGAATAATTTCCTGAGATTTAACCGACATAGATCATGTGAGATAAACATGAAATCTACTGTCTCCCCCACACCGAAAAGAGGTGGAATCACTGTCCAAAGTGAAACCGAACTGCTAGCATTCTTAAGTGGAGGCATCCACTAGCTAGTACCCCTATGCTGGCAAACATAGTTTGAAGACTAGGAGATATACAGATACCCTGGTCCACCTGGGTGGTGATATCGTCTCATGAGGCTTACATGTTCTGGCACAAGCTAATTGCTAGTCTATCGGTGCTAAGCTTAGATCTATTTTACTTTATTATCTTTTAGAGTTTACTCAAACATTATGGAAATTTGCTTCTGGTTATGAGGTTTACTTAACTCTATGGCTGACTGGTCATCCCTTTCTTTACTTGATGAATATGAACTTAAGTCTTACATTATCCTCATGGTGCGAGTAAGACTTGTCTCACAGACTCTAGCACCCTCTTATGTGAGTATCTTTGACGTAATCTTTTAAGTGTGATTGAGACTTGTCTCACTTCTTTTAACACTCTATATTAGGTCAATTTCATAACTTAAACTTTTAGTTATTTCATTACTCACCTTAACTTGTTCAACGTTAATTGATAGTCTTGTACGATTCTTTATGAAAGTTATAACTACTTATACAATGCTATTACGTTCACAAATTTGTGTGGATAGGGTATGTTGGGACTTGTACCATTGATTGCCATACCCTATGTTATGAGTTAATTGGTGTAGATATTAGTATGACTTTACATGATTTGGAAGTAATATTATTGGACATAGTTTTGTTAGCCAATTTGTTGGCATAAATCAAAATTTCACTATATACTTGTCATAATATTATCACTAGCAAATTCAATTACTTCATAAATACATTATAGTAATCTAACATATTAACAAGCCAAGTTTTAACCTTTGATTGGCCTATAAAACAATTCAATGAACAATTTATAACAATTTCATCTTCTCGAACACAAGTAGGCATTACAACATTTAACGTTCATGTAAATAACACCCTAAGTATGAGGATCTAACATGTAGGTTTTCATACGACATATAAATCACTAAAGCATAGACATAATGATCAGTTAGCACCACATACAAAAAACATGCATCGAGATTTACACTATAGATACAACAAGAATCAGAAATTGGGAGAACTAGGGAGATGAACATGCGATTCATTGGGAACAACCCTAGTTTCGATATTCTTGAAGTCAAAACGTTTGAAAAGCCTCTTGGAGAAATAATTCCAGGAGAGAAAACTCATACCTTACTGTAGAATTAAATCTACGAAGATCACCTCGCACTTTGCACGAAAACCTTGAAGAATGCTTGAAATCGCCTAGGGTCTCTTATGTTTTCTCAATGCTTTTTGGTCTTAGGGTTTATGATGAATAACGTGAGTCTAAGTCTTTAGGAACTGAATACTAACTAGTTCAAATTAGACTAAATAATTTAACTAAAATAACTTAATTAGCTAATTACCAAAACACCCCTCATAAATTGACTAGGAATAGAAGAATGCTTGACTTAACCGAAATCTAGAAATTGCTTAGTGATTTCGGTTTTGACCAATTAAATTAATTAATTAAGTTGCTAAATTAATTAATTAAGTAAACTAGGGTAATTACTAAAGTACCCCTAAGTTGTTAGGACCATAACCAACCCTTTGGACCATCCTAGGTTTGGTACTAGGTTGTCTCTTAGTTAGTTACACGGTTTGGTGTCACCCGACAAGGTCTTAGGTTGTCGGGTCCCTTAGTTAGTTATTTTTGGTTAGTCCTAGGTTATTCAGTTAGTTAGATCAGTTAGTTATGGTCTAGGACAGGTTAGGGAGCTTGGCCCCACGTGGATGGACCCGGACGTGCGCCTGCCCCAACCGCTCTAACCGAATCAGTTAGAGTGGTCCCTTGGCCGATTGCACGTGTGTTTGCACATGTGTTGCATGCACTTTCCCAACTAACTATTCTGGAAGGTTCATTTGGAATGTTTACTTAATGTCCCAAGGATCCTCATTATGTCCTTGGGCACTGCTTAGTCTACATGATCATTTTAAATAATTATGTGCTATGGTACCTAGGCTTGACACTTGGATGCCTAGTACCTAATGTGTTAAGTTGAGATCAATATGTTTATTTTTATCTTAGGGTCTTCATTGCAGGTACGTTTCTTAGACAAGCTTGGATTTTATCATACATACTTGTGTATATATAGAAATTGGCTAACACCCTTAAGCCAATATTCTATAATATGCCCAATATTTCTCAATATTGGGCATTGGGATGCCTATGTACCCCAATACACATTCTTAAAACCTAATAGGCTCTTTACTAGACATTACATTTTTCTGGAATGTTACATTATCCCCCCATTTGGAACATTCGTCCCCGAATGACACTACACATCATTTTAAATCAAAGAGGATATTTTTGAAAAACACACTAACATACTTGAAACTTTACTCTTTGTGAATATCTGATTCACAACTTACTCTAGATGATGCACATTACTCTAAGCTTATCTGAAGCTTCATCTCCGAGACTGAGGAACTTCCTTCTCAATCTCACTTTAACTTAATGCACATCACACTCATGCAACACATAAATCACGTAAAAGCTATACAAAAACAACAACATGAATGCAAGCATGAACTCATATTAACTCATATAGTGCAAGTATAAAACACACAGTCGTGGACTTAAGACACCAAAATCGCCTAATCACAAAAATTTAGAGTTTCATAAGTAAAATTCGACTAAGAAAGACTATATTTAACCTTAAGAACTGAATAAGTGAGTGTAACGGGATCTCATATCAGCCTCGGCCTCCCATGTTTCTCCCTCAACAAGGTGGTTCCAACATAACACATTCACGGTGAGAACCTCCTTGTTCCTCAGTCGCTTCACTTGAAGATCCAAAATTGCAATGGGAACCTTTTCATAAGAAAAGTTCTCATCGACTCCTAACCCCTCGATGGGTAGAATGGACGCTGGATCACCTAGATACTTCTTAAGCATCAAAACGTGAAACACTGGATGAACAGAAGCCAAGTCATTCGGTAACTTTAGTTCGTAAGCAACATTTCTTACTCGCTGTAAGATCTCATACGGACCTATATACCTCGGACTCAACTTCCCTTTCTTACCAAACCTCATCACCCTTTCATGGGTGATATATTTAGGTACACTTGATCACCTATTTCAAATTCAAGAGCTCTCTTTCGGTTATCAGCATATGATTTATGACGACTTTAAGCAGTAGCCAATCTATCCCTGATTATTCTCACCTTTTGCAAAGCCTCATGTGCCATCTCGGGGCCAAGGATGGTAGTTTCTGCCACTTCAAACATCCAACTGGGGACCTACATATCCTACCATACAGTTCTTCAAAAGGTGCCATCCCAATACTGGAATGGTAGCTATTATTATAAGAGAACTCATTAGTGGCAAGTGATCATCCCAAATCGCCTTGAAGTCAATAACATATGCTCTCAACATGTCTTCAAGGTTCTGAATGGTACATTCTTCTTGCCCATCCGTTTGAGGGTGTAAAGCAGTGCTGAGCTTTACTTGCGTACCCAAACTATTTTGAAAATATCTCCAAAAATGAGAAGTGAATTGGGCTCCCTTATCCGAAATAATAGATAAAGGAATCCCATGCCACCTCATGATCTCATCAATGTATAGCTTGGCATAGTCTTCGGCTCGGTAAGTAGACTTCACAGGAATGAAGTGAGCAGACTTAGTCATTTTGTCAACAATGACCCAAATGGAATCATGCAATTTTCTGGTCCTCGGCAGACCAACCACGAAGTCCATATTAATAGCCTCCCACTTCGACGTTGGAATCTCAATCGATTGAGTAAGACCCCCAGGCTTAAGGTATTCGACTTTAACCTGTTGTCAATTGGGACATTCTTCCAGAAACTTAGAGATGTCTCGCTTCATACCTTCCCACCAATAAATTTCCTTGAGATCATGATACATCTTGGTGGAACCTGGATAAATGGAATACTTAGAGCCATGAGCCTCTGCAATAATATGAGGCCTCAATTCATCAATATTTGGTACGCACAATCTTTCTTGGTACCTAAGCACACCATCCCTCCTAGGGAGAATGATTCATTCATCTTACCCAACACTGAATCTTTAAACTCCATGAGTACTGGGTCGAGATGTTGCTTGGCTTTAACATCTACAACAAATGAGGATTTGGAACTTGAGTGGACCGTAACACCCCCATTTGGTGCATCTACCAGCCGTACACCTAACCTAGAAAATCAGTGTACTTCTTTAACCAACTCTCTCTTCTCATCATCGATATGAGACACACTACCCATGCTCAATCGGCTTAACGCATCGGCCACTATGTTGCCCTTACCCGGATGATAGTGGACACTCATGTCATAATCCTATAGTAACTCTAGGCATCTTCTCTGACGAAGATTCAATTCTGTTTGTGTAAAAACCTATTGAAGACTTTTATATTCAGTAAATACATCATCATGTACACCATATAAGTAATGTCTCCAAAGCTTCAACGCAAACACCACATCAGCTAATTCAAGATCATAAGTAGGGTAATTCTTCTCGTGGATTTTCAATTGTCTTGATGCATATGCAATCACCTTACCATCTTGCATAAGAACAGATCCAAAACCTACTCGGGAAGCATCACAATACACCACGTACCCTTCACCACTTCTCGGCAATGTTAGGACTGGGCGTAAGTGAGTCGGTCTTTGAGCTCTTGAAAACTCTTTTCACACTTTTCATAACACTCAAACTTCGCCTTCTTCTTTGTTAAAAGCAGTCAATAGAGCAGCAATTGCGGAAAAGCCCTCCACAAACCTGCGATAATAATTAGCCAAACCCAAGAAACTTTGAATATCGGTAGGAGTAAGGGGTCTCGGCCAATTCTTTACCGCCTCAATCTTTTTCGGATCAACCTCAACACCCTGATCGGTCACAGCATGACCAAGGAAGGTCACTTATCTCAACCAAAACTCACATTTGCTAAACTTCACATACAACTTATGTTCTCTGAGTAATTGCAATGTCATTCTCAAATATTGTTCATGCTTTTCTCTAGACTTAGAGTATATGAGGATGTCATCTATGAATACTATGACGAAAAAAATCAAGATATTCACGGAAGACATTATTCATAAGATTCATAAACGCGGCTGGTGCGTTAGTGAGACCAAATGACATGACAAGAAACTCATAATGGCCATACCTAGTACGGAAGGCAGTCTTAGAAACGTCCTCTTCTCTTACCCTAAGTTGGTGATAACCCGACCGAAGATATATTTTAGAAAAGAAACTTGAACCTTGAAGTTGATCAAAAAGATCATCCATTCTGGGAAGAGTATATTGTTCTTTATAGTGACTTTGTTGAGTTCCCGATAATCGATACACATTCTAAGAGTTCCATCCTTTTTCTTTACGAACAACAATGGAGCGCCCCATGGGGATATTCTCGGCTGGATGAAGCCCTTATCAAGTAAATCTTTTAACTGCAACTTCAACTCTTTGAGTTCCGCTGGAGCCATTCTATAAGGCGGAATGGAAATCGGTTTGGTGTTGGGATCTAAGTCAACAGCAAAATCAATTTCACGTTCTGGAGGCATCCTTGGTAAATCCTCCGGAAGGACATCTTGAAACTCATTTACTACAGACACAGATTATATGGAAGGGACTTCTTGTTCTCTGTCTTTGACTCTAACTAAGTGGCATAAGTATCCCTTAGATAACATCTTGTTGGATTTAAGATTGGAAACTATTTGGCATGTTGGATTTGAACCACGCCCTTCCTATTTTAACTCTAACTCATTTGGAAACTGAAAACTTACTACCCTGTTTCGACAGCCTATGGTAGCATAGCATTTATGAAGCCAATCCATACCCAAAATTATATCAAAATCAAGCATGGTTAATTCTATAAGATCATCATGAGTAACTTTATCAAGAACCGTTATTGGGTAATCTCTCCAGGAATGCATTCTTGATAATATCTCAAGTAATGGGGACTTCTACTGGTGCTCGACCATCTCCCCACATCCTGTGCCACACCTGAGCGACATCTTTGAGCTGGTATGTAGCCAACTCAGCCTTCTCCACTTCATTAACACCCATAGCAGGCATTAGAACCTACCATGCACTTCTCTCCATACGAACGACCACACTTACCACACGACTTTCTGTCACGCTGGGCATTCCTATCATTGCCCTTCTTGTGAAGACTAGATCTTGAGTTTGGCGCCTTAGACCACTCGGATATTCTAATTCTTATGTGCATGCTTCTACGCGCACACACAAGAAGGAAATTAGATGCTAGAATGACACAAATTGTCAAAGCTCTACACAGCACGAGAAAGAGTAGAAGAAGCGAAGATTCCTAACATTACAAAGTCTCTAAGTCATGATTGTGGTGTACTTCACAACCATAACTTAGAAATTACGCAACGTGGTTGCTTTGAGCTTTAGTTCCAAGTAATTTAACCTCATGCTCTGATACCAAGTTTGTCACACCCGGATTATGGAATCCGAATATAATCGGCGTCGTTAACCTCTAAGAGATCGCAGAAAATCCTCTTCTTAGCTTTCATCACAATCATAAAGTTAAATTTGCGGAAAATTTAAAACCTTTTAATTATTTCTTGAAGTGTACATAGACTTCATATATATACTGCATAAGAGTGATATTCTAATGATCTCAAACTAAATCAACCATCTATTAAAGATTAAACAATCGAAATAGAAAATCATAATAATAATAATAGTTTGCCAATCGGCCTTATTACAACGCTTGAATAAATGTTTGAAATAAAACGCTAGGGACTATCTCCACTAGCTATGTCTAATGTACTAATATAGAATAATAAATGTAGCATCCTCGAACTCAAGAGGACCTACGAAAGTCTGGAGAACGCTAATCCAAACCGCTTCGTCGCAACTTCAATCTTCTCTCGGACCTGCGCCTATAAAAATAGTAATAATATATGTGGTTAGTACACACTTGTACTAAGTATGGGTGTATGCACATAAACACATAAGGATTATGCATGATCAAGAAAAGATCTTCTTAAAGCAACATGCCATTTTTGTAAGTTAATTCACCTTACTTTATTAAATCGTTACTTGTGATTTATGATATGAATATGACATGTTCTCATGCAATTAAGGCGCACAACTCATTTTATATATGAACATAGGACTGTCACATCCCGAAACCACACCCTAGAAGTTAGGGTGCAATCTTGGATTGCGACCGGCGAGTTCGACCTCTCAGAGGTCTCATAGAAGCCTCTCATATCATTCATCTCATATACATAACGAAAAGTAGTGCGAAATTAAAACTTTTCGTAAAACAATATAGAAGTCATAAGCTCTTTCATATAAGTAGAAATAGGAAAACACTAAGTCTCGATCATCATCTTAAGACACGATAATAATTGGGACACGGCCCATAAGAATTACAACATACTAGTATATAGTCTATTATAAAACTTCATAAAAGAAACATAAAATGACATATATGCCCTCGAGTCAAATGAGGAAATACTTCAACTCTTCTTGAACGATCTGCTTGTCCAAGTCTTCTTCCCAAAGCTCTTCACCTATTAAGAACTATAGATAGAAAATAAAGCATGGAATTAGTAAAACCATATGTACTAAGTATGGCATTATGCATAAAATCATGAAAACGGACTTTATTGGAAATATACATCTTTTCTTTAAAACGTCATAATATCATCACAAGAATAACCTTTAGCAACTTAGAATCACATAAGAAAATATTTAGACAAATTAATGCATTTTTAGGACCACTTAACAGTGTGCCAATTCACTGTTACAGTGAAGTCTCTTCACTGTACAGTGAAGTACTTAACCTTCACTTTAGTCACCCTTTAGCATGTAATTATCCCACTCAAAGCTATCCTAAGATTCAGTTAAGTCACACAAAGAGAGACCGCCCATACACCCTCTCTAGATGTGCCTAAACTACCCTTAAGATTGCTTATAATGAGTCACACACACTTAAAAAGCATCTTAAACATCAAGGTAAGATTCTTCTACCAAAGGTGAATTCTAAGTCTCACTTGAGTGAGTTGTGAAGCAACCGCCCATACAATCCCTTACACACACACTCAAGAGATCACATAGACTCCCTAGGATAGAATCATTCTCACTAAACACACCAAAACATAGATGATAGGAAACTCTCCTTCCAAAGCCAAGCAAAAGACCTACTTAAGTAATTCAAGAAGATAACGTCCACAGTGACCTCTTCAAGATTACCTACATAGTCCTTAAGACTACCTAAGGCTTAGATCATTTTAACAACACCAAACCTTTTCCATAACTAGATTCATACTCAAGACTTCCAAAGATAATACATAAAGAGATCATCCCATATGCCCTCTTCACACTTTAGCTAAGGAGTCCTTAAGTTACTTTAGATTAGGTACTTATTCATTTACATACTTTCTAACATAAGTCATTAGTTTATTAGTTCATTTATAAGACATACATTACATAAAGGACATTCAAATAATGGTCTTAGACAAGACCTAGGAACTCCAAATAACACCATCAAAGTCTATTGTGCAATGTCTAAGTAGCCTCCCATACCACCACCTAAACCTCATAAACTTCTCTAATGCTAATAGGTATTCAATATGATGAGAATAGGCAATAACCGACATAGACCATGGTAGCAAATCATGGAATCCGAAGTTCTATCCTAATTCGATGAGGTGTTCTACTGGCCAATAGTAGAACATAAAATCCCATGTAGGCACATGGTTAAGGAATATGAAGGGCGTGCTTTGAATTATAGTCTCATACTTAACTATAACTACTTCCCTTTACCATACTCACTCGGTGCTAGCCTTAGTTCTCATAGACCAATTTACATTAAGGTTCATACAAATGGGTCCCATATCATGTTCATGACCCAATTACATTTACCCTACCATTGCAAGGTCGATTTGGGCTATCTCTCTATGGCGATAAGAAGCTCATTGCAACTTTCCTAAGGTATGATATGATGCCGTTCCAGACAATCAACCTTAACTCCATAACTCATTACATGAAGCATACCATTACGGCTAACTACTTCACAATTCATAACCTTACCACTTAGTTCAAGGTTCCACATAAATGAACCTTTAATCATCATTCAAGGTCTCACCTATATTCATTTATTCAAGACTAAGACCTTTTAGGTTCCTAAGTCAAGACATCACATATTCACATAAGCATCAGGTAAGGGACACAAGTCTACCTAAACAAGACACAACATACTTCCATTTATCACATATAGCCTATCTTCCTTTAGACTCGTAGGAATGACCCTTAACCTTATCAAGTCAACATATTCATTACCTTAACATCATAAATTTAACCATTTTAGACTCATATAATCAATTTAGGAATAACCATGTATCAACTCTAAGACTACACAATAACACATAGTCAAAGCACAACATGATTAACTAGATAGTAACAATAGTCTAGCACATACTTCCACATATAGATAGATATGATTATTCATCATCAAATCAACTACACAAATAGCCATATAAGGTCAAGTAGTGCCGACAAGGCCATGATCATCAATGTACTAGAAAGTAACGCCGACAAGGCCACATCAATTCACATAACACCGCCACCAAAGGTGGACCAAAACAATCATAATAGAATCGAAGTATAAATAAAATCAAAATAAAGGAAATGGGGAAGATACCTCCATTCCATCATCAACACTTCAATTCAAGTCAACTTACGCAATTTGATGACAAAAGACCCTTACCCAAGGCCATGAACACCAATTCAATACACAATTATAGAAATCAATGAAATCAAACCCAATTCAATATAGATTCAACAATCCAATACCAATTTGATAACATTGAACACAATTCTTACATCAATAGAAAGCCCATAAGCAACTACACATGAATTCATCAACATTAAGCCAATATCATGTAACCCATAATTTAGTCAAAATATTAGGTTCATCAATTTCATGGGTTCATAGGAAATTTAGGTTAAAATCATCAATACAACATCAATCTCATCCATAATAGACGTTTGAAAACCTTTAATGCAAGAACCCATGGTAGAATCATGAAAATGGACAAGTCCTCTTTTAAAATTTTGAAAACATCTTTGAAGGTTGGGCTCCTTGATGAAACGAGTTTCAAGGATCAAAAGACATACCTCAATGAAGCTAATTCTTCACTTTGATGAAGAATCTCCACTCAAAACGTCACAGCAAGCTCTTCCTTGATTTTGGTCTTCAATGTAGACTTTGGGATTTCTTAAGGACTTTTGGGGTTTTGTTTTTGGAAGAATGAATTATTCTAAGTGTTTAACCTTTATATACTTTTTTAAAACACCCAAAAGACCCTTAATAAACCGCCTATACATTTATTTGTAAGTGGGGTGAATTTACCAATTCACCCCTAAGTTGGCAGCAACCTGCGCAGGAGAACCTGTCTCCACAGACGGAGGGACCTACGGACCGTCTCCAGACTAAAGGACCGTCCTGTTGGTACGTGGTCTGGGATTGAGGATGCTCCTTGGTTCCTTCACTCCCCAGGATAAGTCCCTACAGACGAGACCCATCGACGGGGCGTCGATGCCTCTGTTGTTTGGGGCTTGCCTTGGACAGCCTTGTTAACCAAGTTGGGTCCTTCCTCAAGGACCCTTGGATGGTCCTTGGGGATAATTTCTCGGACGTTTCCAACTCAAATACGACCTTCTATGAGTTTAACCCCTCTCACATGAATTTCATACAAATCGAACATGTAAAACTCAACGAAACATGCTTAGACACACAAGGTCGACTCAAGGCATATCTTTGAACGTCATGGACGTTCTTGGACGTTTGACCTCCAAACTTCACGACACTTGACACACTGACTATCATGCTATAATAACTAATTTAAGGACCTTACAACCTCATGAATCACACATAAACACATAAAACCACATATGAGGCATTTAGGTGACTTAGTCGTCGAACGTCTTAGTCGTCCCTTGACGTTTGACTTCCAACACACCTAATACTTTAGATACTGCCTCAATACCATATTATAAACCCTTTAAAGACCTTAGAACACCATTACCAACATGTTAGGCTCTAGTTAACCTAAGTCATTTTTGGGGTCTTACATTCTCCCCCACTTGGACAACATTCGTCCTCGAATGACACTTGCCACTCTCCGAACATTTCAAAGATTAGAGAATAAAATAGCAGCACATAACCAAACCATACAACACATAACCAAGAAGAACAGATCAATTTACTATATTCAAGAGATTCACAACACAACAAGAAACTAGAAAACAATTCTATAACTCATTATGCTACAAAACTCACATGTCTCATTCCAAATGGTAAAAACTCATTTTATATTCATTAATATACTCATACACATAAGTTCTAACCAAATAACAAAAAATTTTGACCAACGAATTGAATAGTCAATTTCGCCAAAATTTTTACAGTAAGCAGTTTCAAGATAAAGTGATTTTACTAAATTTTTCAAACATGCAACTTTTTGGCAATTCATTATATAAACATGCTAATATGCAAAGTAACATCATATAAACTCCTTTTACAACATGATCATAACTCAATAAAACACACAACGCAAAGAAGTTAATGAAATTCAATTTCAACCACTCCTAAACATCATGCACATGCAACACTTCTTGCATAATTCTAACCATACTCCCTCACTTAGCAGGAACTCATACCATAACAATAGAAAGAAGGACTTACAAATGTCATCACCACTCTCATCCGGCTTCTTACCTCTAGTCCGGAGTGCATAGAAATGCCTCTTAGTCGGAGCATCTTCCTTTGGAACACTAGAATCAACCTTCTTACCCTCCTTCCTAGAAGCAATGTTTGGACAATCTCTCACTTTGTACCCATATTTTCCACATCCAAAGCAACTACCGGTACCCACTAGACACTCACCATAATGTCTCTTACCACAAGTGGCACATGTAGGTTTGCCATATTTTGAACTACCTCCTTTTTCAAACTTCTTCCTAGGCACACTAGGTCCATCTTGAGTTTGAGCCCTCTTTTTGAACCTAGGTTGCACTTTGTCACTAGCAACACTCCTTTTCAAGTTCCTTGACATCCTCCTAATTTTAGACTCTTCAATTGATTGTTCATACACCATGAGTCTAGCCAAAGTCATATCATCATGCAACATAGCCGTACGATATTTCTCCCTCACTAAGTTGGCTACACCCGTCACAAAGCGACTCATTTCATCCCTTGGATTAGACACTAGGGAAGGTGCATACCAAGACAAAGTTGAGAACTTCAAAGAGTATTCCTCAACACTCATATTGCCTTGCTTGAGATTGATAAACTCCTCTATTTTCACTTCCCTCCTCTCACGGGGAAAGTACTTACCAAGAAAAGTTTCCTTGAATTCTTCCCACTCAATAGGACCCGACTCCACCGGCCTATTGTCCTTCCATTGAGTGTACCAAATTTGAGACACATCTCTCAATTGATAAGAAGCCAACTCCGCCTTCTCCCTAGATGTAACCCCCATAGCACTTAAAACTTTGTACACACCATCAAGGAATTCTTGGGGATCATCATTCACCTTAGAGACAAGAAAGATTGGACGATTCAACCTCACAAAGTCTCTCAACCTAGATGACATAGTTCTCTCCATAGCATTAACACTAGGCACCATGTTCAAGTTAGCTTGAGCCATTACAGCTCGGGAAAAATCAAGCAAAGCCTCTCCAATTACCCTATTAGACAACTCCGGCACTTCATTACCTCCTTCCACATTAGTGGCATGATCACCTTGAGGAGGCACTAGATAACCTTGGACACCTTGACCATCATGAAGAACTTGCTCAACTTGCTCAACTTGAGGAGGAACTTCCTCATCAACCCTTCCCTCTTCCATCCTTATAGTGTCCATCCTTCTAGTATTTATATCCTAGAAAACAAGGAAACTCATAAGAAGGATAATCATAACATAATTCTACCGCACGAACATAGGAGTAGAAATGAAGGGAAACACAATCGTCCTATAGCCTCTCGCCCATAGGTGTGTCGCGACTCATACCGATGGTCAAGACTCTACTAGACGTGACATTTGGAGATTTTTTGATTCCTAAGACTACTTTCATTAACCTATGCTCTAATACCAAGCTTGTCACATCCCGAAACCACACCCTAGAAGTTAGGGTGCAATCTTGGATTGTGACCTGCGTATTCGACCTCTCGGAGGTCTCATACAAGCCTCTCATATCATTCATCGCATATACATAACAAAAAGTAGTGCAGAATTAAAACTTTTCATAAAACAATATAGAAATCATAAACTCTTTCATATAAGTAGAAATAGGAAAACACTAAGTCTCGATATCATCTTAAGAGACGATAATACTTGGAACACGACCCATACAAATTTAAAACATACTACTATATAGTCTATTACAAAACTTCATAAAAGAAACATAAAATGACATATATGCCCTCGAGTCAAATGAGGACATACTTCAACTCTTCTTGAACGATCTCCTTGTCCAAATCTTCTTCCCAAAGCTCTTCACCTATTAAGAACTATAGATAGAAAATAAACCATGGAATTAGTACAATCACATGTACTAAGTATGGCATTATGCATAAAAATCATGAAAACGGACTTTATTGAAAATATGCATCTTTTCTTTAAAACATCATAATATCATCACAAGAATAACATTTAGCAGATTAGAATCACATAAGAAAATATTTAGACAAATTAATGCATTTTTTGGACCATCTAACAGTGAGCCAATTCACGTTACAGTGAAGTCTCTTCACTGTACAGTGAAGTACTTAACCTTCACTTTAGTCACCCTTTAGCATGTAATTATCCCACTCAAAGCTATCCTAAGATTCAGTTAAGTCACACAAAGAGAGACCGCCCATACACCCTCTCTAGATATGCCTAAACGACCTTTAATATTTCTTATAATGAGTCACATACACACTTACAAAGCATCTTAAATATCAAGGTAAGATTCTTCTACCAAAGGTAAATTCTAAGTCTCACTTGAGTGAGTTGTGAAGCAACCGCCCATACAATCCCTTACACACACACTCAAAAGATCCCATAGACTCCGTAGGATAGAATCATTCTCACTAAACACACCAAAACATAGATGATAGGACACTCTCCTTCCAAAGGCAGTCAAAAGACCTACTTAAGTAATTCATGTCTTACTTAGGGGATCCTTTGGACAACTTAGGATAGGAGTAATTCATCTATAATTTTGGGTTCACTGTAAGTGTGCTTTTATACGTTATCTTCTACAATCCCTTACACACACACTCAAAAGATCCCATAGACTCCGTAGGATAGAATCATTCTCACTAAACACACCAAAACATAGATGATAGGACACTCTCCTTCCAAAGGCAATCAAAAGACCTACTTAAGTAATTCAAGAAGATAACGTATAAAAGCACACTTATAGTGAACCCAAAATTACAGATGAATTACTCCTATCCTAAGTTGTCCAAAGGATCCCCTAAGTAAGACATGAGGAGATAGCACATACAACCTCCTCAATACCTCCTCGAGACATCCTCAAGACTACATAGGATAAGTATACTTAATTTCATTTATACAAGTCACCATTCAATATCAAAGACACTATAGAAACTTACATATACTTAGTAACTTCACATAAGAATCATCCTCCAAGAGAACTCCCAAGTCACACTTAGTGCAATGTGAAAGTAGCATCCCATACTACTACTTCCACTTAGTGTTCCTTAGGAATTACCTTAGACTAGGCAAATCAAATTCATTACATAAATAGCTTTAATCATGCAAAACATAATCTCAACATGCTTCCTTAACATTATATCAACATACATACTTTCATTTGCATTATATCATGACCCATTCATACATTTCATATAAGGACACACCAAGAATCCCTCCAAATGTCTACTTGTGCAATGGATAGGAGCATCCCATTCCACCAACTACCCTAAGTAGTACATCCTTAACTAGACTTAGTTTATTTACATACATTTGTGGGGTCTAGCTTTAACCAACATAGACCATGAGATCTTTACATGGAATCCTGGTACTACCCTTATCGGATGAAGGATCCCTACTTTACTAAGGTAGGGTCATATTCTTTATCCTTTACATTGTTTCTACAATAGCTACACCTATGCGGGCACATAGTTAAAGGATAAGGAGATTGCTACTAAGTAACTCACTCTGTACTAACGAGGAGCACCATTCTCAAGAGGAACATTGGATAAAACATCTCCACTCACGACGTCTACCCACCCCTTCTTCAAATCCTCTATGTGCTAAGCATAACTCCCCTATGGAGTCTTAAACATTCATTGACTATAGGTTAAGAGATAACTATTGAAAACGCCTTCTCAACTGACGAAAGGTATCCAACCTCCAACCTATCTTTGGAAAGGTTATCGGGAATAGTAAGGTTGCTACTAATCGTCATCTCAACTCATGAAGAGTGTTCACCCCAAAATCCCCCTTTTTCAGACTTAGGAATAGTAGGGTAGTCTAGACACTTCATCTCTACTTACGAAGAGTGTCTACCCTACAATCCTCCATTTTTATTCACTTATTTCATTCATGCATTCAAGTGTGTGTGTGAGCACATGTGAGCAAACCTTTCACATAATGACCACTATTCATAACATTGACTTCTAGACATGATCAACTTACATTTATCATAATTCACACATTATCATATTTCACATATCAAATGCATACTTAATTTAGACATAGACCCTTCAAAATACTCATTTCAACCTTCTAGCACATATTATACATATACATATCAAAATCATCACTTCACTTCACATATCATTCCTTCAAGGCCATTTTCACAATACACATATAACTTCATATAATTCAAGTAAACATCGCCACCATAGGTGCACCATACCACGAAAGGTATATGTAACACCCTAAAATGATATAAGGTGAACTAGAGCTTCGTGGTTGTTTATTACGTTAATTTTAAGTTAAAATGATTTAATTTAGTGTCCTTATGCAGTTTATGAAGTTGTTTAAGTTTGGAGGTCAAACGATCAAGAACGTCTATGATGTTCGGAAGGTGTGCCTTAGAAAGTACTTGTGTGTCTTGAGGTGTTTGAGTGAGTTTTACGTGTTCGTTTTGCTTGAAACTTGTATGAGATGTTTCTATGACCTATAAGACCATGCTTAGGGATTTAATGTTTGGGTAAAACCCCACTTAGGACCCACAAGGGGGACCTAGAGAAGGGCCCAAAACTTGGACCAAACTGCCAAAATAGTGGCCAAACGATGACCCAAAGGACGGTCCGTTGGTCCACCAATGGTCCGTCGAACATTGGATTCGATTGTAACTGCAAGGCAGGATGTCCAGGAACAAAATGGTGCTAAGTCTCAACCGACGAGACCCCACTAATGGTCCGTCCTTTGACAAACGGTCTGTTGGTTGGTCCGTCGATGGAGACTGCCCAAAAGATGTCTTTTCCTATTAAGTCTTGGGGTGTTTGGTAAATTCACCCCAAGACTTTTATGAACCTAGGACGTTAGTTTTAAAGTTTATTAGGTATATTGAAGTGTTCTAAACCCTACCTCCTAATTTTATACCTCACTTCCCAAAATCCCAAAAACCCTCTCCCTTAGAAGACTCTCTCAAGTCACCATGGAAACTAGAAGTCAAGAAGGAACTAGGAGGGCTGTTGGTGAGATTTTCTTCATCAAAAATCCTTGGGGTTTCTTATATGTGAGGTATGGTATCCATCCTTGAACCCTCTTCCATTCAAAGAGTCTCTTCTAATGATTTTTCAAAAAGGGGGTTTCAACCCTAGTTTCTTCTATCTTCAAATCTAAATATGGTTCTTGCATGAAAACGTTTTTAATGATTCAAAAATGATGTTTCTAATGTTAGTTGATGATTTTAATGCTAAAACATCAATGAAATAATGTTAAACCTTTTCATCAAATGCTGTCTTAAGAAATGGGTTAAATGAGCTTAGTTATGTAGTCTTTGAACTTTACTTTACTTATGTTGTTATTGATGTTTAGCTACTGCCCTAATGGATAATTTATGATGAATTATTGAGAAAATGATATAGGTGATTGAAGCTTTTATTGAAGGGTAAGTTGGTTATGTTGATTAAGCTTTGGTTATGAAATGCTCTTGAGTGGTATGATCCACCTTCTTGGTGGCGGTGTTTACTTAACTTATATGAATGTGAAGTTACTTATTCAATGTGAATGAGTCCATGAAGGCTTGTTATGTGAAGTAAGTATGAAAATGATGTTATTCTTGTTAAATGTGTTTTATGAGAATATTATGTGAAGTTGGCTAGAGACTATGTCTAAATGACTTATATGATTATGTAAAGTATGTTAAAGTGTGTGATGTGATGAAACAAGGTCTAAGCATGTACAGAATGAAATGTGAATGATGATCCTTATGTGCAAGGTGTGCTCACATATACACACACAATTAAGTGAATGTATGAAGCTAAGTTGAGTAAAAAGGGGAGTCTTGGGGTGAACACTCTTCGTGAGTTGAGATGAAGTGTTTAGTAGCAACCCCACTATTCCTAATGAGCTTTCCAAGATAGGTTGGAGTATGAATGCCCTTCGTGAGTTGATATGTGGCATTCATAGCTATCCTTAACCTATAGTTTATAATGTTGAGAATCTGTGAGGAGTTATGCCTAGCACTGAGAGGATATGAAGAAGAGGTGGATTTACACTTCGTGAGTTGAGATGTTGTATTCCAATGTACCTCTTGAGATGAGTACTCCTCGTTAGTATAGAATGAGTTACTTAGTAGCAATCTCCTTATCCCTTAACTATGTTGCCACATAGGTGTAGCTATTGAGAAAACCATGTAAAAGCTAAGAATTATGACCTTACTCTAGGCAAGTAAGGATACTTCATCTGATAGGGGTTAATATCGGGATTCCATGTCTAGCTCTCATGGTCTATGTCGGTTAAGCTAACCCCCCACAAAAGTAATGAAAGTACTAAGTCTTCTAAAAGAATGTGATACCTATGTGAATTGAATGAACTAAGTCTTCTAAAAGAACGTTCTACTTAGGGTAGGTTGTGGTATGAGACGCTATCTATCCATTGAACTAAGTAGGACCTTCTGAAAGGGAAGACTTGGTGCCAAACCTTCTAAAAGAGTGTACTACTTAGGGTAGGTGGTGGTATGGGACGCTATCTATTCATTGCGCTAAGTAGGCATTTCGAAAGGGAAGTCTTTGGTGTTTTGTTGGGTGTTCTTCTAATGTCTTGTGATTGAGTGGTGACTTGTTCTCCCGAGGTGAGTAAGCCGAAAGGGGTAGTCTTGAGGATCGCTTTGGTGTGCATCGAAGGAAGTGTTTAGACGTTTTCTTCATGTCTTACCTTGGAGAGTCTTAGGATTATCCTTAGGTAGGGAAACTCCTACAGAAATGAGTTCACTTCTTCATTGGATACCTTGGAAGTTCACCATGTTTGGAGTCAATAGTTCACTGTAATGTCCTAAAATGGTTCAATATAATGTCAAGATGAGGTTATTGTAAAATTGGGTACTTCACTGTAAATGCTCCTTTTTGGTTAGAATTATGGAAATCCTTCTTTAAGTGTTAAATGATGTTTCTTATGTTGTTTTCCTTCTAAATTCATGAATTTAATAATTATTTGGCATGAAAGCTTATTTTACTAAAATGTCCCTTTTTTACATGATTTTGCATATGCCATACTTAGTACATTGTTTGTACTAACCCGATACTTTTCTATACTCTATAAGTATAGGTTGTTGGAAGCTTTTGAAGGTTTATAAGGTGAAGCTTGGGATAGTTCCTCTCAAGACAAAGTATGTCCTCATATATTCGAGGGCATAGTCCTTTTCTTAGTTTCTTATTTAAAGACTTATTATGTATTTTCTTTTAATGTAAAGGGCCGTGTCCCAAAGATATGACGTCATGTCTTTAAGTTGGCTTGTGCTAAGTATTTATGAAATACTTCCCTTATTTAATTATTCATTAAAAGTTTTAATTCCGCACTACTTTTCATGTCTTATATAATGAACGATAGTTAAATGGCTTGTCTGAGACCCCAAAGGGTGAAGTACGCCCGGTCACGATTTGAGGGTTATCCCTAGCTTCTAGGGGGTGCTTTTGGGTCGTGACAGTATCCAACCTCCAACCTATCTTTGGAAAGCTCATCGGGAATAGTGAGGTTGCTACTAAACACTTCATCTCAACTCATGAAGAGTGTTCACCCAAAATCCTATTTTTTCATACATAGGAATAGTAGGGATGGTCTAGACACTTCATCTCTACTTACGAAGAGTGTCTACCCTACAATACCCCATTTTCATTCATTGACTTCATTAATGCATATAAGTGTGTGTATGAGCACATGTGAGCACACCATTCACTTAATTACCAATATTCATAACATTAACTTCTAGACATGCTCAACTCACATTTATCACAATTCACACATATCATACTTCACATATCAAATGCATACTTAATTTAGACATAAACCCTTCAAAATAGTCATCTCAACCTTCTATCACATATCATACATATACATATTTAAATCATCACTTCACTTCACATATCTTACCTTCAAGGCCATTTTCACAATACACGTATAACTTCATATACTTCAAGTAAACATCCCCACCAAAGATGCACCAACCACTCAAGAGTTAATTCAATATAACTTAACAAAGATAGAACAACTTACCCTTCATTCATGCCTTTACCACCTATTCACAATTTATCCAATAATCCATCATAAGATGGCCCTTAGCGCAGTAGCTAAAACTCAATAAAACCACCAAGAAACAATAATTTTAGCATTATCTAATCATACACATTAAACCCATTTCATAAGCTAAAAGTTGATAAAAAAAGAATAGACATGAGTCCATTGGGGGTTTTGACATTGAAATCATTATTTAAAGCTAAGAACAACTCATTTTAATCATTAAAACATTTTCATGCAAAGACCCATACTTAGAGTCAAGGAAAAATAATTTTGAAGTTGAAATCCTTTTTGAAATCTCTTTGAAATGGCTCCTTGAATTGAAGAAGGTTCAAGGATGACTACCATACCTTAATATGAAGAAACCCACAAATTTTGGTGGAGAAACTTGAAGGATTTTCGTCTTCTTCCTTGGAGCTTGAAGATTCTTGAAAATGGAGGTTTTTTGAGAAAAGGTTTTGGAAGAAATTATATTTGATCTTTAGGATTTGAATTGGTGGGTGAAATGAGGTTTAAAATGACCTAAATCAGTCCACAAATGATCCACAAAGTTCCAAAAAGACCCCTACACCATTTGGACCCTTTTCCAAATTCTAATTTGACTTAAAAACGACGCGGCCAAATCTGTGACGTGGCTGCGCGTAGCGGAGGGAGCTGATGATTCTTGATTTTTCAACACTCTCAGGCAGTGAGCCTCGTATAGTCGAGTCGCGAGGTGGGCTTCAAAATCTGCCCCTGCACGCTGTCTTGGCAGCTCCTTTGTCCAACGTTTGGGTCCTTCTCGAGGACCCTTAGGGTTGTTCCCGGGGCGTTGTTCTTGGATGTTTCGACCCCTTACATGTCACTCTACACATAGGAACCATTGACACTCAATTTTACTCTCAAACCATCCCCCAAAACATCACTACAACACACTATGACACACTAGTTCAACTTCAACTAGTTTTCGGACGTCTTGGGCGTTTGACTTCCAAATGCTTCCAAACTTTGCGAATTGACTTGCAATGCTAAAATATAACATTTTAATAGATTATTAACTCATGAAACACATGTGATTCTCTAGTTTGACCTATTTCATTTTTTTGGGTCGTTACATATATAGAGATTGTCCTATAATGTTTCCCAATAGAGTTACTAATGTTGAATTAATAGAACTTGATATGATAGATTTTGATGTCATTTGGAATGGATTGGTTGCATGATTGATTTGCTTCTATTGATTGTAGAACAAGATTTGTTAAGTTTGATTTTCCTAACGAACCCGTCTTAGAGTGGAAAAGAGAAATTATATTCCTAAAGGTCGTATCATTTCTTGTTCAAAGGCTTGAAAGATCATCTCTAAAGGGTGTTTATACCATATTGTAAGAGTCAAGGATTTCGACTCTGAAATCCTCCCATTTAGTTAGTCCCCATAGTGAGGGAAATTCCGGAGGTCCTTTCTAATGATCTTCCCTAAATTACTCTCGAAAAGGAAATTGATTTTGGTATGCTCTTGCTACCAAATACACACCCAATTTCAATTCCTCCTTATCGGATGGATCAGGCCTGATTGAAAGTGTTGAAGTATAAACTCAAGGACTTACTAGACAATGGATTCATTAGACCTAGTATTTCTCCATGGGGTGCATCGATATTGTTTGTGTAGAAGAAGGATCGGTCCCTTAGATTGTGCATTGATTATCACCAACTCAATAAAGTCACAACTAAGACCAAGTATCCTCTCCCTCTGATTGACGATATGTTTGATAAACTCCAAGGTGATAGCTACTTTTCTATGATTGACTTGAGATCCAGGTATCACCAAGTTAGGGTGAGAGGTGAGGATATACCAAAAACGCTATTTCGAACTAGATATGGTCACTATCAGTTCCTAGTAATGTCATTTGGTCTCACTAATGCCCTGACCACTTTTATGGACCTAATGAATAGGGTGTTTTGAAGTTACTGATACGCTCAAATTATACCTCCCTAAAGAAGTATAAGTGGTCGTAATCAAGTAGAGAACCCAACTAATAGGCTAGGTCGATACTACGAGGAAAATTGTTTAGACTTAACTTCAATTCACAAATATATCTATTTAGTCAAAGTCATTCTGAAAACAGTAATTAAAGGGTTTTTTTTATGAATTAATTTCCTAAAACACTCTATGTTAACAAGTAAGCAAAAATAAAGATTGGTTCTTATAAAGTTGTGAGACTAACTAGGGTATACGTGTTCCCCATAGGTTCATAACGCCATAACCCTATCAATAGCAATTTTTCCCTAGTGTTTTTCATTTTAAGTGGTAAGTTATGTATCTCTAAATCTTTGGTCCGGCATCTAGAGAATTTCACCCCGTACCTTGGTCCATCTATGTGTGTATAAGATATTAACCCTTACGTTTACCTCATATTAGACATCATAATTGATGTATGCATTAGTTATTACTTCGCACCAATCGAAACTAGCCTATTCGATAGTATCCCACTAAATCTATGTTGATAATTCTTTTCTTATTAACTACCTCCTTGGTCCGGCAAGTAGCGACAAGGATAATTCTAACGTTGGCCACCATTAAAAAGACTTCTAAGCAAAAGAATTATCAATAATTGCAAGAACCTATTTGAGAATTGCTTAGTTGGTAGGTTTACGATGTTAATTAGCCATGGTTCCCACAACCCTAGTTGTAGATTTGGTTACCCATGGAAGCAAGATCACAATTCATAGTTTTTAATGAAGAAATTATGAACTTACTTAACAATAAGAAGAAACCCATAAATTCAACTTGAAATTGCAAGAAAATCCTTCAAACCAAATGCGGAAATCAATTAATTGCTAAAAGCTTGCAACTAACAATTTCCAACACAAAGTAAAACAATACTAAGAGTATCCAACCCCAAAAATGAGGTTTTAATTTTATGGAAAACATTGTCCTAAATAAAAAGGAGTTAAAATAAGGAACATTTTCTCAGTTCATGCAACTTCAATCTACGGACCAGCTGATGGACCGTCGATCAATCGATGATCAGTAGACTCTTTCCATCGTTCAAGATTTAGATAATTTTTCTCTTCACAGATGGCACAATTTTTTAATCAATCGACGGACCAACAACATGGTCTGTCGATGCATCTATGGTCCGTCGATTCCCTTTGTCGTTCCATCCATACAATATTTCAAACATCGGTTACTGGAACATTTTCTTATCAAAACAACGGTCCATCCGTATGGTCCATTGATCAATCAATGGACCGTCGTTTCCTTTCGTAGTTCCATAGTTATTCAGATTTCCCCGAGTTGTCTCCAATGTCCTAAGCTGCTCATTTACAGTTCCCTACTATTGCCCATCGATCAAACAACGAACCGTCAATGGCCTCCGTAAGTCCTGTTCTGCATTTTTTCCAGTTGTTTCCTCATCTAACCGCCTGAACATCTTTCACATAAAAAAAAAACACAAAAACATGTTTAAACTACTACAAAAAGGCTCTAGACACACATAACACTTAAGCAAAAATCATTGAAATCACCATGAAACCACGGTACATCAACACCCTCAACATAAATTTGTTGTTTGTCCTAAAGTGACACACTATGACTCCATAAAATATTTGTACAAAAGTATACTCTTTTAAGCTTTCTAAATTGCATGGCTATAAATCCCAACTCTTTCTTTGATTTAGTGCAAGCTTACGCTCTCAGGTTTGACAAGCTAACTCATGTGGATCACATCATAACACAAACTCACCATACACATACACCTCTACTATTTTGCCTCTCACCAAGGTACCAACTCCGCAACTACTGCCTTCACTTCAAAAGAAATCCTCATTTTTCGCAAAGTAATTTTAAGTTTTGGTACAAGGACTTTTATTCAACACTCACGCTCAAGAACAAGTTCAAATATAGTTAGTACTCATCGCCATAGGCGTGCCTTTATTTTCTTTGCTTAGGTTCACCAGACTAGACTCTAGGATCAGAGTAGGACTTTTTTGGCTTGTAACGTAGGCTTAGGGTAAGGTGTGGTACATTTGGGTATATTTTTAGTGGCTTTTTGCCCTCCTTGACATTTACGCTAAGCTTCCTACCTCTTTTCACTGCCTTTTACGCCCTACTTTTCTTCTTTTTTCATCTTTGCCTTGCTCCCCTTTTTTGGATATGACTGTTTGCAACAAACTTTAAACAAATGGAAAATAAATAAGCCATACAAATAAAAGATGTCTTGTGAAGACGAGACTACTCTTTATTATTTATGAAAGATGGCTTGTGAAGATGAGAATACTCTTTAGTATTAAATTCCATACTACTTTTCATGTTTTATGGAATGAATGATAGCGAATGGCTTGTACAAGACCTCTGAAAGGTCAAGTACGCCTTGTTCTGCCCTAAGGGTTCTCTCTTCCTCTAGGGGGTACTTGCGGGTCGTTACAAACTTGGTATTAGAGCATAAGGTTTTGGCAAATGGTTTAGTGTCCAAAGTCTCACAAGCGACGTCTACTAGAGTCTTGTTCATCGGTGTGAGTCGCGACACACCCATGGGCGAGAGACTATAAGATGATAGAAGTTTCACTTCTTTCATTATTTTAGTGTCATGCCATAGAGTTGAGTTCAACAAGATTTCTTTTCTCAACCTCATCTCTTTGTGTTTATAGGACATGAATACGAGTTTTGGATCTCATACTTCTCGAACAAGTTATTTTCACTTATTTAGGTCTAAAATCATCATTATTCAACATATGCGACTCTAGTATAGGTCATGGAATTTTCGGGGTGTGTCAATACTCCCCCCTTAGGAACATTCGTCCCCAAATGACACATTAGACCTTTATATAATAAGAAGAGATTCAAGACTAGCAGCCCAACCAACAACAATTTATAAAATGAGTCACAACTCATTGGGTGAACTCTCAGCTCCATTCAACATATAATCATAGCAATAACACATAGAAACTTAATCACCAACATACCATATACTGAAGCTCAACTTTTATATGACATAAGGAGGTACTACCTTCTCCATTTCAATATGAGCATCAATATGAACATTAAGAGTTTACATGCTGATTTCTTATCAAAATAATATCAAACATGCTAAATACAATTTCCACAAGTACTTATAGCACACCACATACTTAAGTGAATGCCAACCATAAGAAACATATTTCATGGAAAAGAAAAAGAACTCAACTTAAGATTGAATTTCTACTATAATAGGAACATATTTAAAAGGGAATGATAAGTTCAACATTATTCATAATAGTCATATAAGGAACTACTAACCTCCATCTTGCCTAGGAGTAAGGGGGAAAATATGAGGATACCGGGACTTCATGTTGGCCTTTGGCTCCGATGTTGCACCCTCAACAAGGTGGTTCCTCCATAGAACTTTTACGGAGACAACATCCTTATTCCTCTATTTCTTAACTTGGCGATCAAAGATCTCAATCGGGACGTCTTCATAGGAAAGGTCCTCTTTTACCCGTAAGCCTTCTAGAGGAAGAATGGAAACCTAATCACCTATACACTTCTTAAGCATAGAAACATGGAACACCAGATGATTCACGGCCAACTCATTTGGCAACATAACCTCATAGGCAACACTCCCAACTCGTTTCAAAATTTCATACGGGCCCATATAACGGGGACAAAGTTTCCCCTTCTTTCCAAACCTCATCATTCGCTTTCATGGGTGAAATTTTTACATAGACCCAATCTCTTACTTTGAATTCAAGGTCGCTCTTCTATTGTCGGTATAAGAGTTTTACCTACTGTGAGACGTTTTAGTCTATCCCTTATGATCCAAACCTTCTCGAGGGCTTTATAGACCAAGTCGGGACCAAGTAGAGCAAACTCACCTACCTCATACCACCCAATCGGGGATCTACACCTCATCCTATAAAGTACCTCGAAGGGTGCCATATAGATTGTTGAATGGTAGCTATTGTTGTAGGAGAACTCTATCAAAGGCAGGTGGTAATGCCAAATACCTTTGAAGTTAATGAGACAAGCCCTTAACATATCTTCAAGGGTTTGAATAGTGCGTTGTGCTTGTCCATCCGTCTTAGGATGAAAATTGGTACTAAGCTTCAATTTTGTGCCAATCCCAATTTGGAAAGCCATCAAAAAATGGGAGGTGAATTGAGTTCCTATCCGAAATTATGGACAAATGGGCCCCATGTAACTTTACTATCTCTTTGATGTACAATTTGGCATAGTGTTCCGATGAATATGTGACTTTGACGGGAAGAAAATGTGTGGACTGGGTTAGCCTATCCACAATGACTCATATAGAGTAAAGTTGTCTTTTAGTACGAGGCAGCCCTACCGCGAAGTCCATGTTAATATCCTCCCACTTCCATGTAGAAATATCTATACTTTGAGTAAATCCACCCGACATTCGATGCTCCACTTTGACTTGTTCGCAGTTTGGACACTTAGCAACAAAATCCCCTATGTCCCTTCTCATACCATTCCACCAATAAATTTCTCGTAAGTCGCGGCACATCTTTGTGTCACCCGAATGGATGGAATATCGGGAGCCATCAGCCTCTTCCATGATCAATTCCCTTAAGCCATCCACATCCGGTAGACACAACCTTTCTTGGTGCCTAAGCATCCCATCATCTCCTTGAGAGAAAGACTCATTAGATTTACTAATAACCGTTTCCTTCAACTGCATCAATAGAGGGTCAAGGTGTTGTTTGTATTTCACCGCAACCACTAAACACGATACGGAGTTGTGGCTAACCACAAACCACCCTTCGGAGAATCTTCTAGTCGAACCCCCAAGCGAGCCAATCTATGAAACTCTTTCACTAACTATTTCTTATTATCAGCCACATGAGCCATACTACCCATGGAAACTCGGCTTAGTGCATTCGCAACCACATTAGCTTTCTCGGGAAGGTAAAGTATGCTCATATCATAATCCTTTAAAAGATCTAACCATATTATTTGGCGTAGATTCAATTATTTTTGAGGCAATATGTATTGTAGACTCTTGTGATTGGCTAACACATTAACATGTACCCCATAGAGATAGTGTCTCCATATTTTCAAGGAAAATACCACGACGCAAACTCAAGGTCATAAGTTGGGTAATTCTTCTCATGTGACTTGAGTTTCCTAGAGGCATATGCTATGATACAATGTTGCATGAGCACACATATTATACCCACTCGGGAGGCATCACAATAAACCAAAAACCCTTTGGTAACCCTTGGTAAGGTCAATACCGGAGTGGAGGTGAGTCTATCTTTCAATAATTGGAAGTTTTTTTCACATGATTCTGACAATTCAAACTTGGAATTCTTTTGGGTTAAGGCCGTTAATTGAGATGCGATAGACAAAAATCCATCAACAAACTTCCTATAGTAACCGACCAACCCTAGAAAACTTCGGATATCGGTAGGACTCAAATGTTAGATCCCGAAAATGACTTAGGTAAAGTTAGAGCCTAACATGGTTTTCATGATGGTCTAAGGCCCTAAAATGGTCTATAATATTGTATAGATGCAGTAGCTAAGAGTTTAGGTACATTGGAAGTCAAACATCAAGGGATGACCAAGACGTTTGACGACTACGTCACCTAAGTGCCTCATATATGGTTCTATCTGTTTATGTGTGATGAATGAAATTATATGGTCCTTAAATGAGTTTATATGGTGTATATAGGCAGTGTGTCAAGTTTCGTGAAGTTTGGAGGTCGAACGTTCAAGAACGTCCATGATATTCAAAAGGTTTTCCTTGAAGTGACCTTGTGTGTCTAAGCATGTTTTGTCGAGTTTTACGTGTTCGTTTTGGATGAAAATCATGCGGTAGGTCCTAAACTTGTATATGTACATGTTTGGGTTGGAAACGTCCGGGTACGACCTCATGTAGGATCCACAAGGGGCCCTAGAGGAGGACCCCAACTTGGAACTCAACACTGCCAGGCAGTGGACAAATGACGACCCAAACGACAGCCGGTCGTCCAGGCGACGGACCGTCGATGGGTCTCGTCGATGGAGCCATGTGTCCTGCAGGTTGAGGAGTTGCAGGAGCAACCATCGAGACCCCATCGACGGGGCGTGGGTGAGACCACATACCATCGATGTTAGAGGTCGATGGATACAAGTTGCCTATAGGTTGAGGAGATTCTTAAGCAAACCAAGAGACCCCATCGACGGGGCGTGGTCTCACACACGGACCATCGATTGTGGGGCGTCGATGGTACTGTCAGTTGTTGCCAATTTTTCTTGTAAGGCTTGGGGGTTTTGGGAAATTCACCTCAAGTCTTATAAAACGTGGGGATGGTTGTTTTAGGTGTTTAGGGATATTTTCAGAGTATATACGTGATTAAACTCTCATTTAAACCCTAGCATCTAAATCAAAATCCCTTCCCTCCTAAAGTTTCTCCAAAAACCTCCATGAGAGTTCAAAGTGAAGATGAAACTTGAAGATGGGTCTTCAATGGAGTTTCTTCTTCAATTAGCATTGGTTTCTTCTAATTAGGTATGGGAGTTATTGATCTAAGGCTTGATATCACCTTAGAAACAATTTCAAGATGATTTTCAAAGATTTCAAAAAGATGAAAAAGTCCAATTTCTACTCTAAGTCCTGGGTTCTTGCATGAAACATTTTCAAATCTTAAGATATGATGTTATTGATGTATAATTGATGTTTTCTAATTAAATTCACCATGAACCCTTGATCTTCTCAAATCTCTTAATTTCACTAAAATATGGGTGAATTGATTATACTTTGAGATTAATGAATTCATGTGTAGATTGTTATGGTCTTTTGATTTATGTATAGATTATATATGTATGGTGTATAGGCTGTTTCAATTTGATTAATTTAATAATGAATACTTTTAGATCTATTGCATGTTAAGCTTATTGAATTGATATGAACTTAATCCTCATAGATTCTAGTGTAGATTTCTATAGGCTTTCTAATGATGTGAGAATTGTATTCAATTGATATATAATTGGTCTTAGATTGATAAATCTATATTAAATTGACTTAGATTCATTGAGTATTATGATTTATGCTTTGAATTGATGTTCATGGCCATGGGTAAGGGCCTTATGATATTAAATTGATTGATTTAGCTTTGGATTGAAGTGGTGAGATCAAGTGGGTGGTATGCTGCCCTAACTCTCTTATTATTATGCATAGATATTGTAATTTAGATCTTGTATTATATGTGATTTGTTTGGTCCCCTTATGGTGGCGGTGTTATGTTAATTGATATGGCTTTGTTGGCGTTATTTTAAGTATTATGATGATCATGGCCTTGTCGGCACTACTTGAAGTAATATGTTGATTTGTGTAGTTGATTATGTGAAGTATGATCATATCCACCTATATGTGAAGTAATGTGAAAGTATGTGTTCTTCTATTGATGTTATTTAGGTGATCATGTTAGACTAATGACTACGTGTTCATGTGTGAAGTCTTAGAGTTGCATGCATGATTGTTCCTACTTGGCTATATGAGTCTATGATGATTATATTGGTGATGATATAGTAGTATATAGGGTGACTTAAAGATGACAATGGTTGTCCTTATGTGCTTCTACAATGACATGTAATATGTGCTAAAGTGAAGTATGTTGTGTCTTGTTTAGGTAGACTTGTGTCGCTTACTTGATGCATGTATCAATGTAAATATGTGATGTCTTAACTTAGGAAGCTAAAGCGTCTTAGTCTTGAATGTATGAATGATGTGAGACCTTGAATGATGATAAGAGGGTCCTTTATGTGAAACCCGTAACCTAGTGGTAAGGTTATGGAACTTGAAGTGGAAAGTCGTAATGGTATCCTTCATGTAATGAATGATGTACTTAAGGTTGATTGGCTGGAACAGGATCATATCAATCCTTATGAAAGTCTTGATGAGCTTCTTGTCGCCATTGGAAGGTAGACCTAGAGGACCTCTTTGGTAGGGTAAATGTAATTGGGTCATGAACTTGATATGGGACCCCTTTGTATAAACCTTAATGTGAATTAATCTATGAGAACGAAGGCTAGCACCGAGTGAGTATGGTAAGGGAAGTAGCTCTAGTGAAGAAGAAGACTAGAGTACAAAGTAAGCCCTTCATATTCCTTTACCATGTGCATACATGGGATGTGTCCATGTTCTAACATTGGCAAGTAGAACACCCTTATCATAATAAGTTAGAACTCCGGCTTCCATGCTTTGCTACCATGGTATATGTCGGTTATTGCCTATTCTCATCATGTGGGATAATTATTAGCATTAAAGAAGTTCTATGAAGTTTAGATAGTGGTATGGGACGCTATCTAGACATTGCACAATAGGCTTTGAAGATTTTAGTGAGAGTCCCTAGGTCTTCTTTAAGACCATAACTTGAATGTTCTTATGTGATGAATGTCTCTTAAATGAACTAAGTAATGTAATGACTTAAGTTAAGAAAGCATGTTAAATTAATAAGTACTTATTTAGAGTAGTTAAGGGTTGTCTAGTTAAGGTATGAAGGGGGCAAGGGAATTGTCACTTCATCTATTACATAGATAAGTCTTAGTAATGATTCTAGTTAAGGAAATTTATTGGTTATGTAGACATGATCCAAACTTAGGTAAGTCTTAAGTACTACTTAGGTAATCTTGAAGAGGTCAATTATGGACATTCTCTTCTTGAGTTACTTGAGTAGGTCTTTCGATAACCTTTGAAAGGAGAATGTTATGTTTGATGTATGTCATCGTATTAAGTGAGAATAATTCTATCTTAGGTAGTCTATAGGATCCCTTGTGTGTGTGTGAAAGGGATTGTATGGGCGGTCGCTCCACACTCACCCAAGTGAATCATGGAATAACCTTTGGTAGGAGGATCTCATGTTCATGTGTTTGATGTATTATAAGTGTGTATGTGTCTCATTCAAAGTAGTCTTAAGGATCGTTTAGGCATGCTTTGAGAAGGTGTATGTGCGGTCTCTCTTTGTGTGACTTAAGTGAGTCTTAGGATGATAGAAGGTGCCTTAAACGATGGAAGGCATCTTCACTGTACAGTGAAGGAATTCACTGTAACAGTGAGATGAGGTTAGTGGAAGGAAACTTCAAAACTTATGATATTTGAATTTAATGATTTCTTATGTATTTCTAAAGTGTTTAATGTTGTTCTTATGATTATAGTATGATGTTTTAATCAAAATTCATGAAAAGCATGTTATTGACTAAATGTTCCTTTTTCATGGTTTTTACATCTCTTCCATACTTAGTACATCTAATGTGTTAACCCCTTCTTTTCCATTTTTGACTAAAGTGTAGGAAATTGGAAGTCTTGATGTGCCATGGAAGATGGATAGGTTTCTAAGGGTTGAATATGAAGTATTGGTGAGTCTTCATCGATTCGAGGACAATATGCACATGTTCGTTTATGTCTTAGTCTTTATTTTATGTCTTGCATGGGCTTAGTTCCAAGTGTTGTTTACTCCAAAGTTTAGATGGTTCAAAGGGATATTGTAAAGGTTTAATGTTTTAATGAAAGTCTTCCGCTTGTGTATTGTTTATGAAAAGAGTTCTTCGTGTGTGAAGAAATTTTAAATTCTTACTCATTTTAGAATGTTTATTATGCAATGAAACGTACGAGAGACTTAATTTAGACTTTTTGAAGTCTCATTTACCGTGTCAAGAACTCAATGATGCTCTAACTTCTAGGGTGTACTTGAGGGTCGTGACATCAAAGGTCTAGGCCAACTTTTGACCACTTCCGTCTTCCTCGGATCAACCCCTACCCCATCACTAGAGACAATGTGACAAAGAAATGCAACCAATCTCAACCAAAATTCTCACTTGCTAAACTTAACGAAAAGTTGTTTATCCTTGAGAACTTGCAAAACTATCCTCAAATGGCTCATATAATCATTCTCACTCCTAGAGTATATCAAAATGACATCAATGAAGATAATCACAAACAAATCAAGATAATTTCTAAAAACTCGATTCATAAGGTCCATGAAAGCCGCCAGGGCATTTGTTAGAGAAAATGACATCACTAGGAATTCAAAGAGACCATATCTTGTTCGGAATGCCATTTTCGGAATACCAACCTCCCTCACTCTATGTTGGTGATAACCCTACCACAAGTCAATCTTCGAAAAGTAACTCGCTCCTTAGAGTTGATCAAACAAGTCATCAATCCTAGGGAACAGGTACTTTTTCTTTATAGTGACTTTGTTCAATTGACGATAATCGATACACATTCTCAAAGACCCATCCTTCTTTTTCACAAACAATACCGGGGAACTACATAGAGATATGCATGGTTGAATAAAACCCTTATCTAGCAAATCCTTGAGTTGAGCCTTTACTTTTTTCAACTCGGTCGGGGCCATCTGATAAGGAAGGATTCAAATAGATTGTGTATCTGGGAATAAGTCTATGTTGAAGTCAATCTCCTCTTAGGGAGGAATACCGGGAAGGTTTTTGGGAAAGACCTCCGAAAATTCCCTCACTATGGGTACTTACTCTATGGGAGGGACTTCAGATACAAGATCCCTAACTTTTACTATGTGGTAGATACAACCCTTTGCAATCAATTTGAAAGCTTTTAGACACGAAATAATCTTACCGCTAGGATTTGAGTTTCCTCCATTCCACTCAAAAATGGGTTAATTTGAAAATTGAAATTTGACTACCCTTGTCCTACAATCAATAGAGGCAAGCAAGCATGCAACAAATCAATTCCCAATATGACATCAAAATCTAGCATATCAAGTTATATCAAGTCAACTAATCTAACTCTATTTAAAATAGGACAACCTTTATAGACTCTCTTAACCACTATGGAATCACCAGCCGGGGTAGAAACAGAAAAAGGTTCTTCTAATATGTCGGGTAGTATATCAAACGTTTATGGCTACAAGACGGTCACAAAAGACAATGTAGCTCTGGGATCAAGCAAATCATATACATCAAAGGAAATTAATTGGAACATACCAGTAACCACATACGGTGAGATTTCTTGATCACCTCGACATTAGAGAGCGTAAAAGTTGTCACATCCTGAGACCACACCCTAGAAGATATGGCACTCTCAGAGTGCAACCAGCGTACTTGATCTCTCGGAGGTTTTATACAAGCCCTTCGTATCGTTCATTCCATATACATAGTGAAAATTAGTGCGGAATTAAAACTTTTCACAAACATTTTCATATTCTTTAAAATATCTTTCAGATAAAACTCATAAGAAATACTAAGTCTCATTTCATCAAATCTTAGACATAAGAGTACTTGGGACATGGCCCATACACAATAGCAATATAGTACTACTAACTCTATTACAATAGTTCAATACGAGAAATAAAAGACATCTATGCCCTCGAGTCAAATGAGGACATACTCCAACTTAACTTGAATGATGCTACTATCCAAGTCATGCTTCCAATGCTCCTCACCTACCAACCACTATAGAGATAAATAAAAGAATTGAATTAGTTATAAAAATCATGAAAACGGACATTTATTGGAAATATGCATCTTTTGATTTCAATATCATAATATAATCATAATAACAACATTTAACACCTTAGAAATACATAAGAAATCACTTAATCAATTTATCACATTTTTAGGAGCAACATTACAGTGAACTACTTCACTGTACAGTGAACTCTTTCATTGTTACAGTGAAGTAATTCTAATTCATATAGGACACTTCCTAGTATTTAATCTTCTCACTAAAAGCTATCCTAAGACTCTTTTAAGCAATACAAAGAGAGACCACCCATACCCTCTCTATGCATGACTAATGATCCTCAAGACTACTTATAATTAGACACATACATTTACAAAACACCAAAACACATCACATGTATAATATGACATTCTACTTAGCAAGGCTATCAAAAGACTTACTTAATTACTCCTAGAAGAGAACGGTCATACACCCTCTTCAAGGTTACCGAAATAATCCTTAAGACTTCCTAAGTTTAGATCATGCCTAAAGTATCAATCAACTTTCCTAAATAGAGTCCTTCTCAAGACTTTTCTAGATAACACATGAAGATATCATCACTTATGCCCCCTTAAAACTTTAACTAAAGAGTCCTTAAGTCACTCCAAATTAGGTACTCATTCATTTACATGCTTTCTAACATAAGCCATTATTTCATTAGTTCATGAAGAGACATTCATCACATAGAGGATATTCAAGTAATTATCTTGGAGAATGCCTAGGGACTCTCACTAACATTTTCAAAGCCTATTGTGCAATGTCTAGATATCGTTCCATACAACCACCTAAACTTCATAGAACTTCTTTAATAATAATAGGTATCCGACATGATGAGAATAGGCAATAACCGACATACACCATGGTAGCAAAAGATGGAATCCGGAGTCCTAACCTACTCCGAGGAGGGTGTTCTACTTGCCAAATGGTAGAACTTGGACACATCTCATGTATGCACATATTTAAAGAATATGAAGGGATTTGTTTGTATTCTAGCGTCATACTTTAACTAGAAATACTTCTCTTACCATACTCACTCGGTGCTATCCTTTGTTCTCATGGAGTAATTCACTTTGAAGGTTTATACAAAGGGTTCCATATCAAGTTCATAACACAATTACATTTACCCTGCCAAAGAGGTCCCCTAGAGATGCCTTACAATGGAGACATGAATCTCATAATGAGTTTCCTAAGTATTTATATGATGTCGTTCCATCCAATCAACCTTAAGTCCATCATTCATTACAAGAAGGATACCATTACGGCTTTCGACTTCAAGTTTCATAACGTTACCACTAGGTTCAAGGTTTCACATAAATTACTCTCTTAACATCATTCAAGGTCTCATGTAATTCATACATAAAAGACTAAGAGGCTTTAGCATCCTAAGTCAAGACATCTCATATTCACATTCATACATGTATCTAGTAAGGGACACAAGTCTACCACACAAGACACACTAAGACTTCACTTTATCACATATTGCATATCATATTTAAAAAGCACATAGGCACAACCTTCATCACCTTTAGGTCAACCTATACAGTACTATAACATCATCAGTATAGACATCATAAGACTCAATAACCAATTAGGAAGAATCATGCATCAACTCTAAGACTACACACATCAAGACATAGTCAAATTCTAAAATGATCACCTAAATAGCTTCAATAGAAGAAACCACATACTTTAACATTACTTCACATGTAGGTAGATATGATCATACTTCACATAATCAATTATACAAATCATCATAATACTTCAAGTAGTGCCGACAAGGTCATGATCATCATAATACATAAAGTAATGCCGACAAGGCAACATCAATCCCATAACACCGCCACCATAAGTGGACCATACAAATCTCAACATAATTCAAGAGCTAAATTACGTAAAATAAAGAGAATTAGGGCAGCGTACCACCAATCCATTCTCTCCACTTCAATCAATGTCAAAAATCATCCAATTCAATACCAATAGGCCCTTATCCATGGCCATGAACATCAATTCAATGCATAAATCATAATACTCAACGAATATAGGTAAAATCAATATAGATTTATCAATATAAGACAACCTATACATCAATTTAAAACAATTCTTACATCATTCAATAGCCCATAGAATACTACACTAGAATTCATAAGCATTAAGTCGATATGAAGTAACCCATAATGTAGTCAAAAACTAGGGTTCATCAATTACATGGGTTCATAGGTTAACTGAGTTAACACAATCTAATTAAAAACAATTCAATCAATATACAATGATTAAAAATCTTTAATGCAAGAACACATGGATAGATCATGAAATTGGACAAGTTCATCTTTGAAAACTTTTTATTATTTGGGCTCCTTGAAGAATAGAGTTTCAAGGAGAAAAAAACATACCAAAATGATGTTAATCCACCAATTTGATCAAGAATAACCACACAAATCTCCAATCCAAGGTCTTCCTCGAGTTTTGGCTCCAATGGAGTTCTAGAGAATTTCTAGGATATTTTGGGTTTTGATTTTGAAGAATGAATTCTTCTAAGTGTTAAAGACTTATAAACATATTTAAAATACCCAAAAGACCCTTTATAAAACCCTTTCTCTTATTTGGACGTGGGGTGAATTTACAACTTCACCCCTAGACTTACAGTGAAGCTGCGTAGAAGACAACCTCACATACAGTTGGTCACCAACGGACCGTCTCCCAAGAAATGGACCATTTTATCCATGGTTTGGGACTAAGGATGGTCCTTGTTCTGGCCTTCTCCCACGCCTAAGTGTTGAACCACGACACCCATCTACGGGGCGTCGATTGGCCCACGAGCCGTCTACTGCCTCAGTCGTTTGGGGCTGTCTAGGCTGTCTTGGCTTAAAGAAAAGGGTCCTTCGTTAAGTACCCTTTGTTGGTCCTTGGGGACTTTCATCCAGACGTTTCCAACCCTAATTAGTATACGAGTTTAGGACCTCCCACATGAAGTTCGCAAAACGAACATGTAAAACTCGACGAAACATACCAAGACACACAAGGTCGTTTCAAGGCAAACCTTTCCAACGTCATGGACGTTCTTAGACGTTTGACCTCCAAACTTCACGAAACTATACACACTACCTATATACACTATAATCACTCATTTAAGCACCTAATAAACTCATGAATCACACATATAGGCACATAACTATACATAAGGCACAGAGTTGACTTAGTCGTCGAATGTTTTAGTCGTCCCTTGACGTTTGACTTCCAATGCACATAAAATTATAGAAACTGCCTCAATACCACATTATAGACCAATTTAGGACCTTAGACCATCATGAAAACCACGTTAGGCTCTAGTTTCATCTAAGTCACTTTCGGGATCTTACAACAACCCCACTTGGACAACATTCGTCCTCGATTGACACTTGCCACTCTCCGAATAATTTCAAGAATAGAGATTCAATTAGCATATCATAACCATACAATATAACACCTTATACAATACAAACATCCATAAAAAACATCAATTTCACATAGTCAAAAGATTCACAACACAACAAGAAACTAGAAGAAAATTCTATAACTCATCATGCTATAAAACTCACATCCTTCATTACAATTAGAAAAACTCATTTTATATTCATTATTATGCTCATATACATCAGTTATAACCACATTACAACAATTTTTTTACCAAAGAATGAATTAATCAATTTTAGCAAAATCTTACAGTGAGCAGGCAGTCTTTATAGTGAAGTATGCAAATTATTCAAAAATGCAACTTTTAGGCAATTCCTGATAGAAACATGCTAATATTCAAGGTAAAATCATATAGACACTTTTTCAACGTAATCATAACTTCATAAAATACATAGTGTAAGGAATCAATGAAATTCAATTTCAACAAGACTCCTAAACACTATGCACATGCAACATGCTTCTATGACTTTCTATCCCATCTTCTAACCATACTCCCCCACTTAGAAGGAATTCATATCACTAAAGAAATATAAGAACTTACTATCATCATCATCACCCTCATCTGACTTTTCTACTCTAGTTCGGAGTGCATAGAAACACCTCTTTGTTGGAGCATCATCTTTTGGAACATAGGAGCAACTTGCTTACCATCTCTATTAGGGCAATCCCTCACTTTGTGTCCTTATTTTCCACATCCAAAGAAACTCCCGGTACCCCTTAGACACTCCTCATAATGCATCTTTCCAAAAGTGACATATATAGGGTTTCCATTTTGAATGCCACCTCCTTTCTCAAATTTCACTTTAGGAACACTAGGTGCATCTTGAGTTTGAGCCCTCTTTTGAACCTAGGTTGACCTTGATCACTAGATCCACTTCTTTTCAAGTTTCTAGCAATCCTTCCAAGTTTAGACTCCTCAATATATTGAGCATACACCATGAGTCTAGCTAAGTCGTGTGGCCGTACGACATTCTTCTCCCACTAAGTCGGCGACCCCGGTCACAAACCTACTAATCTCATTACTAGGGTTAGACACTAAGGATGGTACATATCTAGAAAACATATAGAACTTCAAATAGTACTCCTCAACACTCATATTTCCTTGCTTGAGATTAATAAACTACTCTACCTTCACCTCCCTCCTCTCACGGGGAAAGCACTTTCCTAGAAAAGCATCCTTATATTCTTCCAAACTCAATAGGACCTGACTCAACCGGCCTATTATCCTTCAATTTAGTGTACCACACTTTAGAAACATCCCTCAATTGATACGAAGCTAACTCTACCTTCTCTCTAGAGGTAACCCCCATAGCACTCAATACCTTGTACACACCATCAAGAAACTCCTGGGATCCTCTCCCACCTTAGAGCCAACAAAGATAGGAGGATTCATCCTGACAAAGTCTCTCAACCTAGAGGTCATAGTGCTATCAAAAATATTCATCCTAGACTCCATACTCAGATTCACTTAAATAGTCACAGCTTGGGCTAAATCAAGCAAAGCCTCTCCAATCTCTCTATTAGTCAATTTCGGGTAAACTACCGGAACATCATTACCTCCTTCCACAATAGGGACTTGATCACCTTGGGGATCCTATCCCACCTTGACGTTTTCATATTAGAACGTCAAGGCTTAAACTCCAGGGACCATCTGTGTTTCCATGAAAAACGATCTTCAAATCTGACCTAAGCAAGTGACCCACGACGGAAACCCACACCCCGTAGGTCCACCGATGACCCATAGGTAGGGGTTGTGGGCTAAGCCCCTATAATATATGCCCCATACCACCACACCACGGCTTACCAGAACCAGCCTTGTTCCCACCCATGGACCGTTGGTCCATGGTCGTAGATTATGCCTGAAACTTCCAACCTACAGTTAAACTTCAGGGTCTTTTGGGGATTCATTTTTTAATTAATGAGTAAGGGATGTCATTTTAAGCCTATTTTAAACAACTATATAAGTGTTTTACCCACTTACACTAACTCATCTTGAATCATAAAATCCCTAAATCAAAACCAAATCCTTTGAAAAATATTTTCTCCAGAATTCCAAGGAAGAAGATGAAAGATGAAGCTAGGGTTGAACGATCTATATTTTCTACTAATTTTCTTGGGAATTCTTCACTATTGTATGGTGGTCCTTCATCCATTCATAGTTTTCATCCATGGAGTCCCTCCAAAACCCATAATTTGAAAGATAGAAATCCTAAAACATAGGGTTTTACTTCAATCTCATATGTTTCTTTCAAATTCGTTTTTAATGATTGGATTATGTTTAATTATGGATATATTGATAATTTTATATGATTTTAAGTTGAATTCCATAAGGATCAATGAATTTTCCTATTTTTCCAAATTGAGTATAAAAGTGTGGGTGAATTGTACAAAGAAGAGTATTATTCCATTATGCTTATAGTACTAATAGTAATTGAATCATGTTATCATCCATGTCTAATGTAGTAATTATAGATATGTTGATGGATAGTCATCTATTATCATGACCCGAGAGTATACCCTAGAAGAAATAGTGTTCTCAAATCGTGGCACGGCGTATTCGACCTCTTGAAGGTCTTATACAAGCCCTTTGGCATAATTCATCGCATATATATTTGAAATGTAGTGCAGAATTAAACTTTTAACAACAATAGAACAATAGTTCAAAATCTCTTTTATAGAAAACATAAGAAATCCTAAGTCTCTTGGCGCCATCTTAGACACGCGAATATCTTGGTTCACGGTTGATACATTAACTAAATATAAAATATCAAAGTCTAATACAATGTATTTGAATAGAAAATCTAAATATAGCTATATCCCGAAATCAATTGAGGACATACCACAACTTGCTTGAAAGAATGCTAATATCCAAGCTTCACTTCAAATGACTCCTAACTTGCCACCTACACCTTTAGAGATAATAAAATATATGGAATTAGTACATTAGAATGAACTAAGTATGATGTTATGCAATAAAATCATGCTAAAAGGACATTCTCTTTAGAGTATTCTTTCATGCAATTTTTGGAGAAAATCTCATAACACAAGTATAAGAAACCACTCACAAGTCAACGTACACACATATAAGCCATATTCCAAGTAATCCACATGATAGCATTGACATCACTTCAAATCATATAAGCATATAACCCTCCTACCAAAGGTTATTGTAAGACCCACTTAAGTAAGATATAAAGAGGTCACCCATACAACCCCTTCACATACAACTACGTGATTGTCAAGACTACCTAAAGCAAGATTATTCCCATTTAATCAACTAACTCTCTAACTAAATGTTACTCTAAGACTCACCTAAGTAAGACCTGAAGAAACCGCCCATACACCCTCTTCAAGCCTACCAAATCAGTCCTCAAAGATACTCTAGATAAGTACGCTTTCTTTTCACATGCATTCACTTAAGGCAACTATGTTCAATAAGCCATTTAAAATACATTCAACAATTAAGGACCTTCACATAATGGTCTTAGAGAAGACCTAGGGAATCCTCATCCTAGCATCTTAAAAGCCTACTTGTGCAATGTATAGATAGTGTCCCATTCCACTACCTACACTTTGTAGAACTTCTCCAACACTAGAATGCACCCCACATGATGAGAATAGACATTAACCGACATAGACCATACTAGATAGGCATGGAATTAGGAGTCTACCCTACTCCGATTGGAGGGTAATCTACTTGCCAAAGGTAGAACTAGGACACATCCCATGTAGGCACATGGTTAAGGAATATCGAGGGTTTCTTTGTACTGTAATCTAAACTCAACTAGAGCCACTCCCCAAGCATATTCACTCGGTGCTATCCATGTTCTCATAGAGTAAGTTCAATCACAAGGACATATGAAGAGGTAACAAAATTTAGTCACTACAAAATCATAATAAACCTTACCGAAGATGGGTCAACTAGGGCGGCCAATAAATGGTGAATAATGTTAGCTCAATGACTTTCTTAAAGATGGTTTCATGCCGTTCCAGCCAACCTATCCCTAAGTCCATCATTCACACAAGAAGGATACCATTACGGATTTCAACTTCAAGGATATCATAACCGTCTTTCTAATTTGAAGGTTCTAAGTTAATGAACCTCTTAACATGTTCAAGGTCATATTTCACTCATACATACACATACATGACGAAAGTGCTTAAGCTTACTAAAACAAGAGTTCATGTCCATATACTTAGCATGTATCATGTAGAGGGACATAGTCTACCAATCAAGACACACACATGATCATCTTATCACATATTCAACAACATTCAAGTATCATGTAGGAACAACCAAGGCAACCTAGCAAGATACACTAGCAACAGAACTAAAGACATCATTCTAGTCTATCATGATTACATATAACCAATTAGATCATTCTTTCACTTCACACATATACATTTAAATAATCATACTTCACATTGATCAACTATATAAGCTATAACATGATGTCATCATAATTAATATAATAATAACAATAATCCCGACAAGGCCATGTTCATCAGTATTATAACAAATAAGCACCTCCACCATAAGTGGACCATACAAATCAACACGATCCAATACCTATAATACACATTATAGAAGAGATTAGGTCATCTTACAACCATTCCATCATCAACACCTCCAATCTTTAGTCGTTCCAACCATTTTAATTCACAAAGGCTCTTACCAATAGCCATACACACCAATCCAAACCAATACTCAAACCATACAATGATACAACAAGATACAATATGAAAATCATCAAATTAAGGCAGCCTATATACAACTCTAACATGATATTTATATAATTCAATAGCCCAAAGTAATCTAAAAAAATATCCAATAAAACCAAGCCATGATCATTTCACGACCGGGGAGCACCCCCTAGAAGTAACATGGCTTAGTTGACCTCTTAGAGGTATTATACAAGCCCATAGTTATCATTCATCGCATTATCATAGGTAAATTTAGCGGTAAATTTAAAACTTTCATAGCACATCATATGCAAGAACATCACTTAAGTTATATTTAAAATATCATAATACATAGACAAAGACTCTAAGACTCTTTGGCATCTTAGACTCAACATCATTAGAATACTTTAGGGGCACGACCCTTATACATAAAATATAACTAAACTATTACATGACTTTAGACATAAACTTGACATAGGATGTAAGACCTCGAAAATGACTTAGGTTATATAGAGCCTAACATTTTGGTAATGGTGGTATAAGGTCCTTGATATGTATATAATGTTTTGTTGAGACAGTAGCTAGAGTATTAGGTGCATTGGAAGTCAAACGCCAAGGGTCAACCAAGACGTTCGACGACTAAGTTAACTAAGTATCTCATGTGAGGGAATATGTGTTTAGGTGTACCTTATGAGGTTATAAGGTTATCAAATTAGTTTAAGTGGTTTACAAAGTCAGTGTGTCAAGTTTCATGAAGTTTGGAGATCAAACGTCCAAGAACGTTCATGAAGTTCGAAACATATGCCTTGAAATGACCTTGTGTGTCTAGGCATGTTTCGTCAAGTTTTACGTGTTAATTTTGGATGAAATTCATGTGAGAGGTGTTAAACTTGAATACGGTCATGTTTGGGTTGGAAACGTCTGGGTAAACATATCCAAGGACCATCCAAGGGTCCTTGAAGAAGGACCCAAACTTTATGTCAAGACTGTCCCAGGCAGCCCCCAAACGACAGAGGCGTTGACGGCTCATGGGCCAATAGACACCCCGTCGATGGGTTTCGTTGATAGGGACTTAGTCTTGGTTTAGAAGGGTACCTTGAAAAGTCTCTAAACCAACCAACGAAAGGACAGGACGGTCCATTTGTGGACAAACGGTCCGTCGACTGCCAACCGTTGGTGGACTGTTTTTCCTGTGCAGCCTCACTGTTAAGTGAGGGGTGAAATGGGAATTTAAACCCACTTCCAAATAAATACTTTGGAGGTTCCTAAGGGGTATATTGTGTATTTTAGAGGTGTTTATAAGTCATTAACACATAGAAGATTTCATTCTTGAAAAATCAAAAACCCAAAATACCTTAGAAATTCCCCAAGACTCCATTGAAGTCCAAAATCAAGGAAGAGCTTGGTGTGACGTTTTGAGTGGAGATTATTCATCAAAGTGAAGAATTAGATTCATTGAGGTATGACTTTTGATCCTTGAAACTCGTTTCATCAAGTAGCCCAACTTTCGAAGATGTTTTCAATGTTTTTAAAAGATGAATTGTCCAATTTCATGATTCTATAATGGGTTATTGCATTAATGGTTTTCAAATGCCTATTATGGATTAGATTGATGTTTTATTGATGATTTTAACCTAAATTACCTATGAAACCATGAAATTGATGAACCTAAGATTTTGACCAAATTATAGGTTACTTGATTTTGGCTTAATATTGATGATTTCATGTGCAGTTTCTTATGGGCTTTCTATTGATGTAAGAATAGTATTCAATTGTTATCAAATTGGTATTGTATTGTTGAATCTATGTTGAATGGATTTAGATTTCATTGATTTCTATAATTGTGTATTGAATTGGTGTTCATGGCCATTCGTAAGGGCCTTATGATGTTGAATTGGGTGATTTAATATTGGCTTGAAGTGTTAATGATGAAGTGGTGGTACGCTGCCCTATTTCTTCTTATTAAATGAAAATTATACTTCAATTATGCTATGATTGTTTTGGTCCACCTTTGGTTGCGGTGTTATGTAAATTGATGTGGCCTTGTCGGCGTTACTTTCTAGTATATTGATGATCATGGCCTTGTTGGCACTACTTGAACTTATATGTCTATTTGTGTAGTTGATTTGATGATGTATGATAATATCTACCTATATGTGAAAGTGTGTTAGACTATTGATACTATCTAATTAATCATGTTGTGCTTTGACTATGTGTTAAGTGTGTAGTCTTAGAGTTTATACATGGTTGTTCTTAAAGTGGTTAGATGAGTCTAAAATGGTTATATTGATAATGTTAAGGCAATTAATATATTGAATTAATAAGGTTAAGGTTCATGTTTAAGGGTCTAAAGAAAGATAGGCTATATGTATTAAAATGGAACTATGTTGTGTCTTGTTTAGGTAGACTTGTGTCCCTTACTTGATGCTTATGTGGATATGTGATGTATTGACTTAGGAACCTAAAGGGTCTTAGTATTGAATAAATGAATATAGGTGAGACCTTGAATGATGATTAGATGGTCATTTATGTGGAACCTTGAACCAAGTGGTAAGGTTATGAATTGTGAAGTAGTAAACCGTAATGGTATCCTTTATGTAATGAGTGATGGACTTAAGGTGGATTGGATGGAACGACATCATATCATAACTAAGGAAAGTCGCGATGAGCTTCTTGTCGCCATAGTCATATAGCCCTAATGGACCTTACTTTGGTAGAGTAAATGTGATTGGGTCAGGAACATGATATGGGACCCATTTGTATGAACCTTAATGTAAATTGATCTATGAGAACTAAGGCTAGCCCCGAGTGAGTATGGTTAAGGAAAGTAGTTTTAGTTAAGTATGAGACAAGAATACAAAGTACACCCTTCATATTCCTTAACCATGTGCCTACATGGGATCTCTATGTTCTACCATTGGAAAGCAGAACACCTCATCAAAGTAGGATAGAACTTCGGATTCCATGCTTTGCTACCATGGTCTATTTCGGGTATTGTCTATTCTCATCATATGGGATACCTATTAGCATTAGAGAAGTTCTATGAAGTTAAGGTGGTGGTATGGGACGCTACTTAGACATTGCACAATAGTCTTTGAAGATGTTAATAAGAGTCCCTAGGTCTTGTCTAAGATCATTATTTGAATGTCCTTTATATGATGTATGTTTCTTAAATGAACTAATGAACTAATGACTTAATTATAATGAGAATGTAAGTGGATAAGTAAATAATCTAATGTGACTTACGGATTCCTTAGTTAAAATGTGAAGATGGCATAAAGGATGATCTCTTCATTCTTATCTTTGGAAGTCTTTAGAATGACTCTAGTTAGGTAAGTTGCTTGATATGTTTTACATGATCTAAACCTAGGAAGTCTTAAGGATTATCTAGGTAGCCTTAAAGTGAATGTATGGGCGTTCTCTTCTAGGAGTACTTGAGTAAGTCTTTTGATAGCCTTGGCAGGGGAGATTGTCATATTATGTATGTCTTGTATGTTGGTGTATTGTAGGTGTGTATGTGTCTCATTATGAGTAATCTTGAGGATCGTTTAGGCACATCTAGAGAGGGTGTATGGGCGGTCTATCTTTGTGTGACTTACGTGAATCTTAGGGTGACTTTAGTGAGAAGACTACATGCTAAAATATGTTTTAAAAGGGAAGGCTAGGACTTCGCTGTAACAGTGAATGGATTTCAGTGTACAGTGAAGTGAACTTACTTTAAACTGAGCTCTAAATTTTGATTTTAGTTTTAAAGTTTTCTTATGTGATTCTAAGTTTCTAAATGTTATTCTTATGATGAATTTTTGATGCTTTAAAGAAAAGATGCATATTTCCAATAAAGTCCGTTTTCATGATTTTTATGCATAATGCCATACTTAGTACATGTGGTTGTACTAATTCCATGCTTTATTTTCTATCTATTAGTTCTTGGAAGGTGAAGAGCTTTGTGGAAGAAGACTTGGACAAGGATATCGTTCAAGAAGAAGTTGAAGTATGTCCTCACTTGACTCGAGGGCATATATGTCATTTTATGTTTCTTTTATGAAGTTTTGTAATAGACTATATAGTAGTATGTTTTAAATTTGTATGGGTCGTGACCCAAGTATTGTCATGTCTTAAGATGATGATTTGAGACTTAGTGTTTTCCTATTTCCATATATGAAAGAGTTTAGGACTTCTATATTGTTTTACAAAAAGTTTTAATTTCGCACTACTTTTCGTTATGTATATGCGATGAATGATATGATAGGCTTGTATAAGACCTCTAAGAGGTCAAATACGCAGGTCGCAGTCCAAGATTGCACCCTAGGTTCTAGGGTGTGGTTTCGGGACAAGTTTGGTATCAGAGAATTGGTTAATGAAAGTAGTCACAGGTATCAAAAAGTCTCAAAAAGTCACGTCTAGTAGAGTCTCGACCAGCGGTGTGAGTCGCGACACATCTATGGGCGAGAGTCTATAGGGCGATTGTGTTTCCCTTCATTTCTACTCCTATGTCGTGTGGTATAGTAATGTTATGAGTATCCTTCTAACTGTATTTTGCCTTGTGTTTCTAGGAGATGAATACTAGAAGGATGGCCGCTAGAAGGATGGAAGAGGTAAGGGTTGATGAGGAAGTTCCTCCTCATGTTAAGCAAGTTGAGCAAGTGCTTCATGATGAGCAAGGTCTCCAAGGTGTTCAAGTTCCTCCTCAAGGTGAACATGTCACTAATGTGGGAGAAGATAATAAGATGCCGGACTTGACTAATCGGGAGATTAGGGAGGCTTTGCTTGCTTTAGCCCGAGCCGTGACTACTCAAGCTAACTTGAACATGGTGCCTAAGGTTAATGCCATGGAGAGCACTATGTCATCTAGGTTGAGAGACTTTGTGAGGTTGAATCCTTCAATCTTTCTTGGCTCAAAGGTGAATGAAGATCCCCAAGAATTTCTTGATGGTTTATACAAAGTTTTGAGTGCTATGGGGGTTACATCTAGGGAGAAGGCAGAGTTGGCTTCTTATCAATTGAGAGATGTGTCTCAAATTTGGTACACTCAATGGAAGGACAATAGTCCAAATGAGTTGGGTCTTATTGAGTGGGAAGAATTCAAGGAAGCTTTTCTTGGTAAGTACTTTCCCCGTGAGAGGAGAGAGGTTAAGGTTGAAGAGTTTATCAATCTCAAGCAAGGCAATATGAGTGTTGAGGAATACTCTTTGAAGTTCTCAACTTTGTGTAGGTATGCACCTTCCCTAGTGTCTAATCCAAGGGATGAAATGAGTCGCTTTGTGACGGGTGTAGCCGACTTAGTGAGGGAGTAATGTCGTACGGCTATGTTGCATGATGATATGACTTTGGCTATACTCATGGTGTATGCACAATCTATTGAAGAGTCTAAGTTTATGAGGATGTCAACGAACTTGAAAAGGGGTGTTGCTAGTGATCAAGTGCAACCTAGGTTCAAAAGGAGGGCTCAAACTCAAGATGGACCTAGTGTTCTTAAGAAGAAGTTTGAGAAAGGAGGTGGTTCTAGCAATGGCAAACCTACATGTGCCAATTGTGGTAATAAACATCTTGGTGAGTGTCTATTGGGTACAGGTAGTTGCTTTGGATGTGGAAAAGATGGGCACAAAGTGAGAGATTGTCCAAACGTTGCTTCTAGGAAGGAGGGTAAGAAGGTTGAGCCTATTGTTCCAAAGAAAGATGCACCAACTAGGAGGCGTTTCTATGCACTCCGGACTAGAGGTGAGAAGCCGGATGAGAGTGATGATGACATTGGTAAGTCCTTGTTTCTTTTATTTTAGTATGACTTCTTTCTAAGTGGGGGAGTATGGTTAGAATTATGCTAGAAATTGTTGCTTGTGCATGATGTTTAGGAGTTTGGTTGAAATTAAATTTCATTAACTTCTTGCATTGTGTGTTTTATTGAGTTATGAGTATGTTGTAAAAGCTTTTTATATGATCTTACCTTTCATGTCTATATCATGAATTGCATAAGATTGCATTTTTGAAAAATTTGCCTAAAATCACTGTTCACTGATTTACTGTTCACTGTAATATTTTTGAATAAGTGACTAATTGATTCATTTGTCTATAATTGTTGGTCTAAAAATTGAGTAGTATGGTTATAAATGATGTGCATAAGCATAATAATGAATATAAAATGATTTTTTGTTGTTCGAAATGAAGCATGTGAGTTTTATAGCATAATGTCTTGTTGTGTTGTGAAGCTTTTGTTCTTGTGAAATTGATTTTGTCTCCTTGATTGTGAGTTATATGGTTTGGTTATGTTCTGTTAAGTTGATTCTATAATCTTGGAAGTTTTCTAAGAGTGACAAGTTTCATTCGAGGACGAATGTTGTCCAAGTAAGGAAGATTGTAAGACCTAAAAAATAACTTAAATTATCTAGAGCCTAACATGTTGGTAATGGTGGTCTAAGGTCCTTAATATGTCTATAATGTTGTGGAGACAGTATCTAGAGTATTAGGTGCATTGGAAGTTAAACGTCAAGGGTCAACCAAGACGTTCGACGACTAAGTCACCTAAGTGTCTCATGTGAGGGCCTATGTGTTTATGTCTACCTTATGAGGTTCTAAGGTTCTTAAATGAGTTTAAGTGGTGTATAAATTCAGTGTGTCAAGTTTTGTGAAGTATGGAGGTCAAACGTCTAAGAACGTTCATGAAGTTTGCAAGATATGCCTTGAAATGACCTTGTGTGTCTAGGCATATTTCGTCGAGTTTTACGTGTTCGTTTTGGATGAAATTCATGTGAGAGGTGTCAAACTCGCATACAGTCAAGTTTGGGTTGGAAACGTCCGGGCAAACATCCCCAAGGAACATCCAAGGGTCCTTGAGGGAGGACCCAAACTTTATGTCAAGACTGTCCCAGGCAGCCCCCAAACGACGGAGGCATCGATGGCTCGTGGGCCAATCGACGCCCCGTCAATGGGTGTCGTCTGTAAGACCCCCAAAATGAGTTAGGGTGTCTAGATCCTAACATGTTCGTCTTAATGTTATAAGGTCCTAAAATGACTTATAATATGGTTTGGAGGCAGTGTACAAAGTTTGAGGTGATTTGGAATTCAAACATGAAGGGTCGACCAAAACGTTCGACGACTAAGTCACCTAAATGCCTCGTATGTGGTTCTATGTGATTATCTATGATTCATGATCTTATGAAGTATTAAAATTATTTATAATTATGAAAAATAATAGTATATAAAGTTTCGTGAAGTTTGGAGGTCATACGACCAAGATTGTCCAAGGCGTGCGAAAAATAGCCCTTAAGACGTTCAACGTGTGTCTTGATGGGGCTTGGCCTGTTTGGAAGAGTTACAGGTGGTTGTTTTGGGTGAAACTTTTGTGGAATCTCCATAACTTGTTAAGGATGGTATTTACATTGGAAACGCCCGAGTACGAACTATAAAGGGCCCCGCAAAAGGGCCCACAAGAAGGACCCAAGGCTGGTCGAGACACTGCCTGGGCAGTGTCAATTGAAGGACCAAACGACGGCCAGTTGGTCAACCAACGGCCCATTGGTCAGGTATCGTCGATTGGCACTTACATTGGGAAGGTCTCAAGCCAAATTTTGTCTATGTACCAATCGACGGAAGCCTAGGTACGGTTAGGTTAATGACCTACGGCCAGTAAGTGCCTCCGTCGATGGTGGTCTGTCAACTACTGCCTGCGACTGTTTTAATTAAGGGGTGAATGGGAAATTCACCCCACGTCCTAACCTGACTCTAATGGGTTAATTTCGCTAATTTTGGGTGTATATAGGCCATCTAAAACGTTAACTACCCATTACCAAATCCCCTCACATGTAAGAAACCTTCCCTCCAAAAATGTTCTCTCTAAAACCACCATTGTTGGTGAAGCTCAAGAACTACTTGCAACTCAGATTTCTATGGGTGATTCATCAAGTTTTATAGGTCTTCATGTAGATAAAGTTATGGTTATCTTCATCTAGAGTTATCTTTTCATCTAGAGAGCCATTCTCAAAGATTTCAAAGAAGAAAAATATGATCAAACAATGTCTTCTTCAATCTGCCATGGGTTCCTTCTAAAAAGGTTTTGAACGATTAAATCATGATTGATTGAAGTTAATACAGTGGTTTTAACGTGAAATTTACTCCAATTACATGATGAACCCATGCTCCTTCACCAAAATGATTTAGCCTTGCATGGGCTTTGTGACATAAAGTAAACACCGCCACCATATAATAATGTTGATGAAGCCGTGAGTGGCATTGTGTGGTATGGTCCACTTATGGTGGCGGTGTTTACTTTATGTCACAAAGCCCATGCAAGGCTAAATCATTTTGGTGAAGGAGCATGGGTTCATCATGCAATTAGAGTAATATTCACGTTAAAACCACTGTAATAACTTAAATTAATCATGATTTAATCATTCAAAACCTTTTTAGAAATAACCCATGGCAGTTTGAAGAAGATTGTTTGATCATAATTTTTCTTCTGTGAAATCTTTGAGAATGGCTCTCTAGATGAAAAGATAACTAGATATGAAGATCACCATACCTTAATATTCATGCATACCTCTAAAACCTGATGATTGACCCACGAAAATCCAAGATCCAAGCAGCTCTTGAGCTTCACCATCAATGGTGGTTTCTAGGGAGAAGATTTTTAGACAGAAGATTCTTACGTGTGTATGGGATAGGGAATGGGTTGATCACGTTTTGAATGACTTATATACATCAAAAATCAGCTAAATTAACCTATTAGAGTCAGGTTAGGACGTGGGGTGAATTTCACATTCACCCCTTAATTAAATCAGACGCAGACAGTAACTTACAGGCCACCATCGACGGAGCAATAGACTGGCCGTAGGTCAGTCTACTGACCGTCCTTTGGCTTCCATCGACTGGTCCTTAGCCAAATTTTGGGTTGAGACCTGACCAAGCAAGTACCAATCGACGAGACCTCACCAACGGGCCGTTGGTTGACTAACTGGCCGTCGTTTTGTTCGTCGATTGACACTGCCATTGCAGTGTCTCGGCCAGCCTTGGGCCCTTCTTGTGGGGCCTTTTGCGGGGCCCTTTAGAAGTCGTACCCCGACGTTTCCAACGTAAATACAACCCTTACCAAGTTTTGTACATCCCACAAAATATTCACCCAAAACAAACACCTGCAACTCGTCTAAACAGGCTAAGCCTCATTAAGACACACGTTGAGCGTCTTAAGGTCTATCTTTTGAACGCCTTGGACGTTATTGGTCGTTTGACCTCCAAACTTCACAAAACTTCATATAATACCATTTGAAATCATTATAAACCATTTTAAGACTTCATAATCTCATGACATACAAATATAAGTATGCATAGACACATGAGGCACATAGGTGACTAGTCGTCGAACGTTTTGGTCGACCCTTGACGTTTGACTTTCAAATCACCTCAAACTTCATACACTGCCTCTAAACCATATAATAAGTCATTTTAGGACATTAGAACATTAATACGAACACGTTAGGCTCTAGAAACCCTAACTCATTTTGGGTCTTACAATATCCCCACTTGGGAACATTCGTCCTCGAATGACACTTAGAATACTTTAGTCACAAAAAGGACTTCAATGAATCATAGAAAAGTTCATAATATTTATAACATCATCATATAGAAGTTAATTCACCGAACTTACAAGGCAAACAACTTCACACCATTTAGCACCCAATGCACACAAGCAAGCAAAACTTCAATATACTCACTCCTTAATGCATTAATCAAAGAGGCCCTTATCATATTCATTGGAGGAACATCCTTCACCGAATCATAACATGGTCATTACAATTCATTTCATTAAGAGATCATCTCGAAAGGCCATACATAGGCATATTACAACACATACTCAAAAGCCATTTTAAGCACTCATACTTCATGCACAAAGGCCATCTTTACACTAATATGAGAATTTCTCACTTCCAAACCAAGACATGATCATGATTTCTTCCTAGTGAGGTCCAAATGGTAAATCCCGCCAAACACATCACAACAAATAGGAAGCTATCTCACAAAATGTCTAGTTCTTAAAATAATACTCACCTTCATAATAAGCATCTATTAGGAACAACAATACAAACTATAGGCACATACATGAATACTAAGCTAAACATGCTTTCACTTTTCAATAGTGAGCCTACAATCATGCCTTGGAAACCATACAAGTCACATAATTTTCAAGAGACTCCACATATTTCATTTTAAAAAGACTCAACTTTTCATTATAAGGCTAAACCTTACATATCACGAGTGACTAAAAATCAGGTTTTCACCTTTATCTCATGAAGTCAAGTGTACCATTAGCATGTTAGGATGTACAATACTCATGAGAAAACATGTATTTAATCAAATTTTCATTCATGCACCTTGGAATCTTAAAAATATCCTTAAGGTAAAGTCAATCAATACATACCAAACATATAAAGTTCATGCAACTCATACTTTATGCAAGACTATATTTATGAACAAGCTTACTAAGAATTCATTAGTTTCAACTTCAAGTAAAAATAGAAGGACAAGGTAGAAAATATCTATAACCTTACCATTTCATAACCATCCTCCACTTAGGGTAAACCCAATTAAGAGCAACTTAACCAAACCTAAAGAGGATTTTTAACTTAACAACATTCATATTTCAACAATTGCAAGTGATTACCATTTAGAAGGAATGTTACGGTAAGTCCACATAGTAATACCAAGGTATTCTAACCTTATCATTTTAGGTAAATCATCCTCAATTCTAGGGAAACATCAATTCCACAACCATCAAGGGACTCACAACACAATAAGAAGTTAGAAACAGATCCACGACTCATCATGCCATAAGACTCTCTTTCTTCATTCCAAATAGCAAACTCTTTTTTTTACATTCATTATCATGTTCATATACATCAGTTTTATACACATTTCAACAACATCAAATCAAAGAACAATTTAGTTGATTTTCCAAAAATGTTACAATAAGCTTCCTAGCTTTACAGTGAGCATGCTTCAAGATTCCAAAATGCAATATTTAGGCAATTGATGGGAAACATATGACAATATGATGTACAAAACTTTACCAAGACAAGCATACTATCATCACACCTAGGATCAAGTTTATACAAAGAACTCCAATCCATACTAGGCAACTTATCAAGGACCACCTATATACCACGGGAAACATTGAACACTTTTAAGCACACATTCTTAGGGTAGCATGCTTCCATAGGTAGTCACTAAGCATTTAAAGTTCAAATGATAATAGTATGCCACCAACATGTAAAACCATATAGTAACACACCATTTCAAAAGAAACTCATGTCAACCCTAATAACTTCTAACATGTTTCAACTATATTTTGACATGCATTCTTCAACATAACATGTTATTTCACATAAGTCTCATACATAACCTCAAATGGCATCACATCATCAAAACATGCCAAGATTCTCCTTCACACATACCCATCAAACCATAAAACCAAGTTGTAACAACCCTAAAAAAAATGAATAAGCTAAATGTTTAAGGTGTCAAGAATGCTTGCGATTAGACCAAGGTTCACACGGATTGATACGCGTAGAACCAGACCTCAGAACCCTTACTACAACCAAGCCAACTAACTTGGGGAGTTAGTTGAGCTTGGAAAGGTTGGAACCAACCAAGTAAGGCTCTCGAAAATGAAGATTTAATCGAAGGAGTCTTTACCGGACTTAAAAAGAAGAAATTTTATGTTTTGAGGGTCTAAGGGTAAAATGGTCTTTTACCAGGCTAGGGATAATATCGTAATTACCTTAAATATATAATTAATTAATTATTTAATAAAGTGGAGGGGCAATTTGGGGAGAGAGAGCCGAAATTGGTCTCTTGAAATGGAGTCTTGCTCCACCCGGGTTCGAACCTATGTGGGAGCAAGGATTTAATATGATTTTTTTATTGGTGAATTAATTTAATAAATTTATAATTAATGGCTGATGTAAAAAGGAAAATCAGATTTTATTATTATTGATTATTTATTTACTTATTAATTAATGTTTTTTTTTAAATTGACTAAGTCTTGCCAATTATCCTAGTTTTAAGATGCACTATCTCACACTATCTCTCTCCCTCAAGCCTAAATCTCTCTCTCTCTCATCAAAATTATTTTTCTTGGCTGCAAAAACAGAAGATAAAAACATTAGAAAGCAATCAAAAGTTCTGTAAACTCAAAGAACTTACAAAAAAAAAAATATACAAGCAAGCAAGCTAACTTAAGAAACGAAAACTTTGCATCATCTTCTCGACGGGTTTGTGTTGAAGGTTTAGAGGAGGAGTTTGGCAGCACTTGGAAGTTGTGGAAAGCTACAACAAGGTATAGGTTTTATCTCTTGGAATCCTTTCTCCAAGAGGAATTTCTTTCTACAAAATTCGACATATGAAACTAGGGCTGTCCCCTTGAATGTTGAACTCCTTGTCCCTAGTATCCTTCCGAATTCAATCTAAATTAGTTTAGAAATCATGTTGTTGGTATGGTTGCTGGTAGCTAAGTGTGAAATATGATGTTCCTTGTGATTTTATGTTTGGAAATAGCAAGCATGTTCAATGATGTCAACCGAAAATGATGTGGTGCAATGTGTAAAATGTTTGTTGTTGTTCTCCGTTTTGAAGTCTTAAAATGGCTTGTTTGATGATTGGAATTATTGTGCATAAGGTGTGTAAATTGTGATGTTAAATGAAGTATAAGGTGGCTGATCATAAGTGGAAAAATCTAAGCTAAAACAACAATGAATCTACACCTAAGAATGTGTTAAACGAATCATGAAAGTACCTCAAAACGAACGTATGAATGTTGTTAAATAAAGGCTAGAAAATTTAATAAAATTTCCAGCACTTGGTGATGGAATTTTCGGCCAGAATACTTAAGGTTGAGAGGTTTAAAAATATATTTAAAATATGTGAGGTCAGTGGTGATTGAACCCAAGACCTCACTACATGAAAGCTGGAAAAAAAAAAGAGGTGTGGGATTCGAATCCACAACCTCTCGGTCAAACAAGAGAGTAAGAGGGGAATTTTAAATTAATAAAAATAATGGGAGGAGTGGGATTCGAACCCACCACCTCTTGGCTGAAGGAGGAGACAAAGAGAGAAATTAAAAAGAAAATAAAGTGAGGTTGTGGGGGCTCGATCCCACAACCTCACTGCTGTCACGACCCGAAAGCACCCCCTAGAAATTAGGGAAAACCTTCGAATCGTGACCGGCGTACTTGACCCCTTTGGGGTCTCGTAGAAGCCCTCTAACTCGCATTCATAACATAAAGCATGAAAAGTAGTGCGGAATTAAAACTTTTCACGATAATAATAAATAAAGGAGTCTTTTCATAAATACTAGGAAACCTTATCGTCACAAGCCAACTTAAAGACACAACTTAGAATCTTAGGGACACGCCCCTTTACAATAGAATAAATACATTTTTTAGTCTTAATAAGGAAACTAAGAAACATAAAAACTATGTCCTCGAATATATGAGGACATACCCAAGTCTTGAGAGATAGAATTCCCAAGCTTCAACTTCGATCCTCCAAAGGCTTCCAACCTATACTCATAAGGTATAAAAAGTATGGGGTTAGTACAACAATGTACTAAGTATGGCATATGCAAAAACATGCAAAAAGGGACATTTTAGTAAAGATAGCTTTTTATGCAATTCAAATATAACCTTCATGAATCTAGAAGCAAACCCACATAAGAATCAACGATTTAACACTTTATGGCTATCTTACCAAACTTAAAGTAAACAAAAGGAACATTACAATTAACTTTTCTAAACTTGCAATAAAATTGAATAAAGCATCATAGTGAACATTTTGAATTCTTACCATGAAGACCTTACAGTGAAAGGCACGGTCCAAGTCATATGAACCCTTTTTCTTTGAAGTTGCCCTAACCCAAGGTTATTCTAAGACTCCCTAAGGTGAGCCAAGAAGGGACTCTCATTACACCTCCCTTCAAAGCACACCAAAGCGACCCTTAAAACTACCTAATCTTAGGCTTACTTCGTTAGAAATCAAATCCACGCCCTTGGCTAACATATGCAAAACACTCATGGAAATATAGGTCATACCAAGTGCAATGTGAGAGTAGCATCCCATACTACCACTCCCACTTAGTACTCCTAATGGATTCCATTTACTCAAGTACTCCACAATAATCCTCCATAACACTACACCATAGTACTCATTCACACGGATTTCATGAAGGTACTCTTCTCCCATAGTAGGTATAGGTCACACCAAGTGCAATGTGAGAATAACATCCCATACTACTACTCCCACTCAATGCTCCTACTTGGTAACTAATGTGGATTGAGCACTTCACGACATACATACACAATTTCACCAATACACAAGATAATTAGTTTCAAAACAATTCTTTTGTGGGAGTTAGCTTAACCGACAAAGACCATGAGAGCTAGACATGGAATCCCGATATTAACCCCTATCGGATGAGGGATCCTTACTTGCCTAGAGTAAGGTCATGCTTCTTAGCGTTTACATGGCTTTTCCAATAGCTACACCTATGCGGGCACATAGTTAAGGGATAAGGAGATTGCTACTGAGTAACTCACTCTCTACTAACGAGGAGCACTCATCTCAAGAGGTACTTTGGATTACAACATCTCAACTAACGAAGTGCAATCCACCTCCCCTTCATATCCTCTCGGTGCTAGGCATAACTCCACACGGATTTCTCAACATAAAAGTCTATCATAGAAAGCTCACTAGGAAATGGAGAGGTTGTTACTAGACACTACATCTCAAATCACGAAGTGTGTCCACCTCAAGATTTCCCCTTTTTGCTCAACTTGACATAATACAAATCTTAGAAGAGTGTGTGTGTATATGTGCACACCTTGCATATAAGCATCATTTCATTTTCATCAAGTTCTACTCATACTTTAACCTTGATTCATCAAGCTACACACTCTACATACTTCTCATGATCATATACTTCATTTAGACATAAACTAGGTCAAACATGCAATTCAAGCTACATCAACACAACATAAGACCCATTTCCAATATATCTTCATTTCACATATTAGACCTTCAAGGTTACATACTCAAACCATACTAAGTAACATCAAGTTCATCAATTAGCACCGCCACCCATACGGTGGACCATACCACTCAAATAGCAATTCATAATAAGAACTATACAATAAGAGCAACTCATCAACAATTCAAACCATCATTACCCATAAGCAATTTATCAATATTTCACCATATGAAGGCCCTTAGGGCAGTAGCTACACCAACATGACATACACAAGAAGACCCAAGTTCATACCTTACTCAAATCATGCTCACATAACCCATTTTCATGCCAAAAGTTGAAGTATGCATATACAAGAGTTTCATGGAGTTTTAACATCAAAACCATCTATTCAAACCAAGATAAATACATTTAAACAATTAAAACTTAGTTACAAGAAGAACCATAATAGAAATCAAAGTTTAGAAGAAGTTGAGTTTAAAACCCCTTTTGAAAACCATTTTGGAAGTTGGCTTCTTGAATGGAAAGGTATTCAAGAATGGATACCATACCTTTAGGAGAAAGAAACCCACAAATTTGATGAAGAAACAAGTCCCAATCCGTCCTCCTATCCTTCCTTGACTTCTAGCTTCCAAGAGAGTTGAGAGAGTTTTCTTGAGAGAAAGAGAGAGTTGGATCTTGAAGAGAAAAGGGGGCTCTTCTCTAGGTTTAGGGTGTAAGAGAGTCTTATAAGGCTTGGGGTGTATTTACATAAAACACCCTAAGCTGGCAGCCTTTAAATCATGCACTGGCAGGCTTCGTCGACGAGACCTCCTCGACGGACCGTCACGTCCACCACGGACCGTCACGGGGTTCCGTCGAGGAACACTTGGCTTCTAGATGGAGCCTGTCCCAATTTCACTCTCTGTCACCCACGACGCCCTGGCTCGACGGACCGTCCTGAGTACGACGGACCGTCCTGAGTACGACGGACCGTCCTGAGTACGACGGACCGTCCTGAGTATGACGGACCGTCCTGAGTACGACGGACCATCCTGAGTACGACGGACCGTCCTGAGTACGATGGAACGTCGCCATGGCCGTCGTGAGCTACTGATGGGCAGACTTGCCCAAGTCCTGGGGCCCTTCATCTAGAGTCCTTGGGGTCCTAGGTGAGGTCGTGCCCAGACGTCGACCCCCTAAACTAAGTTGTCTAGGTCTAAGGAACATCCGACGCATGTTTCAAGTAAAACGAACACATAAAACTCATCCAAACTCGCCAAGACATACAAGTACATTCTAAGGCATATCATCCGAACGTCATGGACATTTTGGGTCGATTGAACTCCAAACTTAACCAAACTTTGCACACTGCCTAAGGACACCAAACTAACTCCGTTTAACTTAAAATTAACTTAAGAAACAACCGTGAGGCTCTAGTTTACCTTAGTTCATTTTGGGGCGTTATATTCTCCCCCACTTGGAATAACAATTGTCCTCGAATGACACTTAAATTTTAAGAACAACAAGGAATCACTTAGCATCATATAATACGCTTAGATCATGATCAAAACACTAACAATCAAAGCATCCACTAGCAAGGAACATCATTTTACACTTTCAACACTTATCAACACATACTACTTTTGCCAAACTTCACAAAGTCAAAACTCAACCTTAAACTTCTTTTATGGAGGAACTACCTTCTCCAACATTAAACATGCTCATATACAACAATTGTTTTGCACATAATTAAACTTCAATAAAGGCAAGGGAAATTTTTCTCAAATTGCAAATTTTTCACAGTGAACATTCACTGTAACATTGTCAATTATACAAAACTTTCAAAATTCCACTCTTTGAGCAATTTATCAAGATGACATGATCATATGAACTATAAAACCACATAAGCTCATTCCATAACACCTTGAAACCATAATTCATGAAAACAAAATGCAATTTCCAAAATTTGGACTTACTTACAGTGAATTCAAAACTTCGATGTGCGACATGCTTTAAAATTTCCATAATGCACCTTTCAAGAAACTTTAACAAGATGACATGACAATATGAGAGACAAGACTATCTTAACTTACTCCAAAGAGACTTGACAAGTTTCACTAAGTGCAATGTGAGAGTAGCATCCCCTACTACCACTCCCACTTAGTGACCCTTGAGGATTCTCTTGGACTAAGTACATTTCATGCTATTTTAGTCAACTCATTCTCCCCCACTTAGGGTAAATCCATCTTCAAGGACTCATACTTCAAAGCACCATTTTGTCCCTCACAAGGTAGGAACTCTTACTACTTCTAACTCATGCACATCAAGTCTAAACATCAACCTTACAAGTTAAGCATAACACTTCCCTTTTTGGATTCAAGCCTATACAAACTCTCTTAAACATCCCCTCATTTAACACTTAGGCACCACTTAACTCAACCTCATGGAACAAAACTTGCTCACTAGATATTCATACCACATTTTCCATCTTAGTGTAAGCCTACACCACAACATCTACCAATCACAAGAACAACTATGAAACATTAGTCACACAAGAGAATTGCCTTTAACTTCTATAAAATCCCCTCATTCTTTCAACTTCCTCAAATTTACACCTTAAAGCATTTCCACCATCATTGAACATAATCACAAAATAACTCATTTGTCCTCAAAGGCACTTTATCAAATCCTTATAACTCTTACCATGCTTAGAACTAAATCCCCATAAAGTTTCTCACCTCTACACTTCTAATCTCATAAATCACACCTAGCCATAATTGACATCACATCATAATTCTTAAATCTTACCTTCATATTTACTCTTCTAGCCACAAAACCATCATATAATCAAAACTCACTCTCCCTCAACTTAGAAACATCTCCCTTCCAAGCAATCACATCTAGAAAACCACCGGCAAAGGAGAGAAGAGAGAGTCTTATCTGAATTAAGTTCTTAATGGCAAAGATTCAAGAGTAATGAAAGAAAAGTGAAACTTCTAGCATCCTATAAGCTCTTGTCCATGGATGTGTCGCGACTCACACCAATGACCAAAGATACTACTAGATGTGGCTTTGGAGACTTTTTAGCCCTTTAATATTTTCCCAAAACCTTATGCTCCTGATACAAAGTTCTTGGTACAGACCAAAGACCCCCTAGAAGTTAGGGAAAACCTTCGAATCGTGACCGGCGTACTTGACCCCTTTGGGGTCTCGTACAAGCCCTCTAACTCGCATTCATAACATAAAGCATGAAAAGTAGTGCGGAATTTAAAACTTTTCACGATAATAATAATAAAAGGAGTCTTTTCATAAATACTAAGAAATCTTATCGTCACAAGCCAACTTAAAGACACAATTTGGAATCTTAGGGACACGGCCCTTTACAATAAAAGTAAATACATTTATAAGTCTTAATAAGGAAACTAAGAAACATAAAGCTATGTCCTCGAATATATGAGGACATACCCAATCCTTGAGAGATAGAATTCCCAAGCTTCAACTCCGATCCTCCAAAAAGACTTCCAACCTATACTCATAAGGTGTATAAAAGTATGGGGTTAGTACAACAATGTACTAAGTATGGCATATGCAAAAACATGCAAAAAGGGACATTTTAATAAAGATAGCTTTTATGCAATTCAAATATAACCTTCAAGAATCTAGAAGCAAACCCACATAAGAATCAACAATTAACACTTTATGGCTATCTTACCAAACTTAAAGTAAACAAAAGGAACATTCCAATTAACTTTGCTAAACTTGCAATAAAATTGAATAAAGCATCATAGTGAACATTTTGAATTCTTACCATGAAGACCTTACAGTGAAAGGCACGGTCCAAGTCATATGAACCCTTTTTCTTTGAAGTTGCCCTAACCCAAGGTTATTCGAAGACTCCCTAAGGTGAGACAAGAAGGGACTCTCATTACACCTCCCTTCAAGCACACCAAAGCGACCCTTAAAACTACCTAATCTTAGGCTTACTTTGTTAGAAATCAAATCCACGCCCTTGGCTAACATATGCAAAACACTCATGGAAATATAGGTCATACCAAGTGCAATGTGAGAGTAGCATCCCATACTACCACTCCCACTTAGTACTCCTAATGGATTCCATTTACTCAAGTACTCCACAATAATCCTCCATAACACTACACCATACTACTCATTCACACGGATTTCATGAAGGTACTCTTCTCCCATAGTAGGTATAGGTCACACCGAGTGCAATGTGAGAATAGCATCCCATACTACTACTCCCACTCAATGCTCCTACTTGGTAACTAATGTGGATTGAGCACTTCACGACATACATACACAATTTCAACAATACACAAGATAATTAGTTTCGAAACAATTCTTTTGTGGGAGTTAGCTTAACCGACAAAGACCATGAGAGCTAGACATGGAATCCCGATATTAACCCCTATCGGATGAGGGATCCTTACTTTCCTAGAGTAAGGTCATACTTCTTAGCGTTTATATGGCTTTTCCAATAGCTACACCTATGCGGGCACATAGTTAAGGGATAAGGAGATTGCTACTAAGTAACTCACTCTCTACTAACGAGGAGTACTCATCTCAAGAGGTACTTTGGATTATAACATCTCAACTAACGAAGTGCAATCCACCTCCCCTTCATATCCTCTCGGTGCTAGGCATAACTCCACACGGATTTCTCAACATAAAAGTCTATCATAGAAAGCTCAATAGGAAATGGAGAGGTTATTGCTAGACACTACATCTCAACTCACGAAGTGTGTCCACCTCAAGATTTCCCCTTTTTGCTCAACTTGACATAATACAAATCTTAGAAGAGTGTGTGTGTACATGTGCACACCTTGCATATAAGCATCATTTCATTTCCATCAAGTTCTACTCGTACTTTAACCTTGATTCATCAAGCTACACACTTTACATACTTCTCATAATCATATACTTCATTTAGACATAAACTAGGTCAAACATGCGATTCGAGCTACATCAAACACAACATAAGACCCATTTCCAATATATCTTCATTTCACATATTAGACCTTCAAGGTCACATACTCAAACCATACTAAGTAACATCAAGTTCATCAATTAGCACCGCCACCCATAAGGTGGACCATACCACTCAAATAGCAATTCATAATAAGAACTATACAATAAGAGAAACTCATCAACAAATTAAACCATCATTACCCATAAGCAATTTATCAATATTTCACCATATCAAGGCCCTTAGGGCAGTAGCTACACCAACATGACATACACAAGAAGACCCAAATTCATACCTTACTCAAATCATGCTCACATAACCCATTTTCATGCCAAAAGTTGAAGTATGCATATACAAGAGTTTCATGGAGTTTTAACATCAAAACCATCTATTCAAACCAAGATAAATACATTTAAACCATTAAAACATAGTTAAAAGAAGACCCATAATAGAAATCAAAGTTTAGAAGAAGTTGAGTTTAAAAACCCCTTTTGAAAACCATTTTGGAAGTTGGCTTCTTGAATGGAAAGGTATTCAAGAATGGATACCATACCTTTAGGAGAAAGAAACCCACGAATTTGATGAAGAAACAAGTCCCAATCCGTCCTTCTACCCTTCCTTGACTTCTAGCTTCCAAGAGAGTTGAGAGAGTTTTCTTGAGAGAAAGAGAGAGTTGGATCTTGAAGAGAAAAGGTGGCTCTTCTCTAGGTTTAGGGTGTAAGAGAGTCTTATAAGGCTTGGGGTGTATTTACATAAAACACCCTAAGCTGGTAGCCTTTAAATCATGCACTGGCAGGCTTCGTCGACGAGACCTCCTCGACGGACCATCACGTCCACCACGGACCGTCACGGGGTTCCGTCGAGGAACACTTGGCTTCTAAATGGAGCCTGTCCCAATTTCACTCTCTGTCACCCACGACGCCCTGGCTCGACGGACCGTCCTGAGTACGACGGACCGTCCTGAGTACGACGGACCGTCCTGACTACGACGGACCGTCCTGAGTACGACGGACCGTCCTGAGTATGACGGATCGTCCTTAGTACGACGGACCGTCGCCATGGCCGTCGTGAGCTACTGATGGGCAGACTTGCCCAAGTCCTGGGGCCCTTCATCTAGAGTCCTTGGGGTCCTAGGTGAGGTCGTGCCCAGACGTCAAACCCCTAAACTAAGTCGTCTAGGTCTAGGGAACATCCGACGCATGTTTCAAGTAAAACGAACACATAAAACTCATCCAAACTCGCCAAGACATACAAGTACATTCTAAGGCATATCATCCGAACGTCATGGACGTTTTTGGTCGATTGAACTCCAAACTTAACCAAACCTTGCACACTGCCTAAGGACACCAAACTAACTCCGTTTAACTTAAAATTAACTCAAGAAACAACCATGAGGCTCTAGTTCACCTTAGTTCATTTTGGGGCATTATAATTATAATGAAGAAATTACCAACATATATCACACCAACATGAAATCACAACCATCACCTACCTAAAATCAAAGCTTGAATCCCCTTAGGCACTTGAAACTTCCCTTTCTTGATTCTTTACGCTTATTCTAGGTCTACAACAATTAATATACGCTAGTATCAATAATCAAAGGTCTAATTTTTCAGATTATAACAAACTCAATAACTCTAGACTAAACCCAAGATCCTTATATCTAAATTAGGTCTCCTTCCAGATTCATTCTTAGATCAAAACCCTTTCTCATTGATAGTAACACAAGAATTTTTTTTCTACGGATCAAAAAATGAATTCGGGGAGTTAATGCCTTACCTTTAGCACAAAAATGGTGAAAGTTGTTAAGAACTCGTCTAGGGTCGCCTCATTAGCCCTAAAAGTTGAAAATTACCAAATAGGGTCATTTTAGGGTTTATTAGAGAGTTTAAGTTGCGCCTTGCCCGCTCCAGTGGGCCCCTTCCATTGCAGCGACGCCGCATCAGCAACCAAAACCACTCTAGCGCCCTCGACGGAGGTAGAATGTACCTATTCATTAAAAGATCATTTTCGTGAGTTCTACTCGTCCAATTTTGATTCTGTAAAGTGCTACGGGATCCTTATTGTATTAGATATCCACTCATGTAATAAAATTCACAATTACACCTCTTATTCATTACTAGATTTCACTATACCTTTATGACTCTGATTTTGTCCAAATCTGGACTAGGCTAGGAATTCCAAGTTACTACCAAAATGTTTTCTTACCCAGTTCTTTCTTCATTGACTTTTCCCATATGACGGAATCAGGTCGTTACAATAGATAAAAACTTACCCAATGCTCTTCCCGAGTGATCATCTAGGATAAGACTAGCTAAAGTAAGGGTAGAGTAGTATCTGAATCATCAAATTATTTGGGATACTCGTCTCACATGACCTTCTTACTTAATCTAATTACCCCGCTAAGGGTTTCACATCTCCAACCTCAAACCAACCGATCAACTACCTACATATCCTCCCTTATAATTCATCAATTAAGTCATCTCGACACTCGAGTGATAAATATTGTTGTATGTAAACTTAACTTATCAACAAAACGAATCCCAACAACCACCAAAGTTGATCGTACACATGTCTTCAACATGTTATCAAGGACTTGACACAATCATCAAGACTAAACCTTTCTCACGTAACCATGATAACATTCTAAATCAATACACACTACAATTAGAGGTGAATCTAAACCAACCACCACAAGCTCATGATACTCAAACTCCCATAGTTCTTAACAACATCTCCATCCTTCCCACATAAATTCCCATGATCTTAATTTACAAAATTTTCAATCCTTAGACATTAGATACTTCTTGAGATATGTCCGAAAATACAAACCATTAAATAACACTATCGAAATGGTAGATTTCGTAATTGTAGATTACTTTTTAAAAACAATAGGATTGGACCCAATGATCCCCACATTCAACCATACATAGTCGTTACATGACCTTGACGACAAGATGAAAATCAAGATTGTCGGACAACCATAAATACGCAAGGTAGCTCTTCTATAAATTCATATAAGGAAGATCATACAAGTATAACCATTAAAAAACTTTAACAATTCCAAGTCCTTACCACATAAGTCATCTTAATAACCAATTCTTTCAAATTATCTGACACATCCAAGAGAACATCGCAATATGGGTAAACTTGATTCACCACTAGAGATCTACCAACCAAAAATAAAAACATGTATGACCACAGTTAGTTCATCACACTCACAATCATGTACAAGACGAAATACATGGTCACATAAGAATTTATCGAATAACTTGAAAGGTTTTTCTTTGGAGAGTCTATACCATTCACTTTCATTCACTCGACTCTACATACACTTCACGTCTTTTCGCTGAAGCTCACACTCTCAATACTAACCACCATCATAAACACTCCGACCATTGTACTTATTTTAAACCAACACTTTCCGAACGAAAACTTTCCTTAAATACTTTAACAATCAAAAGTGATAACTTTACAAACTCAAATACCGTGTAAGTCTTTTCAAATGCTCAATACTGGATACAAGTGACCATTCCACACCTTGAAAGTTCATACCTTGACAAAATATATCACCACGAATGTAGATTTCCAATGAAAAATCTTAATTCTAAATTCAATCATCTAACACAAACCCCTTATCTATTAACATTAGCTTATATTGTTTTTAACGACCTTATGTCGCGCTCATCATGTTACTATGGCACAAAATCCTGCTGTAGTGGAAATTTCAAAATAGTGAGCCCTCATTAAAAATATATAGTTTTAAGCCCCGTCTCGTCCGCCACAATGGCACGAACACCACTGTAGCGACAAAACTCCCGCTACAGCGTCATAATTCAAGACAGAACCTTTTCAGAAGAATTTAAATTCCTTCTTTTTACAACACACTCTTAACCCACTACGCTCAAAAAATACCTTTCATGGTAAGGTTGATACACTTAGATCTACTTACCCAAATTCGAACAAACATAGAACTTTTCATCACTTTCGATCTAGTGTATGTATACTCCTTCCCAAGTCTTTTTCATTAGTCTATAACCAATCTAATGGACTTGTGACACTATTACCATAGAAACAACAAAAATAATGAAATCACACGTCTGTGAACCCAATTATCTACCCCTCTAAATATTTATTTACACTTTGTAATCAAATACAATATTCTTGCTCTTGCCTCTCTCTAAAGGCTGCACTTCGTACCACTATTTTTCTTTATTATGACTCTAGCTCTTTAATTTCTATTGGAATGGTGTCTCACCGTCTCTTAAAATTTTCCATACAACCATGTTACTCACGTAATATTAGGAAACCACAATCTTAGATACTCGCAAGTCATAATTACTAGACCAAATTTGCTTAGCCACTATCTTATTATATCGTTGCATCCCGTCACAATCTGCCACGACATTTTATTACCACTATGCTCTGTCAGCCTTGACTATCTCTACAAGTCAATATTTTCATCAACATAACACCTCAACTCAGGTTACTCATCAAATTCAAAGGACTAACACAACTTTTATATGCATCTTACTAAAATCGTCAATTCCCTTCACCCAAGTATACTAATAGGGACTCTCTCTACCCATACATTTTTCGTTCCGGTATCAATCCACTCCCTTATAGATTAAGATAAAATCATCAATCCTCATACTACTCTCCTTCTTCTTAACAACCAGACAAGAGCACCCCACGGGAAAACACTAGAAACCTTTATCAAGAAGCCCTTTGATTTGGGCTTTAAGCTCTCTCAATTCTAAAACCACATGAATAGACTCAATGGACTATTATTCGACCTGATCCAATTATGCCAACAATCCGTCCCTACCAATTTCTTAGCCTAAATGAAGGATGTGATGTTAGCGGCTTAGGTTTATAAAACCCCTTCCACTCTAATCTTTTTCCTACCGGGGATCTCTACAGTTACCGACTTAGTATCACAATTAAACCCGGTTAAATAGGGGGACAACCAAGTCATGCCTAAGAATATATCAAGTCAGTCATGTACAACATAACCAATTCAACCCAAATTTGAAAATACATAAACACAGCAGGACAACAACGATATACAAGGATGACTATCACAAACTCCTCAATTGGGGTAGAAACATTGATGACAACATCAAGTATGTCACAAACCACATCAAATCCCAAGGCAATTGAACTGACACATACAAATAAGTAGAATCTGGATCAACAACACCTTAGTTATCCAGTCGCAACAATTATAACACTTATGATCACTACATCCGACCCTCAATTGCCCAGGTTCTCCACAATTTTAGCACACCTTATAACTTATATTCAATTGCTGAACACTGAGGTACGATTCGGGGTCCATATTATGACTAGAAAAATAAGGTAAAAACTGGCGAGGTTCTGCCTGCCTTCGTCCGCTCTAGCGGGAAAAATCCCGTTGTAGTGACGGGACCAAAACCCAGGCCAAAAAATTTGGGATGTTTCGCCTTCCTAATTTCCACCAAGGTTCCCAAATTTCCTCAACACCTTTGCAATAATCTGTAATATCTCGGATTCTAGATAAACTAAGGTTAAGCTATGTAATACAAAAAAATCAAATTTGGAAATAAGTAAGGAAATCTGGAAAAAAAAAATTGATTTCAAAAGTAAGTTTTGGTCATTTTCAAAAGACCATAACTCCCAGCTCAGGAAGATTTTGGGTGAGGTTTTTATATGGATGGAAAGTCCGTTGAAAGATCTTTCTAACGATGCCAAGTTTGCGAATTTCTGAGGTTGTGAGTGAGATACACCCTCGGAATATGGGGTGATGAGCAGGGAAAGTTCCAAAACCCGAGTTAGTAAGGGTGTTTTGGTCTTTTCCTTAAGTCAATTAATTATTTCATTTTGGAGTAATATGTTGTGGTCTAAACCGATCCCATTCAGTTTACGCACTTAGAAAATAGACTAGGATTTTGAAAGCAAGAAGAAAAGAGGATAAGAAAGAAGAAGATGCAAGAACACCAAGTTTAGCTTCGTGGATTTTCGTCGGGGGTGATCCCTAACAAGGTATGTGGCCTCTTTTGTGTTGGTTTACTTAACGCACACACCAATTTCATTCAAATTAGTCAAGTTCATGAATTAACTCATGTTAGAGGTTGGAATCTTGAAAGAAAGTTTGACGATCTTGTTGATTGGATTGTTGTTGATCGCTGTTCGTTGCAATCAATGTTTTAGGACTGTTTTTGGGTCTAAATCTCTAGGCTATAAGTTAATTAGGGATCCTAAGTGTTTGGGGTAGGATTTATGGGAATTTGGGAAGGTTTAGAGATGAAAAATTAAGAAGAAAGTTAGAAAACCTGTTGGGGGAATGCTGGGGCGCCTCGCCTCCAAAGCGCCTCAGGACAGAGTCAGTCCGTCAGGATCTCAGAGCGCCTGACGATAGCCTCTGTCCGTCAGGCTATGGCGCTCCACGTCTCTTAGAGCGCCATGACCCCTTGGAGACCCCATTCTTTCCCTATCTTTTCGTACTAATTCCTATGTGATGGACCCCTCACTCCTACTTGTTTCCAACACTTTAAGGTGAATCTAAACATCAAGAAATCATCCATAAACATGAGATCATGATCCTTGAATCCATAATTCAATTCAAGGAAAGTAAGGTCAAAGTCAAAGAGGTTAAGAGCCAAGTCTAGAAGTTAAGAAGCAAGACAAGGTAAAGTTTCTTAAAGTCTTTCACAAATGTTTTCACTTTGTTTTAAAGACTTAAAGTTCAAAGTCAAGTAAAGAGTTGAATTAATATCTCAAAAGCTATAAGGGAACTAAGTATTCCCGAAGAGTTAAAGTTTCCAATTAAGTAAAGAGCAAGAGTTGAATTCATTTCTTAAAATGATTTAATGGAAATAAGTATTCCCTAGAGTTTTACAAATGTTTCACTTTTGAGTATAGAGGGGAACTAGAAGTTCCAAAAGAGTTTTAAACTAAAAGAGGAACACTGATTCCAAAAAGAGCTTTTTAAAGCTAATGGGTTCAGTAAATTATCTCAACCCAAAGGAAGGAAGTTTTATTAAAAGTATGAACTAAAGTACATTTTTGGGAGTTGTATTGAGCACCAATGTGGAGATGAGAGTTCATATTAACTCAAGTCTCCCTGTAAACCATGTAGCCAACATGGGAATTGACGTGTCATACTTTTTACATGATCACGTAAGGAGAGCTAGTGGATCCACTATGTTGAGTAAGGTCCTATACCGATGGCAAGGTGTAAGATGGTCCTCTTGCAACGTGAGGTAAGATGTTGTACCATCAGTTAGGCTACTAGTGATGGTTGTCGGTTAGAGAAACTCCCACATAGATGATATTACTCTCTTATATAAGTATAGTTGAGTTTGTTATTGCATTTCCTTTAACGAACTAAGTCGTTTTCACTTTTTTATGAGCTTTATATATATATATATATATATATATATATATATATATATATATATATATATATATATATATATATATATATATATATATATATATATACATCTTTCATGTGATTTAAACTGCTTTATATGTATATCACTTGAGTTAAGTATACTCTTGAGTTGAGTAGAGCAAAGGTAAGTTCATCTAATCCACTCAAGATTAAGTCGTTGTTTATCTCTCCAACTCGCATACTCGTACATTTGATGTCCTGATGCTAGTTGGCCTGCAAAGTTTTGTGATGCAAACGCAGGTACCCAGAATCAGCACGCAGCGCTTCGTTGATCTTGATTGACCTTCAGAGTTTGTGGTAAGCCTAGTTGCATTCTGGAGGACATCTTTTTATTTCTACATTAACTTAGCTTTTAGGATGTTATGGGTTCTGTCCCAACATCCCTCTCTAGATAGTTTATAAGCTTCGTAGACTATAGTATTTTAGTTTAGAGTTGTTTTCAGTTATTAAGACTCAAGTGCAATTTTGGCCAAAGTTATAACATGACATATTCTCCTTCAAATATGTTTTACTCGTGTCAAAGTTGAGGTATGTATTCCGTTGATATAAGTAGCCAGACCAGGGGTTTGCTTGAGGGCCAGAAATGGTCTTCGAGTGCCGGTCCCACCCAAGGTGTAGGCTCGGCGAGTGACAAACTTGGTATCATAGCATAGAGTTCAAGAGTACTAGGGAGTCTATGAATCCGTGTCTTTAGAGTTTTAGTCATCGGTGTGAAGCGCGCCACAACTATGATTAGGAGGCTACAACATTTAAGAATGTTTCCCTTCTTTCATGTTCCTTTCATGCGAAGAGTTTATTTCTAAAGTCTCTCTCTACTTCATGCTTACATGTATTTTCAGATCATCATGCCTCCAAGAAGAGCATTCAGAGGTCGTCCGTAAAGAATGTTGAAGAACAAGAGGTTCCCAAGCACCTGAGGCACACCCTCAAGAATAGGTTACCAATGCTGAATTCCGGGAAGCTATCCGGATGTTAAGTTAGGTTGTGACCAACCAAGTTGGGCAGCAGAGAGGAGATCGACAGGAAAGGGCAGATACTTTGAGAATTCATGATTTCCTTAGGATGAATACCCCTAGTTTCACCGGATCAAATACTACTGAAGATCCGGAGAACATCATAGAGAAGTTGAAGAAGGTATATGAGGTAATGCATGTGGTCGATGCTGAGAGGGTTGAATTGGCTGCATACCAACTGAAAGGTGTGGCCAGAACATGGTTCGATCAATAGAAGGATGGTAGGGCTGAGGATGCAACACATCCTAGTTGGGCTTGCTTCGAGGAAGCCTTCTTGGGGAGGTTCTTTCCTCGTGAACTGAAGGAAGCCAAGGTGAGGGAGTTTCTTACTATGAAACAGGACTCCATGAGTGTTCATGAATATGGGTTGAAGTTCACCCAGCTATATCGCTATGCTCCTGATATGGTGACAGACATGAGGAGCAAAATGAGTTTGTTTGTTGCAGGGTTGGGCCGTGCTTCAAGTAAGGAAGGTAGGTATGTCATGTTGATAGGTGACATGGATATATCGAGGCTGTTGGTATACGTGCAACAAGTTGAAGAGGAGAATTGAAGGACATAGAAGATTATCGAAACAAGAAAGCAAAGACTTGCAATGTGTCTGGCCAACAAAAAAGGTGGCTCAAGCCAACCAAAATTCCAGAAATCAAAGGGGCATGCACCATTATCTGTTAGTGCACCTGCACCCAGAAACCGAGGTGAGTATAGTGGTCACAATTCACATCACTTCAAGTCTAGACCGGCCCAATCTCAAGGTAGTGTGGCACAAAGAGGTAATGGGAGTTTTGTGTGTAGTAGATGTGGTAGATTCCACCCTGGCAAATGTCGTGATGGCCAGACAGGTTGTTTCAAGTGTGGTCAAGAGGGTCACTTCATGAGAGAATGCCCTAATAGTAAGAAAGGTGGTGAGAATCCGGGCAACAGAGCCCAATCATAATTAGTTGCTCCACCACACAGGGCTGCATCCAAAGGAGCTATTTCTGGTACCGGTGGAGGGGCAAATCGCCTCTATGCAATCACTAGCCGCCAAGAGCATGAGAACTCTCCAGATGTTGTCACGGGTATAATAAAAGTCTTTACTTTTGATGTTTATGCTTTATTAGACCCAAGTGCAAATTTATCCTTTGTAACTCCTTATGTTGCAAATTAGTTTGATATTCTTCTTGAAAATCTTTGTGAACCTTTCTGTGTTTCTACACCTGTTGGGGAGTCTATTCTAGCGAAAAGAATCTATCGTGATTGTCCTATTTTAATCAATCACAAGAGTACCATGGCTGATTTAATAGAGTTATACATGGTAGATTTTAATTTCATTCTAGGTATGGACTGGCTCCATGCCTACTATGCGTCAATACATTGCAGAACTCGAGTTTTCAAGTTCCAGATTCCAAATGAGCCATTCATAGAGTGTTCTAGTAGTTCAACAGTGCCTAAGGGTCTTTTCATTTCTTACCTTAAGGCGAGGAAGTTAGTTTCTAAGGGATGTATCTATCACTTAGTCTGAGTTAATGACTCAAGTGTTGAGGTACATTACCTCCAGTGTGTTCCTATAGTCAGTGAGTTTCCAAATGTTTTTCCAGATGATCTACCCGGTGTCCCTCCTGAAAGAGAGATAGACTTCGGCATAGACGTCATCCTATATACTCTTTCTATCTCTATCCCGTCATAAAGAATGGTACCGGGAGAGTTAAAAGAGCTAAAGGAGAAGTTAAAATATCTGTTATATACGGCTTTATTCAACCGAGTGTCTCACCTTGGGGCGCTCCGGTCTTGTTCGTTAGGAAGAAGGATGGGTCTCTTAGGATGTGTATAGACTACCGCCAATTGAATAAGGTGTCATAAAGAACAAATATCTTATTCCAAGGATAGATGATCTCTTCGATCAACTTCAGGGTGCTTCTTGATTTTCCAAGATTAACCTCAGATAAGGCTGTGATCAGTTGAAGGTTAGGGAATGTAATATTCCTAAGACAGCTTTTAGAACAAGGTATGGGCATTATGAATTTCTGGTTATGTCCTTTCGTTTGACTAATGCACCTGCAACGTTCATGGATCTTATGAACAAAGTCTTCAAAGCTTATTTAGATATGTTTGTCATCGTCTTCATTGATGACATACTAATTTATTCAAGGAATGAAGAAGATCATGCTAGTCACATAAGGGTTGTTCTTCAGACTTTGAGAGATAAGGAGTTGTATGCCAAGTTCTCCAATGCTAGTTTTGGCTTAAGTATGTGTAGTTCTTAGGCCACATTATTTCTAGTGAAGGAATTAAAGTTGACACTTAGAAGATAGAAGCATTTCAGAGTTGGCCTAGACCCACATCTCCGACAGATATAAGGAGTTTCTTAGGTTGGTTAGGTATTATAGGAGATTTGTTGAAGGATTATCAACTATATCTTCTCTTTTGACCAAGTTAACTCAGAAGACAGTCAAGTTTAAATGGTCTAAAGTTTGTGAGAATAACTTTCAGGAGTTGAAAAAATGATTGAGTACCGCTCCGATTTTGACCTTACTACAGGGTACTCAAGGTTTTGTGGTGTATTGCGATGCATCAAGAGTTTGTTTGGGCTGTGTGTTAATGCAGAATGGCAAGGTCATATGTTATGCTTCTAGATAGTGAAGGTTCATGAGAAGAATTATCCAACTCATGACTTAGAATTGGTTGGAGTAGTGTTTGCTTTGAAGATATGGCGTCACTACTTATATGGTGTTCATGTGGATATGTTCACTGATCAAATGAGCCTCCAATATGTGTTCACTCATAAAGAGCTCAGCCTCAGACAGAGAAGGTGGTTGGAATTACTCAAGGATTATGACATGAGTATTCTTTACCACCCAGGTAAGGCTAATTTGGTTGTTGATGCCTGAAGCAGGTTGTCCATGGAAAGTACTTCCCATGTCGAAGAATAAAAGAGGATGTTAGCAAAAGATGTGTACAAACTTACATGTTTGGGAGTCAGACTTATGGACTCAACAGAAGGAGGCATAGTGGTAACCAATGGGCCTGAATCATCCTTGGTGTCAGAAGTGAAAGAGAAGAAAGACCAAGACCCTATTCTACTTGATTTGAAGGCAAGTGTCCATAGCCAAAGAGTATTTGCTTTCGAACAAGGGGGAGATAGTGTGCTGAAATACCAAGGCAGATTATGTGTACCTAAGGTGAATGTACTTCACGAGAGGATCTTGGAGGAGGCTCATAGCTCCAGATATTCCATTCATCCGGGTTCCACTAAAATGTACCGTGATTTGAGAGAGGTATATTGGTGGGAAGGCATGAAGAGAGACATTGTTGAGTTTGTTGCCAAGTGTTCAAATTGTCAGCAAGTGAAAGTAGAACACCAAAGGCCTGGAGGTTTAGCATAGAATATAGAGCTTTCGGAATGGAAGTGGGAAACGATTAATATGGACTTCATCACAGGCCTGTCAAGAACCCGAAGGCAACATGAGTTGGGTGATTGTCGATAGAAAGACAAAGTCAGCAAATTTCTTGCCTGTCAAGACTACCTATTCTACTGAGGATTGTGCTAAGTTGTACCTTCAAGAAGTGGTAAGACTTCATGGAGTTCCGATCTACATTATCTTAGATAGAGGTGTGCGATTTACCGCATAATTCTGGAAATCATTCCAGCATGGTTTGGGTTCCAAGGTGAATATGAGCACTGCTTTTCATCCTCAGACAGATGGACAAGCAAAGCGTACTATCTAGACCTTGGAAGATATGTTAAGAGCTTGTGTTATCGACTTCAAAGGAAATTGGGATGATCAGCTACTTCTCATTGAGTTCGCTTACAACAAAAATTATTATTCGAGCATCCAAATGGCTCCATATGAAGATCTTTATAGGAGAAGAAGCAGATCTCCTATTGGGTGGTTCGAAGTTTGCGAATCAGGGTTGATAGGACCAGATTTAGTTCACCAAGCTATGGAGAAGGTGAAAGTGATTCAAGAAAGATTGAAGGCTGCACAAAGTCACCAAAAGTCCTACACAGATGTTAGAAGAAGACCATTAGAGTTTGAGGTAGATGATTGGGTGTATCTTAAGGTTTCACCAATGAAAGGAGCTATGAGGTCTGGTAAGAAAGGGAAACTTAGTCCCTGGTATATTGGACCTTATAGAATCTCCAAGAGAGTGGGCAATCTGGCTTATAAGTTGGAGCTACCCCAAGAGTTAGAAGCGATTCACCCGATATTTCATATTTCTATTTTGATGAAGTGTTTGGGTGATCCTTCATTGATAGTACCAAAAGAGAATGTAGGGATTAAGGATAGCTTATCCTACGAAGAAGTTCCGGTCCAGATTTTAGAGCGGCAAGTTTGCAAGTTGAGGATAAGAGAAATTATTTCGGTCAAGGTCTTTTGGAGGAACCAATTTGTTGAAGAAGCGACTTGGGAATCTGAGGAGGATATGAAGAAGAGATATCCAAATCTCTTTGAATCCGTAGAGAATGCAGATCAAGGAACTAAACTCTCTTCTTCACACTTTATGAGGTTATGTATTAACATGTATTACTTGCTTTTGTGGTGGAGTGCTGAAATGATATTACCATCCTTAGCTTAGAGAAATAATTCCCATTCGAGGAAGAATGTTTCCAAGGGGGAGATATTGTAACATCTCGGATTTTAGATAAACGAAGGTTAAGCTAAGAAAAACAAGAAAAATCAAATTTGGAAATTAGTAAGGAAATCTGGAAAATTTCCAAATTTCAAAAGTAAGTTTTGGTCATTTTCAAAATGACATAACTCTCAAATAAGGAAGAGTTTGGGTGAGTTATTTATATGGATAGAAAGGTCATTGTAGGATCTTTCCAACGACGCCAAGTTTGCGAATTTTCGAGGTCGTATGAGTGAGATACGACCCTCAGAAGATGGGCTGTTGAGCAGGGAAAGTTCCAAAACCGGATTTCGTAAGGGTGTTTTAGTCTTTTCATTAAGTCCATTAATTATTTCGTTTTGGAGTAATATGTTGGGTTCTAAACTGATCCCATTCAGTTTACGCACTTAGAAAATAGACTAGGGTTTTGAAAGCAAGAAGAAAAGAGGAGAAGGAAGAAGAAGACACAAGAACACCAAGTTTAGCTTCGTGGATTTTTGACTGGGGTGACCCCTAACAAGGTATGTGGGATCTTTTTGTGTTGGTTACTCAACCCAGACACCAATTTCATTCAAATCAGTTAAGTTCATGAATTAACTCATGTTAGAGGTTCGGATCTTGAAAGAAAGTTTGACATTCTTGTTTATTGGATTGTTGTTGATCTCTGTTAGTTGTAAACCATGTTTTAGGACTGTTTTTGGGTCTAAATCACTAGGTTATAAGTTAATTAGGGATACTAAGTGCTTGGGGGTGGGATCCATGGGAATTTGGGAAGGTTTAGAGATGAAAAATGAAGAAAAAAGTCGGAAACACCGTTGGGGGAATGCTGGGGCGCCGCCCCTCATGACAGAGTCTTTCCGTCATGCCCTGGCGCTCCGCGCCTCTCAGAGAGCCTGAGGAAAGCCTCTGTCCGTCATGCTATGGCGCTCCGCGCCTCTCAGAGCGTCACGACCCCCTGGATACCCGGTTCTTTCCCTATCTTTTCGTACTAATTCATAAGTAATGTACTCCTCACTCCTAGATTTTTCCAACACACTAATGTGAATCTAAACATAATGAAATCATCCATAAACATGAGATCATGATCCTTGAATCCATAATTCAATTTAAGGAAAGTAAGGTCAAAGTGAAAGAGGTTAAGAGCCAAGTCTAGAAGTTAAGAAGCAAGGAAAGGTATAGTTTCTTAAAGTCTTTCACAAATGTTTTCACTTTCTTTTAAAGACTTAAAAGTTCAAAGTCAAGTAAAGAGTTGATTTCATATCTCAAAAGCTATAAGGGAACTAAGTATTCCCAAAGAGTTAAAGTTTTAAGTTAAGTAAAGAGCAAAAGTTGAGTTCATTTCTCAAAAAGATACAAGGGAACTAATTATTTCCTAGAGTTTTACAAATGTTTTAGATTTGAGTAAAGAGGGGAACTAGAAGTTCCAAAAGTGTTTTGAACTAAAAGGGGAACAGTGATTCCAAAAGGAGCATTTTAAAACTAATGGGTTCAGTAAATTATCTCAACCCAAAGGAAGGAAATTTTAGTAAAAGTATATGCTAAAGTACATTTTTGGGAGTAGTATTGAGCACCGATGTGGAGATGAGAGTTAATATTAACTCAAGTCTCCATGTAAACCATGTAGCCAACATGGGAATTGACGTGTCATACTTTTTAGATCATCACATAAGGAGAGCTAGTGGATCCACTAAGTTAAGTAAGGTCATACACCGATGACAAGGTGTAGGATAGTCCTCTTGCAACGTGAGGTAAGACGTTGTACCATCACTTAGGCTCATAGTGATGGTTGTCGATTTGAGAAACTCCCACAGAGGCGATATTACTTTCTTATATAAGTAAAGTTGAGTTTGTTATTGCATTTCCTTTAAAGAACTAAGCTGTTTTCACTGTTTTATGAGCTTTATATATATATATATATATATATATATATATATATATATATATATATATATACATCTTACATGTGATTTAAACTGCTTTATATGTATATCACTTGAGTTAAGTATACTCTTTGAGTTGAGCAGAGCCAAGGTATGTTCATCTAGTCCCCTCAAGATTAATTCGTTGTTTAGCTCTCCAACTCACATGCTCGTACATTCGACGTACTAATGAGTTGGCCTGCATCTTTTCATGATGCAGACGTAGTTACCCAGGATCAGCACGCAGCGCTACGTTGATCCAAATTGAGCTTCAGAGTTTGTGGTGAGCCTCCTTGCATTCTGGAGGACATATTTTTAATTCTACATTAGCTTAGCTTTTAGGATGTTGTGGGGTCTGTCCCAACATCCCTCTTTAGACAATTTAGAGGCTTCGTAGACTATAGTATTTCAGTTTGGAGTTGTTTTCAGTTATTAAGACTCAAGTTCCATTTTGTCCAATGTTATGACATGACGTATTTTCCTTTAAATATGTTTTACTTGTGTCAAAGTTGAGGTTTGTCTTTCGCTGATATAAGTAGCCAGTCCAGGAGTTCGCTTGAGGGCTAGCAATGGTCTTCGAGTGCCGGTCGCGCCCAGGGTGTAGGCTAGGGGCGTGACATAATTCCCATAGCTAGAACAACTCATTAGTCACTCTGACTCAATCATAACAACACACATTCAAAAATTTTCTTGATATTACATTTAATCACTATAACTCACTCGTTCCCAGGATACACCTAGACGCTCACATTATCCTTAGTCAAGACCCTCCTTTCACAACGATTTTCATGATACTCAAGTAACAACAACTTGCATAACTTCAACATTTAGATCAACTTATTACACATATCACATTCAATCAAGCAATATCGGGCACATAATCATATCAAAGCATTTGAGTAATACACTCTTCACATTTATAGTTAATTTCAGAAAACTAGACACACACATTCACCATTCCAAGTTAGAACTTGCATAGAATTCCAATTTCTTAATTAGTTCGTTCCATAAACGACCATCGACCATGCCTTATACGGTCCCTAAGGCGAAATACCAATTGAAACCCTCTCAGTTCCAATTAACTTGCTTGTGTTCAATCTAGTTCACTTCGACGAGATACCAATTGGACACAACACATACCACAAGCGACAATACTAGCTAGATGGCCCCATAAAATGACTAATTTCAATCAGAGAACTTGGTCAAACCCCATTCTTAACCGCCTCAATCTTTAACTAATGGTAGCCAGACCTTAAATTGATATTAGAGAAAATCGATGCACCTTGCAATTGGACAAAAAGGCCGTCTATTGGAGGCAATGGTTACTTGTTCTGAATGGTAACCCTATTTAACTCAGTAATCTATGCACATCTTCTCTTGCTAGTGATGAAATTACCACTTTTGTTGGTCTAGTTCGGATCGTAGAGTGAAAGAGGAAAGATACCAATTTGTATCATCCAGATACCAATTGGATTCAAGTCCTATAACCTATCGAACAAAAGTATGAACGTCTTCGTACTACTAGACTTTTTTTTGTACAATGAGTTCAACGAACCTAGGCTCTAATACCATTTTTTTCATGAACCAAACCGTTGTGATTGGAATCCACACTAACCATTTGGTGGAAGAACCACTACTAAAACCCTACTAAGTAACTAAACCAAAACTAAGACAATTAAGATATGGAAACAAGTTAATTAGCCAAACAAATGCAATAATAAATACCTATAACATGAAAGTCTATGTATCAATACACTAACAACGATAAGTCTAAGATCAAGGGGTACAACCCCTAAACTAAACAACACCTTAACGAATAGTTTGAGTTTGAGAAGAGTGGAATTAAACAAAAGAGAACTCAAGGCATCCCGAATGAATTAGCTCACCCATGAATTCGAACGGTCACTGATCTTCTAAATGATGTCTGTCCATAGCCGCCGAAAGATGCCCTGTGCTCAACAAAAATAAGAGCTAGTGCAAAATCAGTACACAACCACAGTCTATTGGTAGGATCACGCGGCTATGCAACTAAGTCAAACATATATAAGTAACTACAACATTATAAGACAAGCATATACCAAACATTTATAATATCATCATCATTCACATTAAAGAACCATTTCACAATTCTCAACAATAGTTTACTTTATAACAAGTAGTTGGTCCTCTTATGGAACCCAACGTAAAACATTTAGCATACCGGAACGTGGCAACCGATACCTATTAGCTTGTCAGAACATGGCAATGCGATCCAACTTTTATATCGAAAAGTGGCAACCGATCCTCGTTCGCTTGCCAGAACGTGGAAATATGATACCAATCACACACAAAAATCACAAACACAAGTACATCATCAAGATCATACAACAAAAGGTGATTCATGACATATAATTATTCAATTATTCTCATTTACTATAATGGTGATCAATAATGCAACATTCGCATACATACATGCATTATAATGAAGCAATTACAAACATATATCAAACCAACATGAAATATAAACCATCATCTACCTAAATCAAGCTTGAATCCCAAGGCACTTGAATCTTCCCTTATTCTAGGTCTACAACAATTAATATATGAGAGTATAAACAATCTAAGGTATAATTATTTAGGTTATAACAACTTTATAACCATAGACCAAACCCAAGATCCTTATAACCAAATTAGGCTCCTTCCACCATAATTCTTAGATCGAAAGCCTTCCCATTGATGAGAACCCAGAAAATAGGTTCTACAGATCGAAAAAATGAATTCGGGGAGTTAAAGTCGTACCTTTACCCTAAAAATGATGAAAATTGTTAAGAACTCGTCTAGGGTCGCCTCCTTAGCCCTAAAAGTTGAAAATACCAAATACGATTGTTTTAGGGTTTATTAGAGACTTTAAGTCACATCTGGCACGCTCTAGCGCGCCGATCCCATTGCAGCAGCGCTGCACCTTATGCCAAAATCCCTTTCTAGATTCCTCGATGAAGGCAAAATTTACCTATTTACTAAAGGATCATTTCCCGGAGTTCTACTTGTCCAAAATCAATTCCATAAAGTGATACGGGTTCCTTATCGTCTTGTCTATCCACTCATATAATAAAAGTTACAGTTATACCTCTTATTAATTAAAATATTTCCCTTCACCTTAATTACTCCGATTTCGTCCAAATCTGGACTAGCTAGGAATTCCAAGTTACTACCAAAAAGTTTTCTGACGCCAGTTCTTTCTTCATTGACTTTTACCTTACGACGGAATAAGGTCTTTACAAAGAAAATCGTCAAACCCACCTACAGTTTTGTAACTCTGATTTCCCCCTCAGAGTTCGGTATAATGCATCCCATTATCAGTATTTACTTGAAGATGATTCATTGTAATATTGATAATCATCCTTAATCAGAGATCTGGTAATGAGTATGTTGTGTTTGGAAACTTATACATTAGTCGTACTTTTTGAGGTGGATCCAATTTAGTAGGAATATGGATAATGAATGGAGAAACGATTTTCTAGCCCTTTACAAAAAAAATTAGTTATATGTCTTTTTAATGAGAGATTATCAATTTTATACGTAAGAGGTGTTTATATATTAACCATAAATGAGTTT